>JAJJWW010006507.1:0-368676 GCA_023531295.1 Papaver armeniacum | reverse complement strand
TTGGATTAGGTTCTCTCATTTTTCTTTGATGCTGTGTTTTCAATCATCTTCATCTGAGCTTCGGATTAGGTTTATCTGATCGAATTAGGTTCATCTGAGCTTCGAACCAAGGTATTTATCTTTTTAATCTGCTGCTGTTCTTGGAATCTTGATGAATAATTAGGTTTATTCTGATCCGATTTCTATGGGATAATTGTCTATGATGTACATTGTTATCTTTCTTTTATGATTTCGGTTTATGATGATTTACATTGTTCAATCTGGTTTCCGTTCGAGTTTTTAAGTAATTTGCGTGATTTTTGTGTGTTTCAATTAGGTATCTGAGCTTCGAATTAGGTTTATCTCAGATTCGAACAAGGTATGTTCTGTTTTGTAATCTGATTTTTGTATTTTCTACTTTTTTTTTGCTGCTATTTCTTTTAGTTTCATTAGACAGATCGTGTAGTAATGTTTGCTTTCTTTTTGATATATCTCGCAGGTCATTAGCATGCTTTTTTTTGTTGATATGATCATGATTCTCAAAATACTAATTATTCTATGATACACTATATCTGTATTACATACCAATACGTACTGCATATAGCATGCTCTCTTTTATCCTACAAGTAGATGCCAATACATATCAATATGAGTCAAGACATGTCAATACGTAATGCATGTACCGACATGTCGATACATATCGAAATGATACAATACATATCCATACAGACTCTTTTTGGTTCATCGCAGTACATGTCAATACTGAGTTCGAGGTAAACATACTGCATGTCAATATGTAGTTCCAGCTTTTCACACTTTGTTCACGAGGTAAACCAAACTACATATTGGCCTTACTGAGTATGAGATAAACCATACTACATGTCAATATGTAGTGTCAAGCAGTTGGTTACCTTACTGAGTCTGAGATAACATGTTAATACATATCGATATGATACAATACATATCCATACAGAGACACTTTTTAGTTCATCTCAAGACATGTCAATGCGTATGATATCAAAACGTATCATATAGAGACTCTTTTTAGACTCAAAGACAGGTTATACGTATCATATTGATATGGATATTACCAATAGTTAATTTTTGGATCATTTTTTACAGGGTTAACATGTCTGACGTTGCTCCCGAACCAGATTTTTCTTGCTATTGCCATGTATACCATAAGCAATACCATTTTGCATATTTGGTTACATCGTTTTCAACTTTAGAGGATTTGAAATTTTGCATCTGTAATATGTGGAGCTGGTTGACTCCATCGACTATTCTGGTTAACTATTTCCAGAATCAAGCGATAGTTCCTATTCTTGCCGACGTAACGCTCCAGAGCATCGCTGCATTACATTCTGCAAAGCAATCGGCTTTCTTTGATTTGCAGGTGGATGTAATTTCAGCTGGCGCATCTAGTTCTTCTAGGCGTGTGGAAGTTGACAGTAATGCAGACTTAGTTGTTAGTGCAAAAACAGCTACTTGAAAGATGGTAAAGAGGTCCCAAGTGTGTTTTTTTCAGATGGTTGGGAGAATATTTTTGATGATCCAAAACAATTATTCTATGGTGGTGTTGATGTTGTACGTCTAGCATGCCAAAAATATTGCATGAGAACTGGATATGAGGTAATTAAGAAGAAGAATGACCTTGAGAGATTCACCGCCGTATGCAGCGTGAAAGGTTGTTCATGGAGGCTTCATGCAACTGCCATTGGTAGTTCTCTTGATGTTTTTAAGATAAAGGAATATGAGGGAAGGCACACCTGTGGCGGGGGTTATATGTTGAAGAATCCAAAAGTTACGAGAAAACTCATGAACAATCTAATTCATGAGCATGTCAGGCACAACCCTCGCATAACGCCAGCAGAGATCATGGATTATATTAAAGTTCTTTGGCGGGATCGAAATCCAAGATCACCACGCATATCATGCAATTGAGTTGTCGTATAAACAAATTTTTGGTAATGATGTCAAGTCCTACACTGATCTTGCTTGGTGGGTGAATGTCATTAGGGAAACAAACCCCTAGTCATTTATTGATTTCGACTTCAATGATGCTACAAAAAGATTCAATAGACTTTTTGTTTGCTTTGGAGCTCGTAGAGAGGGCTATAAACTATGTCGTCCGATGATATTCTCGATTGTACATTTCTCACTGGAACTTTTAGAGGAGGTCTCATGGCAGCAACATGTCTTAATGGCAATCAAGGTAACTGCTTTTTTTACTACAATACCGATAATACGACAATGAGGATAGTACTACATATTGACCTTCTTACTGAGTACGAGGAAAACCACACCGCATGTCAATATGTAGTGTCAGCTTTTCACATATTGACAAAGAGGTAAACGATACTACATATTGACCTTAGTGAGTATGAGATAAACCATACTGCATGTCAATATGTAGTGTCAAAAAAATAACATCAATCGTTTATAGCAGTTGGTTATTATTTACCTTTTAGGAGAAAAAGGACTACATATCAACATGTACTGGTTGTTTTCATTTTAGCAGTTGCTTAACACAACTAATACCTTTTGCAGGTTTTTATCCACTCGCATTTGGATTAGTATCTGGTGAAACGAATGACAACTGGGAATGATTTTTCAAGAATCTGAAGGATGCTTTGGATGATGATCGCAATCACTTTTATGACTGACCGAGCTGAAGGGTTGGTTAAATATATTCCCAAAGTATTCCCTAATTCTCATCAAAGCTATTGTTACTTCCACTTGCACAAAAACTTAACTATTGCAAAGTCTGACGTAAAGTATAAAGAAGTGACTGATGCTTTCCCAAAGGCGACATATGCTCTTTCTCCTGCAACAAACGAGGAAGCTCTTCAAGAAATGGTTAATTTGGGAAGGCCTTGGGTTGCTGACTACTGCCGCAACATTCCAAAGGAAAAGTGGTCCAGTGTGTTCTTCAAGGGCTGTAGGTATGGTCAGACTTCTTCAAGCGTTGCTGAATCGTTCAATAACTGGATTAACCGCGAGAAGAAGTTACCCGCGTGTACGTTCGTTGACTCGATCCGGTTTGTATCAGTTTCCTTGGTCACAGTACAAGCTATTGTTCATCTACGTATAATGTAGCATAATAGACTCGCTATTCTATTGTCGTGTAGGCTACGTATGATGGAATTGATGTCAGAACGTCGTGAACAAAGTGTCTTGATGAACCCGTAATCGCTAAGCCTGTATCAAGCCTTGCTTGAACTACACATTCAAATTGGTCGTCCCCGGAAAGTTAGCCGATCGGATGCTAAACGTTATGAAGTGCATTCTCCAAGGTTAGCATTTACCCCTAATCTCTATCATCTGAATTTTAGTTATTTTGTCTTCTTTTTAAGTAGCATGCACTGTGATGTGATATCCACCAAACTAGTATCTTAGGTATACTGAAGATAACATATCAATATGTACTGTGTATATATTCAGTAGATAATATGTTTTTTTTTTTTGTGTGCAGGTTCATATGGTAGATCTAGAGAGAAAAACTTGTACTTGCCAACGGTGGCGCGTTTATGGTTTTCCATGCTCGCACGCTACTGCAGCTATTACTAAATCTGGAGCAAGGATGCTTGATTACGTCGATGATTACTTCAAAGTTACCACTTTTAATCGCCTATATTCAATAGCTATTAGACTGCTCCTAACCATGACAGTATGTGTCTTTAATCAAGACATTTTGATATTGTTTTTGAGGAACAATATACTGTGTACATATTCATATGTAGTTATGATACTGTATTTTTTCTCACGGGCCCGATGAGTATCACGTAGAAGATACCGTTCTCCCACCAGAAGTAATTAGGGCTCCACCAGGCAGGAGAAAGGGGAAGCGTATTAAAAGTGCACATGAGACTAGTAGAAAATCATCAACTGTTCAAACTGTAATTTGAAGACTCATCACAACAAGGCAACATGTACTCTTATCCGTCAGTATGAACTTTCTGAAGAATGATTTTTGTGTCAGGTATGTGTTTCAAGCAGTATATAGTAAAGATATGTCTTGGGGTTGGATGATACAGTACAAAATGTATTTTAAAAGTAAGTAGTGTTTTGATTTCTCCTTTTTCTTTTATCACAGGCTTGAACGTGCAACAGAATCTGATACCAATGACGTTGCCATTCTTTCCGCCAGTTATTATTTGGAAAGATCACCACCAGTTTTTTCCTCTAGTCCATTGTTCTATTCTACTGTTTTCTTTTGATTCGTCAGTACCAAATGATTTTGGTTAATAACTGTTTCTTTTACAGTATATACATTACAAGTGTACTGAAATTACTGTTTTTGTTGTTTCTTAGAACATCTTTTGGTTTTTGAAACATTATAAGTCTATCAAAATGTAGTTATATTGATTTTTCGAATAATGAAATATGTCGTTAAGTGTCATTAACTGTCGAATAATGAAATATGTAATGAAATATGTATGTTATTAGTAACATATGTAATATGTAGCAACATATGTAATATGTAGTAACATATATACTAGTATTAATACTAGTTTACTAGTATACTAGTAACTAGTAGTATACTAGTATTAATATGTAGTATGTAGTAAAATATGTAGTAACATATATAGAACAAATATAGTATGCTTAATATGTTGTTAATTAAGCATCTTTCCACTATATACTGATATGTAATGACTGTAGTGTAACCATACTGACATTGTAACAAAGAATACAATCAGTACTTACTGATATGTACTGATTGTGGTGTAACCATACTGACATTGTAACAAGAATACAAACAAGACTTATCGATATGTACTGATTGTGGTGTAACCATCTTCCACTACATACTCACATTTGCATCAGATTAGTTTAAGCTTTTTGTGGTTTCCCAGCTGATTCACCATGTACGGGGGTCGAGGGGGCAGCGCCCCCTCGTATCAACAAGACAAAATCACTAATAAGTTAGACTACACAACAATTAACAAAATTGAAATTGCACTACATTAAAGCTATATTTAAGATATGTTTTTGAACATTCTTGAACTCATGAAATGTAACCAAGAATAAAAGAAAAATAGGTAAATATTAATATGTACTGTCAGACTACTTTTAGCAATTAGGATCCATTCCAACTGATTTCCGGTGGAGATGCTGCCAGCAATTTGCATGTTAACGCGACCCTTTTGTTACGAATCTTCACTTGCACTTCATCATCATCTCCCAAAGATACTCCCAAAAATTTGCTTTTCGACTTCATCTTCATCAAATGCATCACAAATAGTAGGCAGTCTGGTGATCCACCTTGTTGAGGTGCTTCACATTCATTGATTATTACATTCTTCAATGTTTCTTTATTATTCTCCACCAAGTACAGGTTGATAGGTTTGTACATGTAATCTGCCATTATTGTGGCATTTGGATAACATATTCCTCCCCATTCAGCCTTAGAAGAATTGTAGTGGTTGAACACCATTTTTTCGCAGTCATACTCAAGTAGCGTCCAATGAAGATTGTTATGGCACATTGGTACAAAAATATTCTTGATACTTTGATCCATCTCCAATATTGTTTTTTAAACAGAATCTTCTGCTCCTCCTTTGAGCTTATCCGGGAACTCAACATTAAACTGAAAACATGGATGTACTTTGAATAATTATATCTAATTATGTTTTTTATGCAATATAGTTATGTAGTGTACCTATCCCTACATACTTTTAATATGAACATGTGCTGTAATAAATATGCACTGTAAGATAACAACTTACCCAAGCGGACGGATCCAGATGCAAGATAGGCAAGTATTTTCTGTCTATTTCGTGCATCGGCTGCTCTTTCTGAAACTTGTTCTTAAGCTTGTATTGTGCGTAGTTGAGAAGATCTTGCTCTAATAAATCGTTCTGTATCAAGTCATCAACTGTAGCTCCACTTACACAAAGACCACCTTCTCCCGTTCTCCAAGCAATTGAGCTGGAAAATAACGACGTAAAGGTTAGTATTCTTGTGTAACAGAACATACTGATATGTCCCCAAACATATTGTGTAACAGAACATACTGATATACAAATCTAGTATACAAATATGTATGTATATCAAAAGTACATATACAAATCAATAGTACATATCAATATCAACAGTACATATACATATCAGTATGTAGTAGGTATGGATACCAATATCAAAATTATGAATCAATTTTTTGTATATGCAGATGTTCCAAATAAAGGTACACAAAAATTAGTACTATATGGATCAATTTTTTGTATATGTAGATGTTCCAAATAATAGTGTCAATTAATAACTCACCTAAGCAATTTTGCATTATCGATGAATGTGGAAAGGGTAGTCTTTTGTTCATCCTTCATGTCATTATAGAATGGTGATTTATTCAGTTTCCGGAAGAGTTTGCGGCGCAATCTTAGCTTCTTGTTTTTCTTTAGTGGTATCCCTTCTGTTGCTCCAGCTTTCAGCTTCTTAGGTTCTTTATATGATGGAGAGAACTTACTTCCACTTTCGTAAATAGCATCTTTCTTTTTTGCAGGATGGGCACGAGTAACGGGTCTGGCAGGTGTGAACTGCTTCCTTTCGGGCCCTTTGACGGTCTTTTTGATCACTGCTACCCTTTTTTGTTTCTGGCTTGGTGTAATAGGTTCCTGCATTTACACCAAGCAGTATATATAAACACAAGATATGTAAACACACAACATAGTCAGGCTGATTGACATTCACTTTTTATCCAAACTAAGTTTGCAAAAATTATCATCCAAAGACTGTGATGGAACCTCAAAAACATCTTTCGATGGAACTTCGAAAGTATCTTGTGATGAAACTTCGAAACTATCTTGTGATGGAACCTCCACAAGTAAGCTTCGATGGAACCTCCAAAGTACCTTGTTGCTTAGTCAGAACTTTACATGCATCTTTCGGTTCAATGGGTTCTTGTTTCTTAGTTGTGTGTGGGATAAATTCTACGTGTTCCAAATCTCTTCCAATTACATTATGAAAACATTGTTGTAAGTCAATGCCAAAAAGACCAAGGTTTTGATCAGCACCACCATCTGGAAGGAGGTCAGCATACTCTTCGACATAAATTCCAATACCGGAGTTTGCCATGTCTATATAATCTCCCATAGAGAGCTTTTCGATGTGTTCCAAACTCGACATCTCGGTAAACAAAGGTACATCCAAAAATGAAACTCTTCACCGCCATCTCAGCGTTATACTCTGCAGATTTCTGCGAATTAACTACAACCGAAGCCTTTGTTTCTAGCATAGTTGTAAGCAACTCCTTTGCTGCATCCTGCCTAACTTCAAGTTGATCAACCTGCAAAAAGCAATCGAAACTGTCAACAAAAACCTACTTAGGTGAGTTTTTGTTACATAGCAATATATAATGGTAGACACCACTACAAGAATATAAGTATGTACCACTACATGTTGATATTTAACATCACATATCAATATGTAACGGTAGACACCACTACAAAAATGTAAGTATCTACCACTACATATTGATTTTTAACAGTACATATCAATATGTAATAGTAGACACCACTACAAGAATGTAACAGTACATATCAATAGTAACAGTAGTTACTGATATGCTACTTACCTGATATGCTACTTAGACTACGTACTGATATGCTACTTACCTGTGTGTTTTCTTTGCCTTTTTTCTCTTGTATCTCTTTGACTTTTTGCTCCAAATTAGATTTAGCCCAGTTTTTAACCTCAGAACGCTGAACTTCAATATCATGGAACTTCAATACTGCGGGTGTTGTTGACAATTCAACTTCAGAGGTGGCATTAGCATGACATTAATCTTCCGGTGTTGACAAACCAACTTCAGAGGTGCCATTAGCATGACATTGATCTTTCGGTGTTGACAAACTAACTTCAAAGATTGTTGACATGTACATCTCTGTTTGATCTTCCTAGGCGAATCTTGCATTTCGGTCTCAACTATTGGGTCCACATTCAACTCTTCATTGGGTTTAATTTGAGTAGGTGTACATCCCAAGCTAACATAATCTTCCGGGCTGGCTTCTCTTTGCAAAGGGAAAGCTTTCCGGTAAATTTCATGCAACATGAACTCAAGCTTTGAAGCGTTGTTTATGGGTGAAAACTACTCCTGTTGAATTTGGTAATTTGGGGTGTGTGGATGAGGAATGAATCTAAACCCTAAACAAATGCACTGCGCGGTGAGTGCTTGTAGATTCGGAAGTCAATCTCAGGCAAGTCCGGCCTAAACCAAGAAATGGCCGTTCCAGGACTTGTTTCGGTCACAAAGTGAAGGAGATGGGGTTGATCTTAGGGAGGAAAGCGAAGAAGGTGTTGAGATTTTGAAGGTGTTGGCTATGAATGACTTGTAATGAAAGATGAGCAGGCTTACGATTGATGCAAGCAGCTCGGGTGTTGGAATACGTTTTGTATTAACACTTGTTTTCTGTCTCGTCTCGACTTGTGTTGTTTTTCTCCTGTGTTGAAAATAGGGAGGAGAACCTATTTATACAAGTCATTTGAGCCTTATTCACGTCTCTCGTGGGAAGTGGAGGAAGTGGAGTGATGGAGTAGTGGAGGTGTGTGTTAGTGATACACGACCAGTCTTGCCCACTTCTCCTGTCATCTCTAACCGTCCATGACTTCCTGACACGTTCTTGTGATGGCGCGTTGCACGTGCACGCCGCACGCCGTAAAACCGCCGACCAATACCCCGAAGATGTATCCCCGCCTTGTGACATGATTGATGTCTGGAATGTGTGGATCGTGGGACCCACAAAAGGTAGCATGTGATGCTAAATTGAATAATTGCGTTATTCAGGAAACTGATACTTGTGATGTAGGATCCAAATATCGCAACAACAACACACTTGCGGAATCTTCATTAACAACGTCGCGAAGCCGTCGCAAAGTGATTTCAGAAATGACATAACAAATGAAGATAACGTAAACATGAAGAAAGTGCGAGGATCTTGCGAGAATTAGAGTGTCTGCGAGATTTAACATTTATAGTCTCGCGAGGATGTCGCAAGGTAAATCCGAAATTAAGGGAAATATTAGTTGTACATGAGCTGTCATCCACTATGTAAATACTATATAAAGAGGAGAGCAGGAGAGAGAAGGGCAGGATAATTTTAGTAGGAGAGAGAGAGATATTTTGGAGAGAGATATTTTTAGGGAGAGATTTATTTTCTTTATCATCTTCTTCCCCAAATAATTAGATCTAGAGCTCTACAAAATATCCGTGAATGGAGATTGTAAATGTAATTCTTATGTAACCTCAAAAATCATAGTGAAGAACCATGGATGTAGATCATATTGATCGAACCATGTAAAAAATCCTTGTGTCTATTTAAATTTCTAGCACTTATATTTTGAGATTTAGGTGATTAATAAGTTTAGATCTAGAAATTATTATCAAGATATAGTGAGGGGTGTAGTGTGGGAAATCCTGCAACTACATGTGAAGTATCGTGTGTATTTTATGCAGGTACTGCATCATGGTATGGTAAAGTGATGGGTAATGACGCCTCACTGACCAACTAACTCCTGACCAGGGTTGTATAACCAAGCTGGTGAAGTTGGACGGATGAGATGATATTTGAGACACTCATCTGCGACCGTTAATGAAATTAGGGTTTTGAAGAGGTGCGTAGGCATCACTCTTCAGCTTGGTCGAAACCAAGCATGGGATACAACTTTGGCCAGGCCGACCATACATGCGTGTAGACGGCATGATGGTGTAGGCGCCTATACCCCATTACCTCACGAAAGTATGATCTGGGTCACTCAATTCATCCGGTGAAGTTGAGTGGTCGAGATCGATTTGCTCATAGAAACCAAAGGCCGCAAGAGCCGCACGGCACGCCCACTTCAGGCACACGTTCCAGGACGACCAATCTTGGTCGGTCTTGGCCGATTGGCCTGGTGTGAAGGTGGTAGGATGGTGTTCACGCCTATACCTGAATATCCCATAAAAACGTGATCTGAGCCATCCAAATCGTCCGGCGAAGTTGAGCGGTCGAGATCAGTTTGTGGTTTAGGAGGTGTGACCACGCTAGTTTGGGCGTGCGTTTTGAATTAGCCAGGCATGATATGCCTTGGCCGATCGGGTGAGGGAATATATGGGTCCACGGTGGTCATGCTGGTATGACCAGACCTGCTTACTCTAATCTTGGACCCTCCATTCGTGCCGGAGAAGATGGACGCTCGTGATGCTCAAAACCCTAATTCTGGATTTTAAAGCCGTGCGTCACCCCTTGTTTGGGCGCACGAATTTGTTACGACCAAGCATGGTTGGTCTTGACCGATTGGTCAAGTATGTAGGCGGGCGCTCGGTGATTGTGTTGACATGCTCTGGGCCCTTTGAGTTTACATCTACACCCTCCATCTATACCTGCGAAGATGGATGGTTGAGACTGTTTTGCGACACATGTAATATGCCGCAAACCCTAATTTATGGTTTTCCGTCCATACTGCTTGGTATGAACGTTTTTTGGCAAGCTAGGCCAATGGACGACCATGCGGGTCAGCCGTGGGTATTCCATACCGCTTGGGGGTGATGGAATTGATCTCGGGTCATCCAATCATGCTTGTGGAGTTGGATGACTACGATCATATCCGGACCGATCTGGTCAGTCTGGATGCTCAATCGGGCTAGTATAACACACCGAGAGGGGCTCAATCGGGCTAGTATAACACACCGAGAGTCAGCCTGTACGGGTATTTCGTACATGGTTTCATTATAATGCTTGGAGGTTCGTGTTGCTCTGTAAGAGCAACACTCAGTCGTCATGCCGCACCGATAATGAGTACAGGAAATACAAGGCTAATTGCGCATTAATTAATAATGCTAGAAATTCACAGGGTATATGGGATTGTTGCTACATGCTCCAACCTGGATGAATTTCGTGTATTCATAGAATGGGATTGTTGCCACATGCTCCATTCTTGGTGAATTAAGTGAGGGAGTATCCAACACTTATTAACGGCTTTATCTTTTACAAGATGTCAGCGCATTATTTTCTGGTTATTATAATTTTAACCTTAAATGAAAATCCACCATCAACATTAAGTCCCCTGCCTAGCACATAATGGTTACCCTATTGTGGGGTAGGCATGAGATGGTGACATACATATGTGAGGAAGACAAGATAAAGGAAGTTTACCCAGAAGGGTATTGACCGACCGCTAGTTGTCCATGCCGTTGCGCTTGTATGGAATCCTTTGGTGGGATCAGTTTCCTTCTTTGGGTATTTGAATCAAAAGAGGAAACCAAATAAAAGAGGAATCCTTGTTCTATTGTGATTTTTCTAATTTTTTTTTTATAAAAGAGACCAAACCCCTTTTCTTTTCCTCACGAATTTTTTTTTTTTTGTTTGGCTACTCTCGTCCACGACCTTGCTGCTGTCGCTCCCGCCAACGCCGCCGTTGTTGCTGCTGCCGGAATTGCCTCTGTCGTTGCCGGAGTTACTGCCGTCCAAGGTAAGTTTCGCTCCCTTTTTTTTTTTTTTTTTTTTAAAGGTAAAACCCCAGTTTGCTAGGTAAACACCTTTTGTAGGATGTGCATATGCTTAGTTTTTTCCACCGTGGTTGATACGCCAATATTTTCTAGAATTGCTTAGTAAAGCAACCCGTGAATCCATAATCATGTTGTTTTTTGCTTCTTTCCACCATTGCATGCAAAACCTAGCTTTTAGGTTGTATCTTGAAAAGAAAACCTTGACTTGAATCTCATAGACACGATTCCCATAAATAAAGAAAATCGTGTTATGATGTGTGCGGATGAACGCGGGCCCGTGTATGCTTTGATTGAAAGTCGACTTTGTATCAGTCTTGTGCCCGGGCTTGAAACTTGAGTAACACCGAACTTAAAATTTATACCGGACTTGAAATCAATACCAGACTGAAACTTGTACCGGACTTGAAACCAATACCAGACTGAAACTTGTACCGGACTTGAAACCAATACTAGACTGAAACTTGTACCGGACTTGAAACCAATACCAGATCAAACTTGTACCGGACTTGAAACCAATACCAGATCAAACTTGTACCGGACTTGAAACCAATACTGATCAAACTTGTACCGGACTTGAAACCAATACCAGATCAAATTTGAGTATCTTTTGGTATTTGGGCCTAATCCCAGCTCTTGTGCATTTCAACGTGTCTTGTCGTGTGTGACTACACGCTTCATTCATTTTTCATACAAGTTCTAACTCCTGTCTTTTATTTTATTGTGGAATGAAGAAAAGAATTCCTGTTGAGATGTCTTCCGGAGATAATGCTGGTCCCAAGCCAGGAAGTGTTGGTGGCTTCAAAGATATGCCGAACATCGATGATGAGTTGTTCACCTCGCCTTTTCCAAACATTAGAAGACATCCTTCTCATAAGATAGTCCTGCTTTCCGATTCAGAAAATATGGATGCTGATCCATTTTCTTCTTCAGCACTTGTGATGAGATTTTGTCTCCGGAGAAAAGAATATCCGCCTTCCCCGATTGACTTCAAGATTTGCCATAATCCACTGGGTTCTTATGAAGGATGGATGAGGCGCATGTTGAGTAATAAGGACATTAAAGATAATTTGACCAAAGCGCAAATCCTCAATGCGGTCATGGCATCTGCTGCTCTTGAAATTAAGAAAGACGCTGCGGGTTTGATTACCTTCATTTCTCGGTGGCGCATTTCTACTCATACAACCATATCTAGATGGGGATAGATGACTATTACTCTAGAGAGTGTAGCTGCATTAATGAACCTTCCTGTTGCTGGAAGTCTTTCTTACGATCTCTCTGATACGGAGCAACGTAACTATGATGCTATACTTCAAAAGGTGGCGGGATTCGACAGTCTGGATAAGGAGGAGAAAAAAGATACGAGATGATTTTACACCTGGTGGGTGTCGGAGTGGTCTCCCGCAGACCCAGAGCCGGATCAAGAGTTGGAAAATAAGCTCAACGTGATTGCATTCCTGTCTTTATGGCTATCTAGAGATATATTCGACGACGGTTCTGGAAAGAAGACCATTAGAGGTGACCTCGTTAAGATCGCTATAAAGCTGGCAAAAGGTAAAGTTCTTCCCCTGGGTGCCTTGTTCCTTGGATCGCTGTACTCTCATCTGGACGCCTTAGCAATGGACATGCATGTTTCTAACGGGTACAAGAAGGTGGAATCGCACGTTCACTTCGCTTTTCTTCAGGCATTCTTATGGGAACACTTCAAAAGCTATGCTCCTACTCCTGCAAATTTGCTCAAGAACTTGTATGGTGGCTCGAGAATACTCCGCCGGAATAGGAGGCGTCCCGCAACAGTGCAAAACTCGTGGACATATTTGACAATGTGTCTTCAGTTGATTTCCGTCCATGGGGGGCGGTCCACCCTTCCATTGTTCAGCCAAAGACTTTTGCTACTGCTTCTGATGGTCCTGATGCTGTGTTGCGCACCGATGTTAAGACTATGAGACTTGGGGAAATTGTTTACCTGCACAGCTGCATCCCAGGATATGTCCCGTCTTTATTCAACGAAGAATTTACCGTGACTCCGTATAATATTGACAGGGCGGCTCGTCAAATGGGGTTTGATCAGGGTGTCCCATTTATCCGTCCACCAGGGGTTCCGAAAGAATTCCTCCCAAATATCCTTAATGCTGACGTGTTTTTAGAACGGGTGAGCCTTCCCTTCTGGCCTATTGGGAGAAACCCAGTGGTAACCGATAAGTACAAGGAATTTTGGAGGAGGCAACTGTTGATCTTCCAGGAATTCTCGGAGAGTGTTGTGACAGGTTCTCGTGGTGAACCATCTTCTGACATTTTGAAAAAGCATTTCCGGTTGAAGCCACTTCCAGCCAAACGGACCAGAGCTGAGGATTGCAGTCCCCAAGCAGGAGAGAGATCCAAGAGGCATGCATGTGGTCCGGTGATCCTCAATTCCTCCAATATGCAGGTATTTAAATCTCTTCCCGTTGGTTCCTTTATTTCTCCAGAGTGAATCTTTCTAAGAGTGATTCTTGCTTGAAATCAGAGGATTCCGAAAGAGAATGTCTTCACAAGGTTGGCGCGCATTCAGAATGAGAAGGCTGGTAATGTTAGCCTTCATGCTGAGAAGTCTGGCGGTACTGATCTTCATGCTGAGAAGTCTGGCGGTACTGACATTCATGCTGAGAAGTATGGCGGTACTGATCTTCATACTGAGAAGTCTGGCGGTACTGACCTTCATGCTAAGAGGTCTGGCGAAACCGCTCCTTTTTCCGACCATGACAGAGATGATGCAAGTACTGACCTTCATGCTGAGAAGTCTGGAGAAACCGCTCCTTTTTCTGACCATGACAGAGATGATGCAAGCTCGGTTGGACAAGCCGCCTCCCTGAGTGATCTTGTTGACGGGGTCGTGATGGAAATTAGCACCCAGAGTGAAATAGATGTCGGAAGGAATATAAGAGAGGCAACATCTGTTATAGTTGAAGTTGCTCCCCTTGAAGAACGTTCTGAGCAGGTTTCGGCCAATAAAGCTATCGTGGCGACTCCTTCTGAAAGGTCTCCTGTAACTGACAAGGTTCCTGTGACTGGTGAAGTATTGGTAGCACGGCCTGGAGTTTTGTTTGATCCTCTATTCATTGTTCCTTATCCAGGTCATGTGTTGGTTGGAGGATTCAGTGTGCCGGTTCGGTTCAAGGAGTTGTACACGGCAATATGGGAGAAACACGGTCACATTGCTACCACTACGAAGCTCAAGAGTCGTCTTGCATTGGTCAACCGCGTTCAGGAGGCTTTATTTTCTATCCATGGGATGAGCGTCGCGACTGGTCGAATGGTTTCGAGGAGATGATTGAAGACCGAAAGTGCCATCGAGATGTGTTTGTGCAAGACGACTTCAATGCTCCTTGGTTCCTCAAAAGGTTCTCCGAGATTCGGGAGCTCCGAAATTACAAGGTGAAGCCCCTTCGCGAGAATGTGTTACTCGCCAGGAAGAAGAGGTTGAAAAGTTGTCTGAGGAGTTGAAGCTGAAGCAAGCTGTACTTCAAAGGATGAAAGTCGCTCTTGCCCAGAAGGACGAGTTGCTTCTGAAGGACTTTCCTTGAAGGATTCGTGCCATATACTTGTCTCTTTTTTTTCTTTTTTTTTGAGTGATAGTGAGGATAACTTGACTCCTGGTTTTGAATTAATAGGTAATTGAATTGGATTATTCTGAGATAGTTTTGTGAATAACTTTCCTGAAAGAGGTTATTTTAAATAGAATTTGCATCTTGGTTATGAATGATTGCACATGTCATATGAAATTGCAAATGTCGTGTAAAAGGGAGGTATGAAGGGAAGCAAACATGCGTTTGATCACTGAGTCTCTTTCTCCATGTGGGGATGCTAAGTCCCCAGTGAATTCCAAAACTATCTTTCTTGTAAAATTGCTGAATAGGACTTACTTGTCTTTGAAGCCTCATTTGTATCAAACCGAAGTAGCCTCTCCAAGGAAGTCGTCCGCATTAATTTTTTAGAGAATGAGAGCTATCCCTCTGAACCAAGTTTCTCCTGATCAATGCGCTTCAAAGAGTCGCACTCACTGGTAGGGTGGTGAAGGAACCGGTGGAAATGACAGTACCTCGGGTCCATTATTTCTTGATCGGTTGGTGGACGCCATACAGGAGGTAGTTCCACCTCTCTATTTCATACCCACATCTCCAGCAACTCCAAAATCTTTTTCATTGGGAACGGAAAGTGTAGGTACTTCGAGTCCATCTTTTCCTGCGTTAGTGGGCGTTGTGATGTCTCTACGTGGCTTTGATGTGGAGCACGTTCTGGAGATAAAGTTGGAAGATTTGCAGGTGCCATCATATCCGCGGATCGCTTGCCTGGGTAAAGGGATGTGGAAGGTGTCGCAATATCACTACTGAGTGATCGAATTGAACGCTCCCATCCTTCGTATTCACGTATTTCCTGATCGATCTCTCCTTCCTCAATCATTTCTTCGCTTGGATGAAAGGCCGATGCGGATTGGACAGTCTTCCTGGCTTCAACAAGAGTTTTGGGATATAAATCTTCTAACAGGGCTCCATAGGCTGCAGGCTCCCTTTCTTTATCTGGTAGGCGTTGTAGTACTCCATACAAGTCATTTCCTCTGTGGAGTTGCCTCGGTTCTTCATTGTTGGCTGGACCATGTTGTTCATCTTTCCTAAGTCTCCTGCGGTTATGCGCTCTTTTTGCCTCTCCACTGGTAAAGTTGTGACTCCTGACTAAGGATTCAGCATTTCTTGCACTGCTTGAGTAGATGCCTGCCGACCCTTCTTGTAATTGTGCTGTTATATCATTCAAAAGGCGAAATGTCTCGCTCTGCCTTCTGGTGATACCGGCTTGATTTGCCAAGACATCCTCCAGCATTCTAGTTACACTTCCCATGATATCTGAACCACCTGTGGCTTCCGGATACATTGCGAGATGGAAACCGAAAAATTGAGAATTCAATTTTGTGCAACCGAGAGATCAACCTCCCGATGTGGTCGCCAATTGTTTATAGGTGAAAACTACTCCTGTTGAATTTGGTAATTTGGGGTGTGTGGATGAGGAATGAATCTAAACCCTAAACAAATGCACTGCGCGGTGAGTGCTTGTAGATTCGGAAGTCAATCTGTGCAAGTCCGGCCTAAACCAAGAAATGGTCTTCCCGAGACTTGTTTCGGTCACAAAGTGAAGGAGATGGGGTTGATCTTAGGGAGGGAAGCGAAGAAGGTGTTGAGATTGTGAAGGTGTTGGCTATGAATAACTTGTAACAGAAAGATGAGCAGGCTTACGATTGATGCAAGCAGGCTCTGGGTGTTGGAATATGTTTTGTATTAACACTTGTTTTCTGTCTCGTCTCGACTTGTGTTGTTTTTCTCCTGTGTTGAAAATAGGGAGGAGAACCTATTTATACAAGTCATTTGAGCCTTATTCACGTCTCTCGTGGGAAGTGGAGGAAGTGGAGTGATGGAGTTGTGGAGGTGTGTGTTGGTGATACACGACCAGTCTTGCCCACTTCTCCTGTCATCTCTAACCGTCCATGACTTCCTGACACGTTCTTGTGATGGCGCGTTGCACGCTGCACGCTGTAAACTGCCAGACCAATACCCCAGTATGTATCCCCTAGTTTGTGACATGATTGATGTATGGAATGTGTGGATCGTGGGACCCACAAAAGGTAGCATGTGATGCTAAATTGAATAACTGCGTTATTCAGGAAACTGATACTTGTGAAGTATCGTGTGTATTTTATGCAGGTACTGCATCATGGTGTGGTAAAGTGATGGGTAATGATGCCTCACTGACCAACTAACTCCTGACCAGGGTTGTATAACCAAGCTGGTGAAGTTGGACGGATGAGATGATATTTGAGACACTCATCTGCGACCGTTAATGAAATTAGGGTTTTGAAGAGGTGCGTAGGCATCACTCTTCAGCTTGGTCAAAACCAAGCATGGGATACAATTTGGCCAGGCCGACCATACATGCGTGTAGACGGCATGATGGTGTAGGCGCCTATACCCCATTACCTCACGAAAGTATGATCTGGGTCACTCAATTCATCCGGTG
This sequence comes from Papaver armeniacum, assembly GCA_023531295.1. Lineage (NCBI taxonomy): Eukaryota > Viridiplantae > Streptophyta > Magnoliopsida > Ranunculales > Papaveraceae > Papaver > Papaver armeniacum. Next base: position 351,173 of record JAJJWW010006507.1, on the reverse strand, counting down.
AAGTTGAGTGGCCGAGATCGATTTGCTCTAGAAACCAAAGGCCGCAAGAGCCGCACATCACGCCCACTTCGTGCACACACGTTCCGGGAGACGACCAATCTTGGTCGGTCTTGGCCGATTGGCCTGGTGTGAAGGTGGTAGGCCGGTGTTCACGCCTATACCTGAATATCCCATAAAAACGTGATCTGAGCCATCCAAATCGTCCGGCGAAGTTGAGCGGTCGAGATCAGTTTGTGGTTTAGGAGGTGTGACCACGCTAGTTTGGGCGTGCGTTTTGAATTAGCCAGGCATGATATGCCTTGGCCGATCGGGTGAGGGAATAGATGGGTCCACGGTGGTCATGATGGTATGACCAGACCTGCTTACTCTAATCTTGGACCCTCCATTCGTGCCGGAGAAGATGGACGCTCGTGATGCTCAAAACCCTAATTCTGGATTTTAAAGCCGTGCGTCACCCCTTGTTTGGGCGCACGAATTTGTTACGACCAAGCATGGTTGGTCTTAACCGATTGGTCAAGTGTGTAGGCGGGCGCTCGGTGATTGTGTTGACATGCTATGGGCCCTTTGTTTTTACATCTACACCCTCCATCTATACCTGCGAAGATGGATGGTTGAGACTGTTTTGCGACACATGTAATATGCCGCAAACCCTAATTTAGGGTTTTCCGTCCATACTGCTTGGTATGAACGTCTTTTGGCAAGCTAGGCCAATGGACGACCATGCGGGGTCGGCAGTGGGTATTCCATACCGCTGGGGGGTGATGGAATTGATCTGGTCATCCAATCATGCTTGTGGAGTTGGATGAATGCGATCATATCCGACCGATACGGTCGGTCTGGATGCTCAATCGGGCTAGTATAACACACCGAGAGGGGCTCAATCGGGCTAGTATAACACACCGAGAGTCATCCTGTACGGGTATTTCGTACATGGTTTTATTATAATGCTTGGAGGTTCGTGTTGCTCTGTAAGAGCAACACTCAGTCGTCATGCCGCACTGATAATGAGTACAGGAAATACAAGGCTAATTGCGCATTAATTAATAATGCTAGAAATTCACAGGGTATATGGGATTGTTGCTACATGCTCCAACCTGGATGAATTTCGTGTATTCATAGAATGGGATTGTTGCCACATGCTCCATTCTTGGTGAATTAAGTGAGGGAGTATCCAACACTTATTAATGGCTTTATCTTTTACAAGATGTCAGCGCATTATTTTCTGGTTTTTACAGTTTTAACCTTAAATGAAAATCCACCATCAACAAGCGTCAACCGTTTCGCCTTCTTGCTGCATTGTGTTGACTTCACTCCATTTGGCAGATATTGTACTCCTCAAATCATCGTATTTGGTCTTCCAATCTTCTCTCCCCAATACTGAGTCATCTTCTTCTTCTTCCTCTTCTTCTTTCTCTTCTTCCGATTCGGAATTGTCATCTAAATAAAAAGCTTCATTATTTTCTTCCTCTTGAATCCTTCTTGATATACGATTAAGGATTTGTCTTTCTTGGTTTGTGATCTCGTCTTTAAAATCAACATGGAACTGGTACGAAAAAACATTTTATAATTCTTTCTCTATTCGATACACAGGGAGAACAACATACTGATATGTAGTGTTTTAACACTAAACTCATTATTTTATATTTATTCTAAACATGTGCATCACCATTTACGGGGGTCGAGGGGGCAGCGCCCCCTCGTAAAACAAACACAACAATGTATCACTACATATCACTACAAGAATGTAAGTATCTACCACAAATGTAAGTACATATCAAAATGTAATTGGTAGATACCACTACAAGAATGTAAGTATCTACCACTACATATTGATATGTACAGTAGTTACTGATATGCTACTTAGACTAACAAACTGAAGCTAGTTAGTCTAATATGTAAGTAGTTATGCTAATATCATTTTGTCCTTCTTAAAACACACAGGTAAGTAGCATATCAGTACGTACTGCTAATACATGAATAACTAGTTATCAGTATGTGGTAATAATATGTAGTACATTAACAAACTGAAGCTAGTTACATATTGATATGTAACAGTAGTTACTGATATGCTACTTAGACTACGTTTTGATATGCTACTTACCTGTGTGTTTTCTTTGACTTTTTGCTCCAAATTAGATTTAGCCCAGTTTTTAACTACAACTGAAGCCTTTGTTTCTAGCATAGTTACTGATATGCTACTGATATGCTACTTAGACTACGTATAGTTACTGTTATGCTACTTAGACTACGTGCATCACCATTTACGGGGGTCAAAGAACCACAACAACGTATCACTACATATTCATAAACAAACACAACAATGTATCACTACATATTCATAAATCAAAACAGAGCGCATACATGAATAACTAGTTATCAGTATCCACATACATGTACTTATCAATATATATTTTTATTCGACAAAATATGTACTGCAAGTTTACTCCGATACTCGTAAAGATCAATATCCTTTAGGAACTCAGTACATATTTTGTATGATTCCACCTAGCCACTCTTGGCACATACATTCCTTTAGGTTCTGTCACTATATCCTCGGGCGCCACCAAATGGGTATGCTCCGCAAACCATGGTCACCAAGTATTGATACGCAGTGTTAGATATACTACCAAAATGTAGAAAACACACAAAACAAAAAGATTTTTAAAGTAGAATAAACAAATCAATAGATTCTTACCAACAAATAAACAACACAACCATTTGTGTGTTCTACGGATTCCATGTTTTCATTCACTCTTTATCTAAATGAGAATGGATGAGGTCGAAGCCATGAAATATTCTTGGCCTTCTCAAGATCAAGAACGAAACCAATATATTTTTCACCAAAGCATTTGCATCACTTGTTGCGAAAAATAATGAAGTGCACATATACAAAGTGATAAGCCTAACAAGATCTTCGGCATCTTCCTCGTCTTCCTCGGATTCTTCGAATCTTCATTTGATTGATCACCCACGCTTTGCAGAGACTCTTCATCGAATTATTCTTTTTCGATTAATTGGTGTTCGTTTAAGGATTTCCGGATTGCCTTCACAATCATTGGCCTAGTCACTTTATCACCAGCTTTCATATCAGCAGGAAAAGTCCTTTTTGAAGAATTCTGTTTCACGCCATCCACTTTTTTTATTGACTTATGTAAGCCTCCAATCATAATATTCCATATTTGGAATTCTTGGCATCCCATAAACAAGTGCCATTTCTTCTGGTGTGGATACCAGCTCATTCGGTGAGCCATGCCTTTCAAAGGAAAATGTAAGCTTGTTTGGATCTTGACCTCTCACGTAATAAATAACATTTTGGTCATTGCATCTTCAATCTTCAACCAATGTTCCAACTCCAATTTAGTGTACTGAACATTAGGAACAGTTCCGTATGATGCTTCAGAAATCATCTTCAGCTGCAACTCACTCAAACTAAGTTTTTCTTTGGTCTTAATAGTCTTCACAAGCCCCTGAAACCGCCACGATATAAACTTCGTGGTTTTCCAGCTCCTTTCTTACGCTTATTACCACCTACACAATAGCAAGAATCTAAAACCGTTATATCATCAATATGTAGTTATATCATCAATATGTAGTTTGTAATATCTACCAAGTACCTGAAACTACATATTATCAACAGTACATGTTATTAGCAGTACATAATATGTAATATGTAATGGTATAAAATCACATATCAATAATGTACTACATATTATTAGCAGTACATATCAATATGTAATATGTAATGGTATAAAATCACATATCAAATAATGTACTACATATTATTAGCAGTACATATCAAAACACCACATACCTTCTTTCAGAGGTACATTTGCTCCCCCCCTTTTTGCTTCCCCCTTTTTGATGAAGGAGTAGCAGCTCTCGGACAAGCGCTTTGTTCCCCTTTGCTTGCGGTGAAGGAGTAGCAGCCTTTGTCGCCTTTTTTTTTTCCTTTTGATTTAGTAGTTGTCATTTCTTTTCTTTTCTTTTGCTTTTTGCTTTAGGAGTAGCTTTGCTTTCTTTCTTTTTGGTTTTTGCTGTAGTAAACCAAAAACAACATCAGATGAAAACATGCAGTTGTCCTACATATTGATATGCAGTTGTCCTACATATTGATATGTTGTGTTAAATTACATACACAACAGATGAAAACATGTAAACAACACACTACATACAGAGATGTAGTGACTCTATTGAGCATACAACATATGAATCACACACTGCATGTGAATATGTAGTGTAAAATTGGATACACAACAGGTGAAAAACATGTAAACCAGACACTACATACAGAGATGTAGTGATGCTATTGAGCATAAAACATATGAATCACACACTGCATGTCAATATGTAGTGTCAAATTGCTTACACAACAGATGAAAACATACTTATCAATATGCATTGATTCTATTGAGCATAGAAATCAAAAAGAAAATCGACAACAACTTACCTATTTTCTGATCGACATGTTCCTTCCTCTTTGTTGGTGAAGGAGCAACAACTTTACTCGTACTTCTTGTTATTGGTGAAGGAGTAGCATCAGGGTTTTTTTTTTTGGGGGTTTGTTGGTGAATCATCATCGTTTTTTCTTCTTCTCTTTGCTGGAGAAGGGTTTTCTTCTACGATTTCTTCTGTAATTGTCCTCTTAATTGTTCTATTCAATCCCATTTTCTCTCTTCAATTGAATGTGATGAAATTACGTCTGAAACTTATGAAAATTAGGTTTTCTGAAATTTAGGTTTTCTGTAACTGTTGATGTTAGTTTTTTCTGTAATTGTGTTGATTTCTTCTTTCGAATTGTGTTGATTTCTTCTTTCGAATTCGAAAATTAGGTTTAGTTTTTTCAGTTTTCTGCAACTGTGGAAGAAGAGAGAGAAGTGAGAAGAAGAAATCGAAAACTGAAAAGAAGATGAAACTGAACAAAACCGTGTGTATGGGGGTATAGAGGTAATTTTGGTTGCTTTTAAACTTTTTTGGACTAAAGGATAATTGTTCTATCCCGCTGGACTACACACTAAACCCGGGTCGGGTTTTTGGACTATCTAGGAATTTTCTCTTTTTCTTTTAAAGAACGAAAGGAGTGGCAGGGAATCTGGTAGTTGTGTTATATTTTACTAGTTGTTGCGCCCGTGCGTTGCACGGGCCTAAATATTTTGTAGAGAAAAGTATGTATTCGAGATAATTTTTTTGAGATTCAAAATTGAAGAAAAAGAGGCAATAAAAGTAAAATACTTAAAATGATAATATAAAAAGTATTCAACTATTAAAATTAAGAACATGGAATAACAAAATTAATTAAAGATAATTGAATCGAACACAAAAATAATTTTTGTAATTCTAAAAGAAAAAATCTCTTCAAACCTGGTTGTCGAATAGTTTGGCCATCTTTCCATGGAAACAACGTGTTTTCCGTCGTTTGATGAAAAATGTATTTCCATGAAATTGACAAAAAAGCTTGGCCTAAAGTTTGTTTTAAACTCAATTCCGCGGAATTCCATGAAAAGTCTTTCCTTGTCTCCCACAGGGAACTGATTCCATGGAAACACTTTCCATGGAATTGTTTCCTTTCTCTGTTATCAAACACAGCTTAAGAGGAAATGCCTTCATTCCACGCAAAATATATCTATACTTATCATGTTGGATCATTTTGCGGACCTACTTCGTGATTGCTGACAGCTTAGGGCATTTTGTTTTACAACAAAATAGATTTAGTCAACTTTGGAATATAGAAAATTTAACATCAACTTGAGTAAGTTTAAGGAATACGACTTGTAAAACTCCGGCTAAAATTTCTAATTGATTGTACTACAATAAGTAGGACCTCAAACATTTAATAAAATAGGAAAAGCATATAAGGTTACCACTGGACATTAAACACATCTCTTTTCTTCTTACTCTTAAGCTAGCCAATTTACTATCACATTCAAAATGCATGTACTTCAATAAATAATTTTATCCAATAGTATTTGTATAACACGGACCTGACGTGAATTGAACACGTAATCTTCTGATGTAGAGTCAAACACGCTACCATTGCGCCACAGACCAAATATACAGTTCATAATTTGTTGATATTTAATTTGAAAATAAAGTACAAAGAAAATGTGAAAGAAGAGATAAGATAAATAGCTAGCACATAGAGTTTATTTTAACGTCATCATCAAAAATAATATTAAGATGGATTCTAACTGCATCAGTGGTAGCCTACATTCTGAAAGCAAAAGACAAATTTTATTTTTCAGGGAATGATGGAGAACAGCAAAGTGAGACGACATAGTGCTTTCGATATTAAGTATATTAGGATCTGTTACCAACTTTGCTGCATTTAAATGAAAGAATTGTTCACCAATCTACGTGTACTAAACAAAAAAACCTACTATGTTGTTGAGTTATAACAGATATTAAGAGATCAAATCCATTCAGAGGAGAGAAAAATAATACCGTTCTTGACAACCTTCCAGACAGTTGCTTCCACCACAACCTTGCTAGATAAAAGTTAACCCTGCCAATACCATTCAATGATCAGTTAAAAGAAAGCGAAAGAAATGGTTAGGATGTTAATATCAATGTGCGACATTGATCAGAAAAACTCCAGAAAACCCTCCATATCAGGTCAAGCTCCTAGAAGTGCAGTGGGGAGGTGTTTTTCCCCGTCGTAATAATTCACTGGCGATTGCAAGAATAACATCTACAAAAGCAAGCTTCTACGTAACAAATTGCAAACAAACATGTCGAGCTAGCTAGCATATGTTTAGGAAATAAATTACCTTCATTATTTTGTTTCAATTAATAATTTTTTAAGTGCAACAAATGTATTTCTACAGGAATAAATACATCAAAGTCTGTGCAACATGCTAGATATTATAGTCACTACCCTCTTCAAAGGAATGTGATAGCAAACTCAAAAAACAATATCAAAATTATGTTCAAATACGATTCAATTACTACTTAAAACATAACAAACTTAAAAAAAACAGTATTAAAATAATGTTCATGAACGATTCAATAACATATACCATCTTCCCTTTGCTTAGGGCTCTTCTCAATCCCCACTATGATTCTCTTGTCTTCTACTTCATGCAAATCACAAATCAAGTGAATACTAAAAATTATGTTTAATAACTGATTACTAATAGATTTATCTAACATCCTCATACTCAAGCTCAAAAAAACAAAATCACCTAAGCAGTATAATCTCAAGATTCCTACCAAATCATAGGATAAAAAAAAAACAGTGAGGGATCAAAATCACACAGTTAACGTGATTACTTAAAAAAACCTCTAGATCGTAATAAGAAAATATACCTGCAGGAGATGGTGTAATCGAGATAGTTTCCTTATAAAACGAAAACTTATATTGATTTTTCTCCGTGGTTGTAACTCCAATCTTTCTCTCTCCGTGGTTTTAAGAGTTTGATTGAAAAATAAGATGAGAAAGAAAGAGATCGGAACAGAACATGGAGAGCCATTTGTACTACATCTTTTTCCACCATTGTGGTTCACCATCGGTGATCAGAGAGGGAGAGTAATACAGCTTGCAATTTAGGGTTTGGTGTGTAGAACGACTGTGGTGGTAGTAAAGGTTTTTTAATTTGATCAGAGAGGGAGAGTAATACAGCTTGCAATTTAGGGTTTGGTGTGTAGAACGACCGTGGTGGTAGTAAAGGTTTTTTAATTTTTTTCGTATACAGGGAATTGTTTGGAGACGCAAGTTTCGGTCAAAACCTAAGAATTGCGAGCGAAAAGATATAAAGAAGTGGTGTCAAATACAAAATATTGGTGGTGTGTGAAAAAACGGGAGGTTCTTATTGGTCGAAATACTCTCCGCTGGGCCCAGAAACTATAGGAAGAGAGCTTTGTTCAGCTTTTAACGACAACAGAGGAAATTCACCTGAAATCATATTATAAATAAATTGTCGCTTTTCCTTCGAGACTTGCCTGTAGTAGTTGAATGTTATTGTTTATATTGCTCTTGCTACAATAGATCAGGGGCCTTGTTTCCCCCTCCTCTGCTAGCATTAAATTTCCATGCGGTGCTTTCTGAGTGTCTGCACTCGCACTTTTCGTGAAAACTCCTCAAGTCTTACATTATTATTATTATTTTTATTTTTATTTTTATTATTTATCTATTTATTTGCATGAGTGATTCTGATTTTCAGAATTTAATCCCCACCTGGTGCTCTCTGAGCTTCTAAACTCACACCTTTCATGACAGCGACGGAAGCAGGATTGAAGATTTAGGTGGGCTAAATCAAATATATTAGCCTAAAAATCAAAATTTAGGTGGGCTAATATTTTTTCCACAAAATTTGCCTTTGAAAAAATGAAAATTGGGTTGTATTTAGAATTTTGGGGGTGGCTGGAGCACCCCCAAGCCACCCCAATTCCGTCATTGTTTCATGAAGAAAATTAATCCTGGCCTCAGGGCTTACACACTTAACTCTATCTTCCAGCGGGTGCTTTCTAGATTTCTTTGCACACCTTCAGTAGGAGATAGGTTTGGTGTATACGGGGTGAGCCTATAGAAGGTGCATGCTTGCGCATCATACCCCTAGCATCCCCGTAATCCTAGTGTGATTTCCATCCCATCCGGTGCTTTCTGAGCCTTCGGACTCACACCTTTCGTAGGGATCACACTGACACGTTCACGCTCTTCTTGGGACTAATCTAACCGGTGTTTTCTGAACTTTAGGTTCACACCTTTCGTAAAATCAGGCCTAGTGCACTTTTTTAATTGTAATCGACGTTCATCTCTCTTTAACTTTTTGTTTCATCTTCTCTCATCATAGATTGTTCTTGTAGCGTTTTTCTCCTCTTGAATCATTCTTTGGTCTTGTAGCCGTAACTTGCTCGTACTGGGTTTATCAAGTTGAGCTTTTTCGGTGTGACTTCGTATTCATTTTCCCTAAGAATATATCTTGTACAAGTTTGAAGTCACAAGGGTGATCAATGAGTTGAGATACTTGTAAAATTTGGAGCACCTGTTTGATTCACATCTCTTTCTCCATATGACGGTGTGTTTCTTAGTTGTAACCATCCCGGCTTACAATTTGGGTACGGGTAACCCGCTGTGCGAAAGTAGTGTTATACAGTCTCGAGCTTGGAAAAATGTCGGCTTCCATGAATTATCGGCCGAGTTAGTAAAATGGTGTCATCGGCTTTATCTTCTGTGCTTTCTCTTTTCATCATTTCTTCCCTGTCCCCTTTTTCAAAGTGAAGCCATCTTCTTCGTCAGAGTCTTGTTGCTTGCTGACGGCAGAATGTAATAATATCTCATAGTTGAAGATTCTTGGTGGCGAGATTAGTTCGCTTCTGTCGCTCGACTTCTGTCCAATTGTTCTTCGCTCAAGTCTTGTGTGTTATTGGCATTGGCATGAGAGAGAGAGAGAGAGAGAGTGACAAAGGTATTGTAGATGTAGAAAATCCTACTACTACATCCAAAAGATATATGCTAAGAAGTAAATAAGCAAAGACATAGAAGAACACAAGATGTACGTGGTTCGGCATGATTACCTACGTCCACGGGGGTTAAGGGATGATCTTATTACTTCACACAAGATTACAAGGATCCGATATACACAACAATGCTCACAAAACACTCAACACTGCTCTCTCACTTCTTTTCTCCTCAAAAAAAACCTCTCCTCTACCTTTCTACACGATCTCTATTTATAGCTGCAGGTGGTGATACATCGATATTACAGTGTTGAGCCTAGTACAGCTTCCTGGATGTTCTTCTCGGGCGACTTACTGGTGCTTCGGTCGATCTCTCCTTTTCCTCGAGCCGAATCATCTAGCCGAGCGGTGTCATCACCTGATGTCGTTCGTTTGGTGGAGGTGATCAGTGTCGCCCTTCAGATTCTTGGCCGAGTCTCGCTTCGGCCGAGCCTCTCTTATCTCTTCACCAACCCTGTCAGTGCATTAATTGTCCTTGAACTCGATGAGCATCACATCAAAGCTTTTCTCCTTTATGTCGACTTCTCGAGCCGTCTCCGTTCCTCTTTCCTCGCGCCCAGGCCTGATGAGGTGATTCAGTGCTTTCAGTACTTGTTTCTCTTGGTGCGCCCTTGGCCAGGATGGTTCCACCTAGCTCTGTGGATTATTTTCACCTACATTTATGCCCCTTCTTCCACTCGTGTGATCGACACGTGGGGAAGAAACCGCCTCGTCTTCCCACGTCCTCAGTCATGCCGGGTTCTGCGCCATGCTGTTCCCCACTTTCTTCATTTGGTGTAACCGGTTTACCTTCCTCGTCGGTTACCACAGGTGAGGTTTATAAGTCTGATCCTTAAACCTTATTCTCTCTTTACTTTTCCTTAGCCATTTTTTCTCCTCTCTCTCCGTTCTCCTCTGCTTCTTTCCTCGCCATTAGTTATCTTCTCCATAGGTTTACTTCCCTCTTCCTTCTCTGTCCTGGGTCTTCTCAATCTCCGTTGCCGCTGTAATTTCCAATTCCGGTGATATTTTTTTTTCTCCTCCTGTCTACCAGCTTTCATGGCGTCTTCAACCCCTTCCATGGTGGAAAAAAGGTGCGTGAGCTATGTGTTTTCCGATGAAGACGGTGTGCCGCTTGATTCTTTGTTTGTTATGGAGAGCCCTTCTAGGCATGATTATCGTGCTCTGGATTCTATATTTTCTGATAATCCTTCTTCGTTTTCATGTAGGGCTGACAAGAGAACTGCCAAAGACTTGTCGGATGAACAGTTCGTCCGACAGCTGAAAGATGAATTCGATCTTCATGGCTATGACGTCAGGCTCTTGTCGGGCCAAAAAGGCGTTTTAAAGAAGGATGATGTTCTAAAGTTTCCACACTCGGCCGAGGCGACCATTGTCACCAGGGGTCAGCTAGAGCTCGGGCTTCGTTTTCCTTTGTACGATCCCAGCCGTTCATTTTGGTACGAGGCTCTTTCTAAGATTCGCCCTTCCCGTGCCTTGGCTCAGTGGAATGGCAATACCTTTCGTATTTTATCCGAGTGGGAGAGGCGCAGTCGAGGCGAGTGTACTCCTACCACCTGGTCCACCTACGATCCTTCCCAGGCGAGTGACTATACTCCCAGCCGCTTTGCTAATAACTATCGAAGTGGGACTCTACTACAATGGTGACCTTGCTGGTTTTGCTGCTAGCCCACATCGTCATAAAACTCTTCCTGAGGGTGTCAAGAAGCTTTTGTTGGACGAGGATCCCGAGGTGAAGAGTTCCAACAGACATGCCCGTCATACTAGTGATGCGGCTTGGGACCGAGTTCCTCTGGTTATCTCTGGTCCCCTTCTGAGCGGCAATTTTCCTCCTCCGTCCGAGCCTTATCCCTTCTGGGTGGTCAATGTTGATCGGGTGAGTATGTTTCTTGGCTTTAGATTTATTTGATCGGCTCGGGTAACTGATAGGGCGATGTTTCAATTTCTGTGTGTTTTCAGTCCAAGTTCCAGAGCGTTCCTTCTGATTCCCCCGTTCCTCGCAAAAGGGATAGGGGTTTTGGTGTAGGGGCCAAGGAGGAAACAGGGAAGGTAACAAATATATTACTCCTTCTTTGTAGTACATGTACTTGCCCCTATTTGTTGCCTTGAATGATTCTGACATTGGCTCATGCGCAGAAGCTACGGGTTGATGATGTTGGTGGTGCTTCGGCGAGGGATGGTGAGGATCTTGAGGATCGGCTGCCTTTATCGCATTACATGAGGAAGTCGCCTCAGAAAACTTCTGATGTTTCATCTACCCTTGTAGGTGGGAAGCCTAGTGGTAAGGGCAAGGAGACTAGGGGCGATTTACGCGTCCCAGAAAAAACTGTGCCCCAGCAGTCAGCTGGTAGAGGGGTTGTTCTTGCCGATGGTGTTGTGTATCTTGAGTCTGATGGTGATGATGATGATGATCTTTTTGATGGGGAGGACGAAGCCGATGGTGATGAAGAGGATCCGAAGCAATCAGATAAGTCTGGTGGGGATGATGCGAGTACTCGGGAAGTAGAAAACACTGCTTCTGGGGGCGAGTTTCTAGAGCCCCTTTCTCCTGTGGTTCCTAATTCAGGGAGCAACACCTCCTTTACCGTCTCAGGCCCTATGTGTAATTCCCTTGGAGCTCTTATTTCTCCTGATTTTGCCTCGCTGTCGGATGAAGAGAAGATCAAGGCGGTCTCGTTGTATGATGCCGGCCTGAAGAGTACTTTTGACCTGCTGGTGAGTTGCGTTGATCAGATCATGCATTCAAGTTGTAGGGTCAGTGCTAACGCTGCTGGTGTTTGTAGGATGTCAACCGCTCGTTGCTAAATGCTGCCCTTCAGCGTAGGGAGGTTGCCGAGAGAGAGAATATCCATCTCTTATTACAACAAGAGCGCGAGCGATCCCGGGGGCTGGAGAAACGACTAGCCGAGACCCAAGGTAATTATTTAGCTCTCACGTGTTTATGATTGATTCTGTAGTGCCAATGTCCTGAGTTTAGTACTGCCTTCCTAGCCGAAACTTCTAGTGCGGAGGCCGATGCTGCTACGAGGTATCGTTTGTTGAAGAGAGAAATTAATATAAAACGGGATCACGTGTCGAATTTACAACAAAGGATTGTCAACAAAGATGATAAAATCGATCGTCTGGAGACCGAGATTGAGGGTCTGCAGACCTAGCTGCATCGTTATGAGACTTTGGAGTATGTCCCTGAGGAAATTGATAATCTTAGGGCGAGCTTAGCTCGGTTCCAAGGTATGCTGCCGATAAAAAACTGTTGGCCGATAACTTAGAAAGTCAATGTGGTCGGCTGAGGCTTCAGGTTCGAGACTTGCACGCAGATCGCCTTCGGATCTAGGGGAGAAGAATGCTGCCGAGAGGTGTAGCCAAGAGTCCCTTGAGAAGCTCAGGGAGTCCAAGAAGGTTTCTGAGGAGTTGGAGTGGGTTCGTGCTCAATTATCAGGTTTGCAGATAGCCCAGTCCCGGCAGAGGGACGAATGGAGTGATCATAAGAAGTACTGCCCTTCTAATGAGTTTAACGAACAACAATATCTAGAACTTTCTTCCAAGATGTCTTCTCTCGAGTGTAGCTTGTCTGAGTCTGAAGAGACCATTAGAGTATTTACCCCTTTATTGGAAGGTGGTGCGCCTTGTATTGTGTTTTCCTTGTTGTTGTCTTAGTGTTGTTATTATGTAACTGACTGCTCTTGTTGTTTTGGCAGCCGAGCAGAGGAAGGTGGCATCGTTGGAAGAGGAGAATGCCCGATTGAAGGGGAAGGAGTCTCAACTACTCAAGCGGGTAGCCACTGCCGAAGCGGCGTCGATGCGGTGACACAAGATCTCACCGCCGAAAAGGCGAAGTTTAACGATGAGCTTGTTGCGAAGGTCAAAGCCGGTGTAAAGGCGGTGCTTGATAAGAAACGAGCTGATGCTGCTGCTAAGAGGGCAATTCCGGGGCCGGTTCCTCCTAAAGAGTAAGCTTGTCTTTTGTAGCGCTGCGTCGCTGTCTTACCCTTTGCCATGGGTTATAATCCGTTCGAACGCCTTCAATTTCTCGTACACTTTTTAATGGGGTGCTGCGTCGCCAGTTTGGTTGTTTTTCTTGCTATCCGACACTATTATGCATGTTACTGTTCTTACTTAGGTTACGCCGACAATGTATGGTTTATTTTTGCGATTAAGTTATATATGCCTGCATAAACATTAGTAGATTGGTTAGTCATAAATGTCGTTTCTGTCGAACACACTCAACAGGGAGGGTCATCGGGCCCAATGACATGTCCCGATTGAGGTATCTCATCACCGTCTTTCGAGATCTAGTGGCAGGGTAGTTGGTCCTTCCTAATTTCTAGGGGATCGATATCCCAAGAAGTTATCGATTAACTTTCTTGGGCAAGTGATTTCGGCCACTTGCGAGGGGAGCAATGTTGACTGCTCGATTGTCGAGTACTCATGCCCCGACAATCGACCACTGGTTTCCAACCGCCAGGGCCCTAGGACTACCTCGGCACTTGCGCACTGCCATCGCCCCGAGTTCGAATAGTCCGTCTTAGTGTAAGTCGCCCCGGCACTTGCACAATGCCATCGCCACGGGTTCGAAACGACCATTTAGACGCACTTGTCATATTTCCAACCCCACGTGGTCTTTCACGGAAATAAATGACAATATATCATACCTGCTTTCATGGGTGATATAGTTTTAGTCGCGTAGCATTCCACGGTCGTGGCTCAGGTGTTCCGTCCGGTTTTAATATCTTGTATGCCCCTTCACCGACCTTCTCAACAATGGTGTAGGGTCCTCCCCATCGTGCTGTTAATTTTCCGCCTTTTTTATCACGTTCATAACTGGGTAGATTTTTCAGTACCAACTGCCCTGGTTGAAATTCTCTTGGTCGAACCCGTTTGTTGTACTCTCGCTGGATTCTTCGTTGGTAATTTTCTATTTTTTGCAGGGCCATCTCTCTTGTTTCTTGTAGATCGTCAAGTTTGGCCAGGATAAGATCTGCTGAGATGTTTCGTCTCCATGCTTCGGTTCTTGTTGTAGGTATCATTGCTTCTGTGGGAAGGATGGCTTCGGTTCCATATGTTAACATGAAAGGTGATAATCCGGTTGCTTCTCTGCGAGTTGTTGATAGGTGTAGAATACACCGTATTTACTATCTAGAGTTTATGCTTTCTTTGCTATTTTTCGTGTGAATTATGTACTTTACGCGTGTTTTTGAGTTATTAGGTACTCTGGAGTCGCACAGAGGAAAAGAAGCGGAAATCATCCCAATTGGAGCAAAAGGGCAAAATTGTCATTTCATGGGCGAACACTATCTGGAGCCCAATCAAGGTTAAGGGACAACTCTCTTTTGGAAGAGTATTAAACGACAACCAGCATTGGTTAGGGGGATGCTAGCTGTGTAGCCCTTATCAGAAGCCACCTAAGTGGGAATAACCGTCCCATTCTTACACCTAAACCTAAATCGAGAAATGTTTTCTCTAACATTTACTCACTTCTCCACCTGAAATGATTGAGATGCGATGTCACATTGGAGTCTGGATCGAGAGAAGAGAGAAATATTTGAAGCTTGCTGATGCCATTGAGATGAAGATTTGAAGTAATTGGAGCTGAAATTGAAAACGAAATCAGTGGGTTCAAGATAAATGGAAGATTGAGAAGAAGCTAGGGTTCACTATTTTAGGGTTCAAGTTGAGAGAAGAAATGAGAACTCGCTGATGATTGAGTTGTTGAAGAATCAGATGATTGGGTATTTGAGTTTAGTGAATCTGTGATGATTCTCAAGGTTTGTCGAGATGGAGTTCTGATTAAGAAGATATGGAGAAGAGTTCTGATTAAGAAGATATGAAGAAGGGTTTGAACCGAATACTGTGTAAATCTGATGCCGCAGAGAAGATGGGTATTGATGATTGAAGTTGTTTCGATTTGATCTGAAGTTACCCGGAGATGGAATTGGAGTTAGGGTTCGATGTGAATCTGTTGAAGATTGAGCTTCTGGTGGATTTGGTTGAGCTTTGATTGGGTTGTGTGACTGCTGGTGATGGTGGTACAGGGAAGCAGTATGACAGAAGCTAGAGCTAAGATATGTTGCTGATATTAGCCAAGGTTAGTGGCAATGACAAGTATGTTGAGCTCTAGAGAATGGCTCAGGTGGATCACTGAGTGAAGGCTGTGTTGCAGTGAAGGGGGGATTGCAGGTGCTGGCCTGGGAGTGTGATGCAAATGGATGGCTTGACATAGTGACACTGGCTAGTACAGGGAAGATGTGCTCAAGTGCTGAATTAGATGAATGTCTAGGACATGTACAAATTGACTGAAGTTTTGGCTTGAGTTGAGGATGGTGAATGGAAGTTAGCATTACAGAGTTGTTGCTGTGCTGGATATGAGATGGGTGTTTCCCAGTTGAAGATTCAACAGCTGTAGAGATGGCTTGAACTGGTGGTGGAACTATGGAGCTATGATATGAAGTCTGTTGCAGAAATTGAAGCTGTGATGATGAGCAGGTCAGGTGGGAATGTTGCCATGAGCTGCAGGCCAAGTAACTTGTACTGGTGACATGAATGTCTTGCCAGGGATTGGCAGGATGTGGTGATGCTGAGAATATTTGCAGGTTGTTGTTGGTACTGGGCTTGGCAGAAATGATGAGTCTGTGTTTTACTGGCAGAGTGCAAAAATGCTTAAGTTGCAAGGATTAGTAAATATGAAGCTGAGCTGCAAATAGTGGATGCAACTGCAGATGGGTGGTTTTGCTGGTGTTGAAGTGCAGCTGCAAGTATAAGCATCAGCTGGTGAAGCATTGGCTGAGTTCCAGGGGATGGAATTGAGATTCCATTGGTATTGCAGATGAAGAAGCTGGAGTTACAGGTGCAAGTAATGGCAGATGCTGTTAAAATTGAGAAAAGAGCTGGAAGTAATGTGAATGAGAAGATGAGTCTGGATGTTGTTGAGCTGTTGGAGCTGATGGATGTGTAGCTGCAAAGATGCAAACAAGCAGGTGTTGCTGCTAAGAATGGCTCAGGAATGTGTGGAATTGAATTGCTTGGAAGTGAATTGTCAGTGAAGATGGAATTGTTATACAGGGAGGAGAAGACTGGTTTGTGCTGTGGAGATGGCCTTGGCAAATGCTTGTTGTGAAGCACAAGGATGGTGCATCACATAGGTTATGGCTCATGCAAGAGCTTAGGCCTGTGCAAAAGTAGGTTAGCCTGGCGAGATGGCTTTGGCCTGACCTGACTCAGCTGACATGAACCTGACTCGTCTGACAGCTGACCCTGACTCACCCTGACTCGGTGCTTGACCGAGTTGACCCGCCGAGCTGACTAGTTGACCCGACCGATTTGACCCAGTTGACCGGTGACCGGGCGGACTTTGCCGGTCACCGGAACCGTTTTCCGGGCACTTTTCCGGCCGATTTCCGGCCACAATACCAGTTTTCCGGCGACGATTTTTTGGACATATTTTCTACACGGGTTTCTCTCTATTATGGGCTTGGTGGATTTTTATCTAATGGACTTTGAAGACTTGACCTAATTTTGGAAGAAAGGAAAAGCTATAAAAGAGGAATTCTACAACTTTTGGAAGACAATATCTTATTCTTGGAACTTTGGAGAGCCGCTTTTGTTTATGCTTCTAGGGTTTGCTTTTGTTCATCTTCTTCTTTATTAAACTTATATTTTTGGTGATGAACTCCATAGCTATGAGTAGCTAAATTCTATATTATTGGTTAAGGATGTAGTCCGATTTCTAAAACTTGTGTTTGCTTTATGTATTAGTTTTCTCTCTTGATTATCGTTCAATTCTCTACTGTTTTTATGATCACATGATTGAAGTATTGTGATAGGATTATGATGTTTGATTAGTTAAGTGGCCAATTAATTGAACTTGCATCTTAGTCCATAGCTATTTTAGGGTTTTTCATCGAGCGATAACCTTGAATACAAGTAGCATGATATGTTTACGGTTTGTAGTGATACACTCTCGTAATCATATGTAGAGTTTGACCATTGTCCTAATTGTCATGTGCAACGCATGACAATTGCATTGATTAGCCTATTTCTGAAACTTAATGCTCCTAGGAATTGAACTTGATTAGCGCAAGGCGTTAGGTTATTCTTCAGGTAGAATTCACATACGCAGCCCTAATGTGTGTGTTGATGAACTTAGGAAATTAATAGATTATCTTGCTCTCTTGATTCTCTAGGCTTTTGATAACACAAGAGATTAAATCGTAATTCTATTCATATATGCAAGCACATGTCTAAGATTGAAGATGAATTCCTTGACCAATATCTCTCTCTATTGATTACTTTCTACAATTTACTTTGCTTTTAATTTACTTTTATTGCTTTCTTAAAAATCAGAAATCCCCCCAATTGGTTACTTTAAGAAATTGATTACGAAATAACTACAATCGCCTCTCTGTGGATACGAACTCTTTATTATCATATACTTTAGGAAAGTGAAATTATTTTTGACGCATACGACAGCGATTAGTTGTCCTATATGCCCACAAAACGTTATAAAGTTCTTCGCACCATTCTCCATATTCCCCGTCAAGCTTCTTCTTCAAGTCATCGGCGATGGTCTTGTTTGTGATCTCAGCCTGTCCATTGCTTTGGGGGTATAGGGGTGTAGAATTTCTTTTTCGAATATTATAGGTGTTGAATAGCAAGTCGATGTTCTTGCCCTGTAGTTGTTTCCCATTGTCAGAGACGATTGCTGCTGGTACTCCAAAGCGACATATGATGTGTTCCCAGATGAATCGGAAAACATCTTTATCCCGTATGTGTTTTAATGGAGCGGCCTCTACCCATTTAGTGAAGTATTCGGTGGCTACAATTAGGTACTTTCTCTGCCCCGATCCGACATGCAATGGTCCCACGATATTGATCCCCCATTTAGCGAAAGGCCAGGGGCTGATAACAGAGTTTAATGTTACTGCCGGTGCATGTATCTTCTTTCCAAATTTTTGGCATTCGTCGCAGATGAGGGCCATATGCCTCGCTTCCTCGTTCATGTACGGCCAGAAATATCCCATGGTTTTAGCTCGTGCTGCTAGGCTACGGCCTGAGCTGTGGTTTCCCGCTGCCCCATAGTGCAATTCGTTGAGGATGGTATGCCCTTTTTCTTTACTCAGGCACCTTAGTAATGGTCCTAGGTATGACTTTCTGTATAGAGTGCCGTCTCGAAGCTCGTACGCAGCTGTTTTGCTTTTGATTTTGTTGATCTCGGGTCGCCCCTTGGGCAACTTTCCGGTTTCGAGATATTCGTGGATCGGTTTACTCCAATCATCGGCCCGATACTGATCAGTAGTGGTTGCTGCGACATGTGCGCCGATGTCCATAGTCTCGGGTACTGAGGGCATTAAGACTCTCATAACTCGGATGCCTTCGATGCTTGCATCTGTCAACATGGAAGCAATGTATGCTAGGGCGTCCGAGTGGCGATTGTCCTTCCTACAGATATGCCGAAACTTGATGCTCGGTATCTGGCCGATGTAGAATTGGGCGAGTTCCCAATATTTTTGTAGTAAAGGGTCATGTATGGCGTACTGCCCGCTGATTTGTCGGACGACTAGCTGAGAGTCGCTTGTAAGCCGTACCTCTTGGATTCCCATTTCCACTATCAAACGCAAGGCATGTATTACCGCTTCGTATTCCGTGACATTGTTAGTTGCTTTAAATTCAAGCCTAAAGGAGTGGACCATCTTTTTGCCCTTTGGCGTCGTGAAGACCAATCCTAGACCTGACCCGTCTTTATTGGATGACCCATCCACGAAAACCTCCCATCGTGTCGGGTTGCATGTCTCGAGTAGGTCGGACGGGTCCTCTCGGTCTTCCTCCATTCCGAGGATGTCTTCTACTTCATCTTCGTCGGCGAGAGGGAAGTCTCGCAAAAAGCTCGGCCATCGCTTGCACATGCTTTTACTGCTTTGTTCTCATTTCGTAAAAAATGTCGAACTGCTTTATTTGGGCACTCCACTTAGATATCCGTCCCGACCTGGCTGCATTGTCGAGTAATGATTCTATGGAGGACTTTGTGAGCACCCGAATCTTGTGGGTTTGGAAATACGTCCGAAGCTTCTGTGTTGCAAACACCAACGCTAATATTAGTTGCTCGATCCTGGTGTAGTTCCTCTCTGCTGGATTCATGGTTTTGCTTACGAAATACACCGGCTTTTCCTCCCCTCCAACGTTCTTGACTAGTACGACACTAATGGCATAACTGGTTGCCCCAAGATATAGTGTTAGTATGTCCTCGGGCTCTGGTCTTTGTAATACCGGAAGACTCGCGAGATGCTGCTTAATCTTCTGAAATGCTTCTTCACACTCCTCAGTCCATTTAAACTTCTCTCATTTCCTTAATGTCCCGAAGAAATCCTTGCATTTGTCAGACGACCGAGAGATGAATCGTCCTAAGGCCGCTAAGTTCCCATTTAATCGTTGCACGTCCTTAACTGTTACAGGCGACGGCATTTCCACGACGGCTCTGATTTTATCTGGGTCGGCTTCGATGCCTTTGTCGGTGATTATGTACCCTAAAAACTTGCTTGAGGTGACCCAGAAAGTGCACTTGGCCGGATTTACCCTCATCTTGTACCTTCTCATGGTTTGAAATATGTCTCGGAGATCGTCGATGGGGTTGGTGGCCACCTTGCTCTTGACCAACATGTCGTCCACATATACCTCAATGGTGTCGTGTATTTTATCTTCAAACATGTCTTCCACCAACCTTTGATAGGTGGCGCCTGCGTTTTTTAATCCAAATGGCATTTTGGTGTAGCAATACAACCCTCTTGGTGTGAAGAAGGATGTATGCTCTTGATCTTCGGGGGCCAGGGGTATTTGGTTGTACCCTGAATATCCGTCCATGAGTGTTATCGCCTTGTACCCAACTATGGATTCTACTAGCTGGTCGATGCTGGGGAGGGGGAAGCTATCCTTTGGGCATGCTTTGTTTAAGTCACTAAAGTCGATGCAGACTCGAACACCCCCATTCCTTTTGGGGACTATCACCATGTTAGATATCCATTGCGGGTATTGGGCTTTTCGAATGATTCCTGCTACGTGCAACTTCTTCAACTCAGCCTCCACCGCCGTTTGCAGCTCGGGTGCAATTCTTCTCATCTTTTGTCGGATAGGCTTGAACTTGGGGTTTATCCGTAGGTGATGTGAGCAGACTTCCGGGTCAATTCCTTCCATATCGAGCATTTGCCAGGCAAATACATCCATGTGCTCCTTCAAAAGAGCTGTCAACTGCTGAGATTGTTCGTTTGTCAAAAGAGTCCATATTCTCACTATTTTTGGCTCTTCCTCGGTACCCAGATTGATTTGTCGGGTAGGTTCTAAGGCCGAGAAATTTTGCTTTGGTTCGCCGACTGTTACCGGCTCATGTGATTGCTATAAGATCTCTTTCTCGCCAGCTTCATAGGTAGCGATGGCTTGTGACATCACCTTTTCCAACTCTTCTCCCGCCTTTATTTCCTTAGACTTGTTCTTTTCTTGGCGTTTCCTCGATCGCCTCTCTTCATTCTGCTGGACGTCTATCTGCACGCACTGCCTCGCCGCCTGGGGGTCGCCTAGCACCTCTACTACTCCTCGATACGATGGGAACCGCAATCTTTGGTGATAGGCCGATGCGACTTCCTTGATTCCCGCAATCCAAGGTCGACCCAGAATCGCTTCATATGGTGACACAACGTCGACCACGCAAAAGGTGGTGAGTGTGTCGAGGAATCCCTCCCCGTCCGAGACTCTGAGGGTGACTTCTCCCTTTGGTACTGTCACCGTACCGTTGAAGCCGTAGATTCGATAGGTCGACGGGATCAGGATGTCATCGGACAATTCCATCCTCTTGAAAGTGTCATAGAACAGGACTTCGACTGAGCTGCCGCTGTCCATTATTATCCTTCGGACGCCCCATTCCTCGATCAACAGAGTTATTACTAAGGAATCCCTATGTGCTTGACCATTCAATGGGAAGTCTTTCGCCGAGAAGGTGATCGGCTGCATCATCCATGGTTTCATGGGCAGGGTTTTGGCCACACTGAGGATTTCCTTGCCTGATCGATCCTTTTTATGAATCCTCGAGGTGATATCGGTTCCCAAATCTAACCCTTGAGTTGCCGAGTGCGATATGGTGTTGCAGGCGAACTGGGTGCCACGATTGATTCTTATTTGGTGCACTGGGACGTCGGGTTGAGCAGGTGTCGGCGATGTCTTGACGAAATGTCGTAAATATCCATCTCGGATTAGGTGTTGGACGATGTCTTTCACCTCCCGACAATCGTTAGTTGAATGGCCTCGAAACTGGTGGTAATGGCAAAACTCTGGGTGGTTCCTTGTTTCGTCAAACTGAATTCCCCGAGTCTTAGGATATCGGATATCATTCCTCTTCTCGACTTCTTTGAATATCTCTTCTAATGGTGCGTTTAGTGGAGTGTAAGATCTTGGTTCGTGACGAGGCTTCTTTCCTTAGTCGGCGCCAGAATGTAGATGTAGAAAATCCTACTACTACATCCAAAAGATATATGCTAAGAAGTAAATAAGCAAAGACATAAAAGAACACAAGATGTACGTGGTTCGGTATGATTACCTACGTCCACGGGGGTTAAGGGATGATCTTATTACTTCACACAAGATTACAAGGATCCGATATACACAACAATGCTCACAAAACACTCAACACTGCTCTCTCACTTCTTTTCTCCTCAAAAAAAAACCTCTCCTCTACCTTTCTACACGATCTCTATTTATAGCTGCAGGTGGTGATACATCGATATTACAGTGTTGAGCCTGGTACAGCTTCCTGGATGTTCTTCTCGGGCGACTTGCTGGTGCTTCGGTCGATCTCTACTTTTCCTCGAGCCGAATCATCTAGCCGAGCGGTGTCATCACCCGATGTCGTTCGTTTGGTGGAGGTGATCGGTGTCGCCCTTCAGATTCTTGGCCGAGTCTCGCTTCGGCCGAGCCTCTCTTATCTCTTCACCAACCCTGTCAGTGCATTAATTGTCCTTGAACTCGATGAGCATCACATCAAAGCTTTTCTCCTTTATGTCGACTTCTCGAGCTGTCTCCGTTCCTCTTTCCTCGCGCCCAGGCCTGATGAGGTGATTCAGTGCTTTCAGTACTTGTTTCTCTTGGTGCGCCCTTGGCTAGGATGGTTCCACCTAGCTCTGTGGATTATTTGCACCTACAGGTATAGCTCGGGTTATTGGATGTAGAAAAGGACAATTGGTGTTCATGGTGTTGTGACGTTCTTCATTAACTTTCTTCGGCACTTTATGAAATCTACGAAGGGTGGGTTGAACTTGTTGTTAATTGCATTATGACAGCATTCAGTTGTTAAATGAATTGTGATATCCATTTAGCTTCGCCGATTGATTTGTGCATATTAGTAATGTCAACAATACATCCGTGTTATTGATTTCTCAACGGATCTTAGCTTGAGTTTTTACATATGATGATTGTTCCAGCTTAATTGTCAAAGAAAATATCTCTCAGCTGAACCCACTAACCACAGGAACCCATGGGTAAGTAAAACAAGACTTGGGGCGGGTGCAAGGCTTATCTATGAATTATTCATGTGAGAAAATGATGGATCGGAGAGGGTCCTTTCTTCGGAGTTTTACTCACAATTGAAGTGCAGTCGCAATTCCTCACTACTCCAATCTTCTTTGCTAAAATCAAGATTAATTTCCCCGAAACTTAGTTTTATTCTCATTGAGAAATCTTATGATCTCATGATAATCAAGATATAGTGAATGTAAAAGATGAAAAACTGAAGAAGAAGAAGTTGTATTACAGAAAAATCAGATGACCATCCAGACAGTGTTTCAGACATATTTATTACAGGATATTAAAGTTGTCTGAGTCAGACAACTGACTCAACAAAAATTATGTCTGAAACTGAGTCAAGTCAAACTTATTTGACTTGACTATCCTATTAGACCCCCCTTAAACTGATAGAGGATAACTCGAAACAGTTTGAACAATACATAGTAAAAAGAAATAGAAAGCTCAACAACAACAAACTAAAGAGAACTATGTCTGACATGATAAGGAACAAAGTCAAAAAAAAAATGAGAAGAAAATGTAGTAGAAACAACAGCTGCAAACTCTCCAACACCAGTGAAAGAAGAATTAGTTGTTGTAGAGAAGTCATCATTAGTAGGTGAAGGTATAGATGTGCCTAACAGCTGATGCAGTAAAGAAGTAAAGACTGGAGCACAGAGATCCTTTGTAAAGAGATCAGCTAACTGATTCTCTGAGGAAATATGTTAAACTGACAGAAACCCACTTGCAATCAACTCTCTGACAACATGATAATGGATCTTTATATGTTTGGCCCTGGAATGAGAAACAAAATTAGCTGAAAAATAAATTGCGCTTGTGTTATCATAATAGAGAGTAATAGGTTGTGCTAAGGAAATATGTAATTCAGACAAAACTGAAGAAAGCCACTCCAACTCTGCAGTAGCTACTGATAAACATTTATACTATGCCTCAGTTGTAGATCTAGAGACTGTAGGCTGGTTTTTACTAGACCAAGGAATCAAAGAAGACCCCAAAAATATTGCATAACCACAAGTAGACCTTGTTGTTTCTGGGAAATTACCCCAATCAGAATCTGTATATGCTGTCAGGGAAGTAATATCTCCTCTCCTCATTGTGATTCCAACACCAATTGAACCCTTCAAGTATCTTAAAATTCTCTTGACTAATAACATATGAACATCTATGGGAGCATGCATGTACTGACTCACATAGTTAACCCCAAAGCAAATATTTGGTCTTGTCAAACATAAGTATTGAAGCATACCAACTATAGTTCTATACTCATAAGCATTTGATAACAAAACACCATCAGATATTAAGAATCTTGGACCCTTAGCTACAGGTGTACTACAAGTATTACATTCTAACATCTGTGCCTTTTCCAATAACTCCAAAGTATATTTCTTTTGTGTTAGCAGAATACTATCAGCATCTCTAGTAGCTTTTATACCCAAGAAAAAATGTAAATCCCCCAATTCTTTCATTGCAAAAGCAGCACTTAGATATTTAATCAGATGAGCGCCCTTGGTGCTTGTTTTAAACTGAAAAAGCGGGGGTCTAACAACCACACCCAATATTTCGTTTGGCAATCTGAGAGGACTTACTCCAGTATACTTTCAAGAGAATCAACTAGACAGTCAGACTCAATCTTATAGAAAAGTATTATCAAAGAGCGATATCTCTATTTCTCAATTTAACCTCCAATCAGCAAATAGGAATTTGTGAGCCCGATTGAATATAAGAGAAATAACTTGAACGGTACCAAACACCAATGTTCAAGGATCAATCAATTTCAATCAACAACCAAAGGTGGGATTTACCAATTGATCGATTCAACGCACAACCTGTGATATTTCAATTATATAACAAAATATAATGCGGAAAAGAAATAACACAGACACTAGAACTTTTGTTAAAGAGGAAAACTGCAAATGCAGAAAAACCCCGGGACCTAGTCCAGATTTGAACACCACACTGTATTAGGCCGCTACTGATGTGTGTCGCAACCACAACAAATTAATCAAGATATTTCCCACTAATTAACTGGTAATATAGCGGTAGTAATGATCGTTCCCACAGAGAGGTGTGTAATTGATATGTTATTTAGTCCAGCAAAACAAAGTAACCAAGGGGATTGGTTTGATTATAATAAACAAAGAAAATAATAAACAATAAGATGAAAAGATGATTAGGAGTCATTCGCCGTTACCAAACGTCGACTTGCATAGTATACTCGTTTACCTTTCATAAGAATCAAACTATCACCAACCGTAGAATAGCAGCTAGCTCAGTGCTACCCCAAAAACTCCTTATACCACGGATACAGAAGCTCTCCAATATCAGATTCTATTCAACGAACCACCAAGTAGTAGCTCACTCAAGGTATAATCCAATCGAACGATGTAGGCTTTGTGAATTAGGTTGATCCCAATAGTTAAACTCTTAGCTCAAGGTTCACTTGCTGATGTTGTCTTCACTCGCAATTGCTCCACAGAATCCCTCTGCAAGGTCTCACGATTTCTACTTGTATAGAAACTTGTTTGACTATTACACTTATTACCCAACTTCTACTAGCATTAGACTGATTAAAAGATTAATCCAATTGTACACTTGAACAGTCTAGTAATCAATCATAAACCCTAGGTATAGAAAAGACAATCGATAACCTGATAAAAGCTTCGAATTAACTTATATAATAATTAAGCTTCACGTACGGAACATAAAATTCATCATAATCAATAAAGTTTAGCCTCTCATTTTTGCACCGTTTCCCGGTTTCCCCCAAAAGGGGTAAACCCTAAAATATTAATGAAGAACAAAAGTGTATTATGAGATGTAGAGATATGATATCAAACTTAGGTTAAGAGATGTTTCTTAAATAGTCTCCAAATTGTAGAAGCGCCCGTGTATCGAACTCCGTGCTAAATTGGTTGCCAAACTTCGCCAAATTTCCAAAAGCAGTTCACTAGGTAGTCACGTCCCATAATTTTGTCTCGCACAAAAGAGCTGTAAAACAACTAATGGGCCACGCATAAGGCTTGAAAGTCCAACCCATTAGTAACAATGGCATGTCAGTTTCACTCTGCTCAACTGTCAGTTCTACGGAACTGACAGTTTATCTTAAATTCCTCCGTCTTATTATCGCGGAGAGTCGAGTCTCCGTGAAAATTTATTTTCCCTGGATTTTTATTTCTTCTCGGCAGAATCACGGACAGGCATGTTTCCGTGAGTTTTCAAAGTCCCGGGATTTTCAATTTCTGCCCTAGCTATTCAAGGACACTCCTCTGACCGTGAGTTATTATTTCTTCTGGATTTCTTTCTTTCCTCCATTCCACTCTCAAATTCCTTGGACTAAAACCACCTTCATCTTTCTCAGCAAACCAATGCTCAAATCCACAGTCGCTCCCATCTTACCAGCGCTCCAAGACTTCCCTCCATCACGGTTAACTTTACTTATAACGACCGAGCATCACCATCATCACAGAATGACCATCGCCAGCTCGAGCTCTTCATACATCACTTCCTATTAGAATATAACACGTATACAAAATGTTCAAGTGAACGTGAAGAGAAGACCACCGAGGTGTCCGTGCAGTATACGTGGGGAGAAGATAAATGAAGATTTCAAGATGACAACATTACGTATAATCTTTATACTTTCCTAAATATTTTTGAAGCGGAAGCAACTTGAGCGGATCTCCCCGCTCTGATACCATAATTTAAAGTGGTATCAGAGCGGGGAGATACCACTTTCTAATAGATTAAAGTGGCTCGGCACTAACGCCTACGTCCACTGACGAAGCCCCTTAGGGTGAGTTAATATTATTGATCTTCAGAATTCTCTGAGATAATTTTACAATTACATTTTTACTCTTATTTATAGAGTGATTGACATACCTAAATTTAATTAGGAAGATAATATCAAAATCTAAATATTTTTGACTAGGTAAATATTTAGGAAAGTATAAAGATTACACGTAATTTTGTCATCTTAAAATATTCATTTATCTTCTCCCCACGTATACTGCACGGACACCTCGGTGGTCTTCTCTTCACGTTCACTTGAACATTTTGTATATGTGTTATATTCTAATACTCTCCCGCAAGTTGAACACGTAGATAAAGGTAGTGTGCAACTTGAACAATTAACTAAAATGATAAGGTGGGAAGACTTCATGTGATGATACATCAACGGAAACATCAATACTTAACTTTTATAATGATTAGAGAATCACGGCAAAGAACTTGCTTGGGTGCTGGCTAAACTTCACGCTTCACACTTCATGAATATTGGCAAAACAAATTCAATCGCCTTAATCACAGTGAACCCGCCATATCAAAAGCACCCAATCAAGATGAGTAATTATGTCCACTCGTGCAAGATGGTAGAAACACTTTGCTTAAACCTTAAGGAGGAAGCCATTGACAGAAATTCTTCATTACTGCTAATTCCTCCGAACAGAAGAGAATATTAGCAACACGCCACCAAGAGTGGATACGAGAATACTGGTGGGACTAAGTGGAATGATACACGGAAAGAAAATCATGTATTTCCTGAAATGACAAATATATCATAAATTGAAAGGTCAATTCAAATGACTAAAATCACGGAATGAAGAATATTTCCGGAAAGAGGATATTTTGGAAAAAATCTTTTTAGTTAAATAGATTACCAAAAATGGTAACTGGAAAGATACTCTCAAAATTATAAAAAATATTACCCAAATAAGGTTCTCAAAAAAACGAGAGTCTAAGATTTGCTATTAGCAAAATATACTGTCTTTGATATGACAATGGATATAACCGAATCAAAACGATACATAGATAACCGAACCTTGTAAAAGACAAGAGTTGTTGTGCAATTACGCAAAACTGCAAATGAGACTTTATGAACGAGCCTGATATTTTTATTTACCAATAATATTATCGCCTTCTTTAGAAGGGTACGTACATCGCCTGTGATCATTGAAATAAGAAGCCTACACCATTGTATGCTATATATGCGAAACAATGTTGATCAATGGTTATACACCATGAATGGAAAAAAAAAAAAAAACAACACGATGACTTTTAACTCGTGGTGATAGAAAAAATGAATCTTGCATATAATAATAGCAAGACATATAATCGATGAAAGATATCTGATTTAGAATAGGGTATCTTCTGATGATGCCCATTGAGAAAGAGAGACAATCGTTTGGTACGAAAACTATTGATAGACCAATAAGTCTAGCGATGAGGATAATAATCAATTATCATATTTATTAACACTCTGATAACATGGTGTTGATGGTGGATTTTCGTTTAAGGTTAAATTTGTAAAAAAAAAACCAGAAAATCATGCGCTGACATCTTGTAAAAGATAAAGCCGTTTATAAGTGACGGATACTCCTCACTTAATTCACCAAGAACGGAGCATGTTGCAAGAACAATCCCTTCCTCGTGAATTTCATATCGATCTTGTATTTCCACATACTCATTATCGTACCCATTATCGTGGCATGACGACTGAGTGTTACTCTTACGAGTAACACGAACCTCCAAGCACTATAATGAAACCATGTACGAAATACCCGTATAGGCTGATTCTCGGTGTGTTATACTAGCTCGGTGTGATTGAGCCCCCCTCGGTGTGTTATACTAGCCGATTGAGCATCCTTGGACTTGGATCCGATCGGTCTCGGATATGATTCGATCGCAGTCATCCAACTCCACAAGCATGATTGGATGACCACAGATCAATTCCATCACCCTAAGCATGGTATGGAATACCCACGGCCTTAGCTTGCCAGATATGATCTGATCGCAGTCATCCAACTCCACAAGCATGATTGGATGACCACAGATCAATTCCATCACCCCCAAGCAGGTATGGAATATACACAACCGACCCCGCATGGTCGACCATTGGCCTTCGCTTGCCAAGAAACCATCCATACCAAGCATTATGGACGGAAAACCCTAAATTAGGGTTTGCGGCATATTACATGTGCCGCGAAACGGTCTCAACCATCCATCTTCGCAGGCATAGATGGAGGGTGTAGATGTAGACTCAAAGGGCCCGGAGCATGTCGACACAATCACCATGTGACCGCCTACACACATGACCAGTCGGTCAAAGCCAACCATGGTTGGTTACAACAAATTCGTCCGCCCAAAAGAGCATGGTCGCGCGGCTTTGAAAGCCAAAATTAGGGTTTCAAGTCATCACGCGCGTCCATCTTCTCCGGTACGAATGGAGGGTCACAGATTGGATTAACCAAGGCCGGTCATACCAGCATGACCACCGCGGGCCCATCTACCTCCTCTTGCGGTCGGCCAAGGCATACCATGCCCGGCTAATCCAAAACGCCCGACCAAACTCACGCGGTTACATCTCCCAAATCCTAAACTGATCTCGACCGCTCAACTTCACCGGATGATTTGAGTGGCTTAGATCACGTTTTCATGGGGTAATCAGGTATAGGTGTGAACACTAGCCTACCACCTACACGCTGGTATGATCGACCAAGACCGACCAAGATGGGTCGTCTTGGAACGCACGCCCAAACTTGGGATGTCATGCGGTTTCCAACTCCTTTGCGGCAAGGGATTTCTGCCGCAAACCGATCTCAACCACTCCTCCTTGACGGTCAAATTGAGTGGCCTAGATTGCATCTTCATGAGACGGTGAGACATGGACGTGTACACCATCATGCCGTCAACACGCATGTATGGTCGGTCCTCTACAAATCCTTCCCATGCTTGGTTTCGACCAAGTCTGAAGAGTGATGCTTGCGCACCTCTTTAAAAACCCTAATTTCATCAACGGTCGCAGATGAGTGTCTCAAACATCATCTCATCCGTCCGACTTCACCACTTGGTTATACAACCCGGTCGAGTTATTTGGTTAGTGAGGAGTCATTACCCATCACTTTACCACACCGTAATGCAATACTGCATAAAATACACACGATACTCCACAAGTATCGACTTTACGAATAACGCAATTATTCAATTCAAAGATTACATGCTATCTTCCGTGGATCCACGATCCACATTCCAGGACATCAATCATGTCACAAATCGGGGATACATACTGGGGTATTGGTCTGGCGGTTTACGGCGTGCGGCGTGCAACGCGCCATCACAAGAACGTGTTAGGAAGTCAGGGACGGTTAGAGATGAACAGGAAAAGTGGGCAAGACTGGTCGTGTGTTACCGACACACAACCCCACTACTCCATCATTCCACTACCTCCACTTCCCACGAGAAACGTGAATGAGGCTCAATGACTTGTATAAATGGGTTCTCCGCCCTATTTTCCAACAACAAAGGGAATAACGGAGAACAACACAAGTTCAGATTTACGAAACCAAGTGTTAATACAAACCGTATTCAAACACTCGAGCACACTTGCATCAACCGTAAGCTTGCTCATCTTTACATTACAAGTCATAAGCAAGCCAACACCTTCACAATCTCAACACCTTCTTCGCTTCCTCCCTAAGATCAACCCCATCTCCTTCACTTTGTGACCGAAACAAGTCTGGAACGGCCATTTCTTGGTTTAGGCCGGACTTGCACAGATTGATCTCTCGAATCTACAAGCACTCACCGCGCAGTGCACTTTGTTGAAGGTTTAGATTCATTCCTCATCCACACCCCAAATTACCAAATTCTGCAGGAGTAGTTTTCACCCATCAACAATTGGCGACCACAGTGGGAGATTAATCTCTCGGTTGTGAAATCAATTTCTTCAAATACCCAATCCTGTTTGGCTAAGTCCCGAGATGGTTGGTCTTAGGACTTCCTCGACAAATCCAAATCCCGGTCGAAGTTCCTCCAACGAGGATGCCTCTCTTCCCAACGGCGCATCTCGCGGCGCAATAGGAAGAACCCCAACTATGAGCGAGTTGGCTCGGATACTTGAGACTCGGGCGAGGAACATGGAGCTGATCAAAGAAGCGGTAAACGGCATACTTGACCTCCTCATCAAGATGACGTCGGAAATAAGCGTGCCGAGAGACCTTTACACCGGGACTAGTTCCCCTCGGATCAACAGTTTTACTACGAACCGAGAGGCCGGTAGATCGGGAAGTCTGTGTCTCTAGTGGAAGACTTGTGTGAACTCTTGCACCTCTCAAAAGATCAACGGGCGAGACGTTTCTTTGCAGTCAATAAAATAGCTGCACGGACGCACACCTTGCTCCTTCTCGTCCGGGAGTCTCAACTGCGTCGGAAACATCCATAAACAATGTTACATTCACGGAAGATGACATGATGGCGAGGAAGGTCACAACCGAGCCCTACATGTTACCGCACACATCAAGGGTTCGAGTTCCTGAGAGCCCTCGTCGACACGGGGGCATCTTGAACGTAATTACTCTCAAGACTCTCAAGATAGCCAAGGTCAGCCCATGCAAGATTGTACGACAGCCCACCACGATGACGGACTTCGAAGGGAATCAAACCAGCACATACGGGTACGTCAATTTGAATTTATCGGTAGGACCTGTTCGATCCACGAGCAAAGTTTGAAGTCATAGAAAAGGAGCCGGATTACCACATGATACTCAGGAGACCGTGGCTTCACCACAACAAGGTCATTCCTTCAACGTATCACCGGTGCATGAAAACCGTGCTAAATGAGGAGGTCGTCCGTATTCCCGCATCATTGTCTCCGTATGCGCCAATATGCGGAGTGGAGCTGTTCGAGTCAAAAGATGCTCCGCATGGAAAGTCCGACAAAATCATGTGCACTCCACTACCCACGTGGGCTTCAATCCGGGAGGAAGACCGACT
Organism: Papaver armeniacum; assembly: GCA_023531295.1. Lineage (NCBI taxonomy): Eukaryota > Viridiplantae > Streptophyta > Magnoliopsida > Ranunculales > Papaveraceae > Papaver > Papaver armeniacum. Next base: position 319,400 of record JAJJWW010006507.1, on the reverse strand, counting down.
TACATCGCTGGGGGCCAAACACCACGACACACTCTCTCCGACGAGACGTCCATCTCCAACCAGGTGAAACTTGACCCATCCTCACGCCAAAAGGGTGCGCTCTTTCGAGGCAAGCCGTGATCGAAGGGGAAGACAATATACCGGGCCGCTGTTAGCAATTAGCGGGAGAGACCATCCGGTCTCTCCGCCCAATTGGATGCTTTGCAAGGACGACGGAATACAAGAGGAGGTATTGGGCGCCCGCGACAGCTACAAGACGGAACCAATTCCACGGCCGACGAGCTCGAGATTGTTAACATCGGGATGATGAATCTCCCGGGCGGTCTCTATCGGTTCGACTCTATCCACGGACGAACGTACAAGCCTGGTTCAACTACTCAAGGAATACCAAGATGTATTCGCTGGACATACGAAGAAATGCCCGGTCTAGATGAAAAATTGGTCACCCATCACTTACACGTCATGCCCGGATCCAAGCCAATCAAGCAATCTCCGAGGCAATTCGGACATGAGGTAGAAGAACAAATCAAGAATGAGATTCGAAAGCTTCTAGCTCATTCTTTGGCTTCATCGAACCCATTCATCATCCGACACAGTTAGCCAATGTGGTCCCTTAAAAAGAAAAGCGGACAGATTCGATCTTTGCGTGGATTTCAGAGACTTGAACAAGTGCTGCCCCAAGGACGACTTTCCCTGCCTAACATCGACATGTTAGTAGACGCCACTAGCGGACACGGCATGTTTTCCTTTATGGATGGCTACAATGGCTACAATCAAATAAGGATGTATGAGCATGATGCAAGTAAGACAGCTTTCCGAACCCCTCTTGGCAATTTCTACTATCTTGTTATGCCATTCGGTTTAAAGAATGCCGCGCAACATACCAACGTGCTATGACGGCAATCTTCCACGACATGATGCATAAACAAGTAGAAGACTATGTGGATGATATTGTGGTCAAGTCAAAGGCTCGAGCTGATCACACCAACGTCTTACGGCAAGTATTTGAGAGGTGTCGGAATACAAGTTAAAGATGAATCCTTTAAAATGCGCTTTCGGTGTCTCCTCAGGTAAATTTCTGGGATTCCAAGTGACCGCAGAAGGAATAAAAGTAGACCCGTCCAAGACTCAGGCTATCCTCACAATGCCGCCTCCCCGAACCGTGAAAGAGCTCCAAAGTTTCATGGGCAAGGTAAACTACATTCGACGTTTCATACCTGGTTTAGCCCAACTTACCGCCTCATTCACCCCTTCTTTGAAGAAGGGAGCCGACTTTGTTTGGACCGCAACCCAACAGAAGCTTTTCGGAAAGTCCAACGAATACTATCATCTCCAACCGTCATGAAATCTCCCGTACAAGGGAAACCATTGATCCTCTACACCGCCTTCGGTGACGCGCCGTAGGGGCTTTACTCGCTCGGGAAGGCGACGAGGGAATCGAACGTCCCATATACTATTTCAGCCGAATATTGAGAGATGCTTGAACTCCGATATCCCGGAGCGGAAAAAGCGTGTTTAGCTTTAATCCATTCCATTCGAAGTTTAGGCATTACCTGCTATCCAACAGGTGATACTCGTGTCTAAATCCGATCCTGCAAAGTTCTTGCTTTCAAAGCCGGTCTGGTCCTAACGGGGAGGACGGGAAAATGGCTTCTCCAAATGTCGAACTAGACATAACGTGCGCATTGCCTAGAGCTATCAAGGGTCAAGCAGTTGCGGACTTACGCGGCAGCATTTCCTGAGAAGGTACTACGGGACTACATGAAGAACTCCCTGGAGAATTCCCGAACATCTCTATTCGAAGAAGAAGTGTGGCTTTTGTATTTTGACGGCTCCGCTACCCCTAGCAAAAAGATATCTTGGGAGGAGCGGGCGTGGTGTTAGTCTCTCCAACCGGAGAAGTATTCTCACATTCCTTCAAGTTAGACTTCGAATGCACCAACAACTCTGCAGAATATGAAGCTTTCCTCATAGGGCTTTCAATAGCTAAACAAGCGAAGTCACACGCCTGGAGATAAGAGGTGACTCCAAGTTCTTGGTGAATCAAATGAACGGAGTATACGCATTAAAAGAAGTAACACTGCCCCGTCTGATCGAAAGCACAGAGGTTACTAAACTACTTTGCCGATGCAACCATAACCCATGTTAGTCGCAACAACAATAAACACGCCGATTGCCTAGCAACATTGGCTTCCAAGTCAAGTTCGAAGGGGCGGAAGAAACTTTGACGGTAAAGAGAAGAACCATAGAATCGACATGGCTATCACAATACAAAGACACCAAGATCGACGATTGGCGAACTCCGATCATTCGAGAGCTCAACAGCTCACTCTCTCACAAGGAAAGGTCGTCTCAAAACCCCTGCAAAACTTCTTCATGCTTCATGGTATGTCAGTATTATCGGAATCCAGACGGCTCCTGTCAAGATGTCCGGGAGGTGACGAAGCACAAATACAATGGATCGTATTCACAATGAAATTTGTGGACAATCATCGGTGGTAACGCTTTCTGGCGACTTCAACGCCTGAGGTTATTACGGCCGAGATGGAGGCTCAATCCGGACTACTTCAAAAGTCCTGCTCGAATTGCCGACACCACCACACCGGTTGGAGATTTTTAATGTGAACCGCAGGCTGGGACCGGAGAGAGCCCTACATTAGCTATCTCCGTGATGGGATAATTCTGCCGGTCAAAAGGACGCTATTAAGATGAAGCGAGAGAGCCAAGCGGTTCATATTCCATGAAGGGATCTTATACCGCAAGAGCTTCGGAGGTGATATGCTACGGTGCACTCGGGTGGAGGAGAAATCCCAGTCATGCTTTGAAGGCATACACGAAGGAGAACATCAAGGGAAGAGGAAACTTTTCTCCAAAAACACGAGAAATACTATTGGCCGACCATGGAGGATGATGCAGCCGTTTTTCGTTCAAAGTCACACACATGCCAAATTCATGGGAATCTTGTTCATGCGCCTTCTACCCTGCATTCTATAAGCGGCCCATGGCCATTCTACTGCTGGGACTGGACATTATCGGGAAGATTAATCCACCGTCATCGAAGCAGCACGAGTACATCATAACCGCAACGGAATACTTCACCAAATGGGTAGAGGCCATTCCCCTACGAGGAACTACAGGAGCAACAATTGCGGCTTTCATTAAAGAATACATCATTTGTCGTTTTGGCGTGCCCAAGCATATCATCACAGATAATGGCACTCCCTTCGCCAACAAGCAAGTACGGGAGTTACTTGAGGAGTACGGCATTAAACAGGTCTTCTCCACCGTCTACTATCCTCAAGGGAACGGGCAAGCTGAGAGTACCAACAAGACATTGATCCGGATCATCGGTCGAGAACGGTACACGACAATCCCGAGGAATGGCATGATCGATTACCAATGGCACTATGGGCATACCGTACATCACCCAGAAGCTCCATTGGGGTCTCGCCGTACTCACTCGTCTACGGAGCGGATGCAATTCTCCCAGCAGAGATCAGAATCCCATCAGCCAGGATTGCAGCAGCAACCGGGATCCACTTTGGGACAGGCTGAAATCTCTGACTCTAGAATCGCAGAGTTAGACACTCTGGATTTTAGAAGGAATAAAGCGGAAGAACGCGCTCAGGTGTACAGGAATCGAATTTCCAGGGCATACAACAAAATTGTGAAACCACGCGTTTTCAAGGTGGGAGATTTGGTTTTGAAAACAGCCAAACACATCCAACAAGACATGTCTGCACCAAAATTCTCACCGAAATGGGAAGGTCCCTACGCAGTCACCAAGGCTTACAGTCTGAAGCTACTACAAGATCATTAAGGTAGACGGAGGCAAGTTTGAAGCGATCATCAATGGAAAGTGGCTCAAGGCATATTACACACGACCACTATCTCTTTGTGTCAACAATACGAGGCATTTATTTTCATTACATGTTTGAATCATCAACTATATTCGAGAGATGTGTCAATGAAAAACCTGTTTCACCAATCAAAACCCAATGCAATTTATTCCGCAAAGATGTTCAAAACTCTTGACATAAACGTCATTAACAATAAGGGAGTACAGCTTAGAAGAGGCCATCTAGAAGATTATAATTCCTTGAGAGCATCATCTGCAGTCTAGCTTGATATCTCTCCGTTCTTTTCTTCAAGTCCTGCCATGACTTGCTCCACCTTCTCGATTCTGCGCAGCCGAGCTTTCTCCTCTTCCAAGATAGCTTTCGTAGCGGGAACAACATTTGCGAGGATACCAACTCGATCAACCTTGATGACATCAAGACGTTGCCATAACCAGCCCACGTTGAACTTCATGGATTCACGGGTAGATACCATATTCTCCCACTTTTCGAGATTTGATTCGACAACGTTGCGGATAGAAATACTCTCCATCTCCGCAATCATGGGAAGAAGGCAGTTTACCGCGGTAACCAAGGCGGAGGAGCAATGTCGGACCACATTCCCGGTTGCGATATGACCGTACTTCCTCCACAACTTGGTGTACAAACCCACAAACTCCTTCCGCACCAAGAATCCACCGACATCCTGGTAGGCGGAGGATAAGCATTTCATGCGAACATCGAATGAAAGACACCGCATTCGGATATTCATAAGATGAGACACCCGTCGGCGTCTTCGAGGTTCGCGGGGTAGGCGTGTTTGAGTTTGAAGGGAGAGGAATGGTTAAGTCATCATCGTCAATGACCGTCACACATGTTCCGGTAGGATATCTACAAGAATGAAGGGATTATTCACCTGACCGTTATGAAGAACAAACAATGTTTGAAAAGAAGGAAGAGACAAACCGGTATGATCTTCTTGACTCGAAGAACACGAACAGGGGACTGATCATGAAGCTCGAGGCGCGGTCGTACACGTTTAACGGGAGATCTGGATGGTATGAAGAAGATGATCCACTGTTGTTAGACATGATGGGAAATAGAGTTTTTGCAAGGAAGCTCTCTTTGTAAAAACGGATCAAAAATCTCTTCACTGCATAAATACTTGAGGAAACCTAAAACGATTACGGCGCCCGATATATGAGGATTCAACGCCGACCAAGTCGGGATTTCTTTTGAGCCCGATCAAGAACCGGAAGAGCATCTGGACACAACAATTCAACCGGCAATGTGCAAGCACCCGCGCCTAAATCCGGTAAGAAGAATCCTATCCACGACTCAAACACACAAGGGGCGGTCGAGCTCATACATGTACAAGAGGAACCAAAGCGACTCACCGGATCAAGTCCTGCTTCCTTCGCATCCTCAATCAAGACCAACCAGTTCCAGGGAAACGCCTGACAATGTGAAACTATCCGGTAAATATGTATTCACTCCAGCTTGGTCATTTCTGTATGTCACCATCTCATGCCTACCACACAATAGTGTAACCATTATGTGCTAGGCAGGGGACTTAATGTTGATGGTGGATTTTCGTTTAAGGTTAAATTTGTAAAAAAAAACCAAAAATCATGCGCTGACATCTTGTAAAAGATAAAGCCGTTTATAAGTGACGGATACTCCTCACTTAATTCACCAAGAACGGAGCATGTAGCAACAATCCCTTCCTGTGAATTTCATATCAGTCTTGTATTTCCTGTCAACAATCGTTCACCGGGCATCATTATCGGTGTGGCATGACATTATCGACCATGAGTGTTACTCTTACGAGTAACACGAACCTCAAGCACTATAATGAAACCATGTACGAAATACCCGTATAGGCTGATTCTCGGTGTGTTATACTAGCCCGAGCCCTCTCGGTGTGTTATACTAGCCCGATTGAGCCCCTCTCGGTGTGTTATACTAGCCCGATTGAGCATCCTGGACTTGACCGTATCGGTCTCGGATATGATCTGATCGCAGATCATCCAACTCCACAAGCATGATTGGATGACCACGGATCAATTCCATCACCCTAAGCATGGTATGGAATACCCACGGCCTTAGCTTGCCAGATATGATCTCGATCGCGGTCATCCAACTCCACAAGCATGATTGGATGACCACGGATCAATTCCATCACCCCCAAGCGGTATGGAATACACACAGCCGACCCCGCATGGTCGACCATTGGCCTTCGCTTGCCAAGAAACCATCCATACCAAGCATTATGGACGGAAAACCCTAAATTAGGGTTTGCGGCATATTACATGTGCCGCAAAAGCGGTCTCAACCATCCATCTTCGCAGGCATAGATGGAGGGTGTAGATGTAGACTCAAAGGGCCCGGAGCATGTCGACACAATCACCATGTGACCGCCTACACACATGACCAGTCGGTCAAAGCCAACCATGGTTGGTTACAGCAAATTCGTCCGCCCAAAAGAGCATGGTCGCGCGGCTTTGAAAGCCAAAATTAGGGTTTCAAGTCATCACGCGCGTCCATCTTCTCCGGGCGAATGGAGGGTCACGATTGGATTAACCAAGGCCGGTCATACCAGGCATGACCACCGTGGGCCCATCTACCTCCTCTTGCGGTCGGCCAAGGCATACCATGCCCGGCTAATCCAAAACGCCCGACCAAACTCACGCGGTTACATCTCCCAAATCCTAAACTGATCTCGACCGCTCAACTTCACCGGATGATTTGAGTGGCTTAGATCACGTTTTCATGGGATAATCGGTATAGGTGTGAACACTAGCCTACCACCTACACGCTGGTATGATCGACCAAGACCGACCAAGATGGGTCGTCTTGGAACGCACGCCCAAACTTGGGATGTCATGCGGTTTCCAACTCCTTTGCGGCAAGGGATTTCTGCCGCAAACCGATCTCAACCACTCCTCTTTGACGGTCAAATTGAGTGGCCTAGATTGCATCTTCATGAGACGGTGAGACATGGACGTGTACACCATCATGCCGTCAACACGCATGTATGGTCGGTCCTCTACAAAATCCTTCCCATGCTTGGTTTCGACCAGGCTGAAGAGTGATGCTTGCGCACCTCTTTAAAAACCCTAATTTCATTAACGGTCGCAGATGAGTGTCTCAAACATCATCTCATCCGTCCGACTTCACCAGACTTGGTTATACAACCCTGTCGGGAGTTATTTGGTTAGTGAGGAGTCATTACCCATCACTTTACCACACCGTAATGCGATGCACATAAAATACACACGATACTCCACAAGTATCGACTTTACGAATAACGCAATTATTCAATTCACATTACATGCTATCTTCCGTGGATCCACGATCCACATTCCAGGACATCAATCATGTCACAAACTGGGGGATACATCTTGGGGTATTGGTCTGGCGGTTTACGGCGTGCGGCGTGCAACGCGCCATCACAAGAACGTGTTAGGAAGTCGTGGACGGTTAGAGATGAACAGAAAAGTGGGCAAGACCGGTCGTGTGTTACCGACACACAACTCCACTACTCCATCATTCCACTACCTCCACTTCCCACGAGAAACGTGAATGAGGCTCAATGACTTGTATAAATGGGTTCTCCGCCCTATTTTCCAACAACAAAGGGAATAACGGAGAACAACACAAGTTCGGGCACGAAAACCAAGTGTTAATACAAACCGTATTCAAACACTCGAGCTCCCTTGCATCAACCGTAAGCTTGCTCATCTTTACGTTACAAGTCATAAGCAAGCCAACACCTTCACAATCTCAACACCTTCTTCGCTTCCCTCCCTAAGATCAACCCCATCTCCTTCACTTTGTGACCGAAACAAGTCTGGAACGGCCATTTCTTGGTTTAGGCCGGACTTGCACATTGATCTCTCGAATCTACAAGCACTCACCGCGCGATGCATTTGTTGAAGGTTTAGATTCATTCCTCATCCACACCCCAAATTACCAAATTCTGCAGGAGTAGTTTTCACCCATCAACAATTGGCGACCACAGTGGGAGATTAATCTCTCGGTTGTGAAATCAATTTCTTCAAATACCCAATCCTGTTTGGCTAAGTCCCGAGATGGTTGGTCTTAGGACTTCCTCGACAAATCCAAATCCCGGTCGAAGTTCCTCCAACGAGGATGCCTCTCTTCCCAACGGCGCATCTGCTGGCGCAATAGGAAGAACCCCAACTATGAGCGAGTTGGCTCGGATACTTGAGACTCAGACGAGGAACATGGAGCTGATCAAAGAAGCGGTAAACGGCATACTTGACCTCCTCATCAAGATGACGTCGGAAATAAGCGTGCCGAGAGACCTTTACACGGGGACTAGTTCCCCTCGGATCAACGATTTTACTACGAACCGGAGGCCGGTAGATCGGGAAGTCGTGTCTCTAGTGGAAGACTTGTGTGAACTCTTGCACCTCTCAAAAGATCAACGGGCGAGAGACGTTTGCTGCGAGTCAATAAAATAGCTCGCGGACGCACACCTTGCTCCTTCTCGTCCGGGAGTCTCAAGCTGCGTCGGAAACATCCATAAACAATGTTACATTCACGAGAAGATGACATGATGGCAGAGGAAGGTCACAACCGAGCCCTACATGTTACCGCACACATCAAGGGTTCGAGTTCCGAGAGCCCTCGTCGACACGGGGGCATCTTGAACGTAATTACTCTCAAGACTCTCAAGACAGCCAAGGTCAGCCCATGCAAGATTGTACGACAGCCCACCACGATGACGGACTTGAAGGGAATCAAACCAGCACATACGGGTACGTCAATTTGAATTTATCGGTAGGACCTGTTCGGTCACGAGCAAAGTTTGAAGTCATAGAAAAGGAGCCGGATTACCACATGATACTTGGGAGACCGTGGCTTCACCACAACAAGGTCATTCCTTCAACGTATCACCAGTGCCTGAAAACCGTGCTAAATGAGGAGGTCGTCCGTATTCCCGCATCATTGTCTCCGTATGCGCCAATATGCGGAGTGGAGCTGTTCGAGTCAAAAGATGCTCCGCAAGGAAAGTCCGACAAAATCATGTGCACTCCACTACCCACGTGGGCTTCAATCCGGGAGGAAGACCGACTTACATCGGCTGGGGGCCAAACACCACGACACACTCTCTCCGACGAGACGTCCATCTCCAACCGGTGAAACTTCACCCATCCTCACGCCAAAAGGGTGCGCTCTTTCGAGGCAAGCCGTGATCGAAGGGAAGACAATATACTGGCGCCGCTGTTAGCAATTAGCGGGAGAGACCATCCGGTCTCTCCGCCCAATTGGATCTTTGCAAGGACGACGGAATACAAGAGGAGGTATTGGACGCCCGCGACGCCTACAAGACGGAACCAATTCCACGGCGACGAGCTCGAGATTGTTAACATCGGGATGATGAATCTCCCGGGCCGGTCTCTATCGGTTCGACTCTATCCACGGACGAACGTACAAGCCTTGTTCAACTACTCAAGGAATACCAAGATGTATTCGCTGGACATACGAAGAAATGCCCTGGTCTAGATGAAAAATTGGTCACCCATCACTTACACGTCATGCACGGATCCAAGCCAATCAAGCAATCTCCGAGGCAATTCGGACATGAGGTAGAAGAACAAATCAAGAATGAGATTCGAAGGCTGCTAGCTGCTGGCTTCATCGACCCATTCATCATCCGACACAGTTAGCCAATGTGGTCCGGTAAAAAAGAAAAGCGGACGGATTCGATCTTTGCGTGGATTTCGAGAGACTTGAACAAGTGCTTTGCCCCAAGGACGACTTTCCCCCGCCTAACATCGACATGTTAGTAGACGCCACTAGCGGACACGGCATGTTTTCCTTTATGGATGGCTACGGCGGCTACAATCAAATAAGGATGTATGAGCATGATGCAAGTAAGACAAACTTTCCGAACCCCTCTTGGCAATTTCTACTATCTTTGTTATGCCATTCGGTTTAAAGAATGCCGGCGCAACATACCAACGTGCTATGACGGCAATCTTCCACGACATGATGCATAAACAAGTAAAAGACTATGTGGATGATATTGTGGTCAAGTCAAAGGCTCGAGCTGATCACACCAACGTCTTACGGCAAGTATTTGAGAGGTGTCGGGAATACAAGTTAAAGATGAATCCTTTAAAATGCGCTTTCGGTGTCTCCTCCTGTAAATTTACGGGATTCCAAGTGACCGCGAAGGAATAAAAGTAGACCGTCCAAGACTCAGGCTATCCTCACAATGCCGCATCCCCGAACTGTGAAAGAGCTCCAGAGTTTCATGGGCAAGGTAAACTACATTCGACGTTTCATACCTGGTTTAGCCCAACTTACCGCCTCATTCACCCCCTTGCTGAAGAAGGGAGCCAACTTTGTTTGGACCGCAACCCAACAGAAGCTTTTCGGAAAGTCCAACGAATACTATCATCTCCAACCGTCATGAAATCTCCCGTACAAGGGAAACCATTGATCCTCTACACCGCCTTCGGTGACGCCGCCGTAGGGGCTTTACTCGCTCGGGAAGACGACGAGGGAATCGAACGTCCCATATACTATTTCAGTAGAATATTGAGAGATGCTTTGAACTCCGATATCCCGGAGCGGAAAAAGCGTGTTTAGCTTTAATCCATTCCATTCAGAAGTTTAGGCATTACCTGCTATCCAACAGGGTGATACTCGTGTCTAAATCCGATCCTGCAAAGTTCTTGCTTTCAAAGCCGGTCCTAACGGGGAGGACGGGAAAATGGCTTCTCCAAATGTCAGAACTAGACATAACGTGCGCATTGCCTAGAGCTATCAAGGGTCAAGCGATTGCGGACTTTACGCGGCATTTCCGGAGAAGGTACTACGGGACTACATGAAGAACTCCTGGAGAATTCCCGAACATCTCTATTCGGAAGAAGAAGTGTGGCTTTTGTATTTTGACGGCTCCGCTACCCCTAGCGATATCTGGAGGAGCAGGCGTGGTGTTAGTCTCTCCAACCGGAGAAGTATTCTCACATTCCTTCAAGTTAGACTTCGAATGCACCAACAACTCTGCAGAATATGAAGCTTTCCTCATAGGGCTTTCAATAGCTAAACAAGCAGGAGTCACACGCCCGGAGATAAGAGGTGACTCCAAGTTCTTTGTGAATCAAATGAACGGAGTATACGCATTGAAAGAAGTAACACTAGCCCCGTCTGCGATCGGAAGCACGAGGGTTACTAAACTACTTTGCCGATGCAACCATAACCCATGTTAGTCGCAACAACAATAAACACGCTGATTGCCTAGCAACATTGGCTTCCAAGCTGAAGTTCGAAGGGGCGGAAGAAACTTTGACGGTAAAGAGAAGAACCATAGAATCGACATGGCTATCACAATACAAAGACACCAAGACCGACGATTGGCGAACTCCGATCATTCGAGAGCTCAACAGCTCACTCTCACAAGGAAAGGTCAGTCTCAAAACCCTGCAAAACTTCTTCATGCTTCATGGTATCTTTGTATTATCGGAATCCGGACGGCTCCTGTCAAGATGTCTAGGAGGTGACGAAGCACAAATACAATCGGATCGTATTCACAATGAAATTTGTGGACAATCATCGGTGGTAACACTTTCCGGCGACTTCAACGCTGGGTTATTGCGGCCGAGAGATGGAGGCTCAATCCAGACTACTTCAAAAGTCCTGCTCGAATTGCCAGACACCACCACACCAGTTGGAGATTTTTAATGTGAACCGCGCTGGGGACTGGAGAGAGCCCTACATTAGCTATCTCCGTGATGGGATAATTCCTGCCGGTCAAAAGGACGCTATTAAGGTGAAGCAGAGAGCCAAGCGGTTCATATTCCATGAAGGGATCTTATACCGCAAGAGCTTCGGAGGTGATATGCTACGGTGCACTGGTGGAGGAGAAATCCCAGTCATCTTTGAAACATACACACGAAGGAGAACATCAAGGGAAGAGGAAACTTTCCTCCAAATACACGAGAAATACTATTGGCCGACCATGGAGGATGATGCAGCCGTTTTTCGTTCAAAGTCACACACATGCCAAATTCATGGGAATCTTGTTCATGCGCCTTCTACCCCTCTGCATTCTATAAGCAGCCCATGGCCATTCTACTGCTGGGGACTGGACATTATCGGGAAGATTAATCCACCGTCATCGAAGCAGCACGAGTACATCATAACCGCAACGGAATACTTCACCAAATGGGTAGAGGCCATTCCCCTACGAGGAACTACAGGAGCAACAATTGCGGCTTTCATTAAAGAATACATCATTTGTCGTTTCGGCGTGCCCAAGCATATCATCACAGATAATGGCACTCCCTTCGCCAACAAGCAAGTACGGGAGTTACTTGAGGAGTACGGCATTAAACAGGTCTTCTCCACCGTCTACTATCCTCAAGGGAACGGGCAAGCTGAGAGTACCAACAAGACATTGATCCGGATCATCAGTCGAACGGTACCACGACAATCCCGAGGGAATGGCATGATCGATTACCAATGGCACTATGGGCATACCGTACATCACCCGAAGCTCCATTGGGGTCTCGCCGTACTCACTCGTCTACGGAGCGGATGCAATTCTCCCGGCGAGAGATCGAGAATCCCATCGGCCCGAGGGATTGCGGCGAAGAACGGGATCCACTGACGAGGCCGAAATCTCTGACTCCCGAATCGCAGAGTTAGACACTCTGGATTTTAGAAGGAATAAAGCGGAGGAACGCGCTCAGGTGTACAGGAATCGAATTTCCAGGGCATACAACAAAATTGTGAAACCACGCGTTTTCAAGGTGGGAGATTTGGTTTTGAAAACGACCAAACACATCCAACAAGACATGTCTGCACCAAAATTCTCACCAAAATGGGAAGGTCCCTACGCAATCACCAAGGCTTACAAGATGCACCTGCTACTACAAGATCATTAAGGTAGACGGAGGCAAGTTTGAAGCGATCATCAATGGAAAGTGGCTCAAGGCATATTACACACGACCACTATCTCTGTTTGTGTCAACAATACAGGCATTTATTTTCATTACATGTTTGAATCATCAACTATATTCGAGAGATGTGTCAATGAAAAACTGTTTCACCAATCAAAACCCAATGCAATTTATTCCGCAAAGATGTTCAAAACTCTTGACATAAACGTCATTAACAATAAGGAGTACACTTAGAAGAGGCCATCTAGAAGATTATAATTCCTTGAGAGCATCATCTGCAGTCTAGCTTGATATCTCTCCGTTCTTTTCTTCAAGTCCCGCACGACTTGCTCCACCTTCTCGATTCTCGCGGCCCGAGCTTTCTCCTCTTCCAAGATAGCTTTCGTAGCGGGAACAACATTTGCGAGGATACCAACTCGATCAACCTTGATGACATCAAGACGTTGCCGCAACCAGCCCACGTTGAACTTCATGGATTCACGGTAGATACCATATTCTCCCACTTTTCGAGATTTGATTCAAAGAACGTTGCGGATAGAAATACTCTCCATCTCCGCAATCATGGGAAGAAGGCAGTTTACCGCGGTAACCAAGGCGAGAGGAGCAATGTCGGACCACATTCCTGGTTGCGATATGACCGTACTTCCTCCACAACTTGGTGTACAAACCCACAAACTCCTTCCGCACCAAGAATCCACCGACATCCCGGTAGGCGGAGGATAAGCATTTCATGCGAACATCGAATGAAAGACCTGCATTCGGATATTCATAAGATGAGACACCCAGGTCAGCGTCTTCAAGGTTCGCAGGGGTAGGCGTGTTTGAGTTTGAAGGGAGAGGAATGGTTAAGTCATCATCGTCAATGACCGTCACACATGTTCCGTAGGATATCTCTGCAAGAATGAAGGGATTATTCACACGACCGTTATGAAGAACAAACAATGTTTCGAGAAAAGAAGGAAGAGACAAACCGGTATGATCTTCTTGACTCGAAGAACACGAACAGGGGGACTGATCATGAAGCTCAGACGCGGGTCGTACACGCTTAACGGGAGATCCTGGATGGTATGAAGAAGATGATCCACTGTTGTTAGACATGATGGGAAATAGAGTTTTTGCAAGGAAGCTCTACCGTAAAAACGGATCAAAAATCTCTTCACCTGCATAAATACCGAGGAAACCCTAAAACGATTACGGCGCCCGATATATGAGGATTCAACGCCGACCAAGTCAGGATTTCTTTTGAGCCCTGATCAAGAACCGGAAGAGCATCTGGACACAACAATTCAACCGGCAATGTGCAAGCACCCGCGCCCAGAATCCGGTAGAAGAAGAATCCTATCCCCGACTCAAACACCTGAAGGGGCGGTCGAGCTCATACATGTACAAGAGGAACCAAAGCGACTCACCGGATCAAGTCCTGCTTCCTTCGCATCCTCAATCAAGACCAACCAGTTCCAGGGAAACGCCTGACAATGTGAAACTATCCGGTAAATATGTATTCACTCCAGCTTGGTCATTTACGTATGTCACCATCTCATGCCTACCACACAATAGTGTAACCATTATGTGCTAGGCAGGGGACTTAATGATGATGGTGGATTTTCGTTTAAGGTTAAATTTGTAAAAAAAAAAAAACCAGAAAATCATGCGCTGACATCTTGTAAAAGATAAAGCCGTTTATAAGTGACGGATACTCCTCACTTAATTCACCAAGAACGGAGCATGTAGCAACAATCCCTTCCTGTGAATTTCATATCAGTCTTGTATTTCATGTACTCATTATCAGTGTGGCATGACGACTGAGTGTTACTCTGTAAGAGTAACACGAACCTCCAAGCACTATAATGAAACCATGTACGAAATACCCGTATAGGCGATTCTCGGTGTGTTATACTAGCCCGAGCCCTCTCGGTGTGTTATACTAGCCCGATTGAGCCCCTCTCGGTGTGTTATACTAGCCCGATTGAGCATCCGGACTTGACCGTATCGGTCTCGGATATGATCGATCGCAGTCATCCAACTCCACAAGCATGATTGGATGACCACGGATCAATTCCATCACCCTAAGCATGGTATGGAATACCCACGGCCTTAGCTTGCCGAGATATGATCGATCGCAGTCATCCAACTCCACAAGCATGATTGGATGACCACGATCAATTCCATCACCCCAAGCGGTATGGAATACACACAACCGACCCCGCATGGTCGACCATTGGCCTTCGCTTGCCAAGAAACCATCCATACCAAGCATTATGGACGGAAAACCCTAAATTAGGGTTTGCGGCATATTACATGTGCCGCGAAACGGTCTCAACCATCCATCTTCGCAGGCATAGATGGAGGGTGTAGATGTAGACTCAAAGGGCCCGAGCATGTCGACACAATCACCATGTGACCGCCTACACACATGACCAATCGGTCAAAGCCAACCATGGTTGGTTACAACAAATTCGTCCGCCCAAAAGAGCATGGTCGCGCGGCTTTGAAAGCCAAAATTAGGGTTTCAAGTCATCACGCGCGTCCATCTTCTCCGGTACGAATGGAGGGTCACAGATTGGATTAACCAAGGCCGGTCATACCAGCATGACCACCACGGGCCCATCTACCTCCTCTTGCGGTCGGCCAAGGCATACCATGCCCTAGCTAATCCAAAACGCCCGACCAAACTCACGCGGTTACATCTCCCAAATCCTAAACTGATCTCGACCGCTCAACTTCACCGGATGATTTGAGTGGCTTAGATCACGTTTTCATGGGATAATCGGTATAGGTGTGAACACTAGCCTACCACCTACACGCTGGTATGATCGACCAAGACCGACCAAGATGGGTCGTCTTGGAACGCACGCCCAAACTTGGGATGTCATGCGGTTTCCAACTCCTTTGCGGCAAGGGATTTCTGCCGCAACCGATCTCAACCACTCCTCCTTGACGGTCAAATTGAGTGGCCTAGATTGCATCTTCATGAGACGGTGAGACATGGACGTGTACACCATCATGCCGTCAACACGCATGTATGGTCGGTCCTCTACAAAATCCTTCCCATGCTTGGTTTCGACCAAGTCAAGAGTGATGCTTGCGCACCTCTTTAAAAACCCTAATTTCATCAACGGTCGCGGATGAGTGTCTCAAACATCATCTCATCCGTCCGACTTCACCACTTGGTTATACAACCCCAGTCGGGAGTTATTTGGTTAGTGAGGAGTCATTACCCATCACTTTACCACACCGTAATGCAATGCACATAAAATACACACGATACTCCACAAGTATCGACTTTACGAATAACGCATTATTCAATTCAACATTACATGCTATCTTCCGTGGATCCACGATCCACATTCCAGACATCAATCATGTCACAAACTGGGGGATACATACTGGGGTATTGGTCTGGCGGTTTACAGCGTGCAGCGTGCAACGCGCCATCACAAGAACGTGTTAGGAAGTCAGGGACGGTTAGAGATGAACAGGAAAAGTGGGCAAGACTGGTCGTGTGTTACCGACACACAACTCCACTACTCCATCATTCCACTACCTCCACTTCCCACGAGAAACGTGAATGAGGCTCAATGACTTGTATAAATGGGTTCTCCGCCCTATTTTCCAACAACAAAGGGAATAACGGAGAACAACACAAGTTCAGACGACAGAAACCAAGTGTTAATACAAACCGTATTCAAACACTCAGAGCCTGCTTGCATCAACCGTAAGCTTGCTCATCTTTCTGTTACAAGTCATAAGCAAGCCAACACCTTCACAATCTCAACACCTTCTTCGCTTCCCTCCCTAAGATCAACCCCATCTCCTTCACTTTGTGACCGAAACAAGTCTGAACGGCCATTTCTTGGTTTAGGCCGGACTTGCACAGATTGATCTCTCGAATCTACAAGCACTCACCGCGCAGTGCATTTGTCGAAGGTTTAGATTCATTCCTCATCCACACCCCAAATTACCAAATTCTGCAGGAGTAGTTTTCACCCATCAACACATGGTGTTGATGGTGATGAACAGAATCATTTCATTTCACTTAGAAGTTACAAACAATCAAGATAATAGAAAAGGAATACATGGACATCATTTATAGTTGTCTGTACGGGATGAGAATAGCCACACGTTACTTTACACGTGCTAACAACACACAATACATGTGACTCTCTAACCTACGCCTCTGAAACTCTTAACCTACACTGCTTCACTGGCTTGTACTACATCACTGACTTGCTGTTGTACTGCTTCACAAGTATCAGATAGTCTTATGCTTTTATCCCCCCTCAAACTAATGGGTGTAAGCCTTAGTTTGGATCTAAGATATTGAAATCTAGGACCATGAAGACCCTTAGTAAAAATATCAAGAACTTTGATCAAGTGTATGAACATAAAAGACATCCAAAGCTTTGGTCTGAACCAATTCTCTGATGAAGTGAAAATCCAACTGCACATGCTTCATTTTAGTGTGTAGAACAGGATTTCTAGCCAGAGAGATGGAGCTAATGTTATCACAGCCTAATTTGGGAATACCAGGAACTGAGAAGTGAAGATCATTTAAAACATAACATATCCAAATCATTTCAGCTGCACTGTTGGCAAGAGTTTTATATTCTGCTTCAGTGCTTGATCTGGCAATAGTAGACTGTTTCTTGGATGACCAAGAAATGATATTAGAACCCATAAAAACACAGTAACCTCCTGTAGATTTCCTGTCATCTAAAGAGCCAGCCCAATCAGCATCTGAGAAACCCAACAGAAATGAACTACTACTTGTATACTTCAAACCATAATTCAATGTGCCTTTGATATATCTTGGTATTCTCTTAGCAGCCATCAGATGATCAGTTCTAGGATTCTGCATATATTGACACACTAAATTTACTGCAAAAGAGATATCTGGTCTTGTCCATGTAAGGTACTGAAGATCACCCACTAAAGATCTATACTTTGTAGGATTGGAAAGCAGATCACCAGAAGAATGAGTTACTTTTCAGTAGCAGGAACCGGAGTTTGACAAGGTTTAGCTCCTTCCATATGATGTTTGTGTAACAAATCTACTGCATACTTTGTTTGAGATAAGCTCAAAGAATCTGTAGTTCTCAAAACTTCAAGGCCAAGAAAATAATAAAGATTTCCCAAATCTTTAATAGGAAAGCTAGCTTGCAGTTGAGTGATAACATGCTTTAGAAAAGTTGAAGAGGAACCTGTAAGTAGGATGTCATCAAAATATACCAAAGCCACTGTAATTTGAGAACCAGTTTTATGAACAAATAATGAAGCATCTGATAATGATTTAACAAACTGGAGAGATTTCAGTGCATTGCTTAGCTTGTCATACCAAGCCCTGGGAACTTGCTTCAACCCATATATAGCTTTATGAAGCAGACAAACATGATTTGGTTTTGTTGGATCCACAAATCCTGGTGGTTGTGTCATATAAACCTCTTCATCCAAATCTCCATGCAGAAATGCATTACTTACATCAAGTTGATGTATCTTCCAGTTGAACTGAACTGCCATAGATAAAATGATCCTGATAGTAGTAGGTTTCGCAATAGGACTAAAAGTTTCTTCATAGTCAAGTCCTGGTTGCTGATGAAAACCTTTTGCCACAAGCCTTGCCTTGTGTTTGTCTAAAGTCCCATCTGCCTTGTATTTGATTCAAAAGACCCATTTACAACCAATGAGATTATAAGCTTTGTCAGGGGGAACTAATGACCAAGTACCAGCTTCCATTAGAGCATTATCTTCATCAACTGAAGAAATTCTCCACTCTTTCACTTTATTTGCAGTTATAATGCTTTTAGGTAAGTGAGAAACAAATGCCATGGGTAATGGATGTTTTGTTGCAGAATAAGACTTTAGAGTGTAAATGCCTCTCTTAACTTTAGTAACCATAGAATGATCATTTTTAGTGATGGGTACTATAACTGAAGTGGAAGATGCTTGTACAGTGAGAGTAGAGGAAGATAAAGGAATGAAAATGGAAGTATCAGTAGGAAAAGATAAAGCTGGTGATGAAACTGTATATACTGGAGGAAGTGAAGGAGATGAAATTGAACTAGAAAGTTCATTGTATGGAAAACATGACTCATTGAAAGATACATGTCTTGAAATATAAATAGTACCTGAAGTAGGATCATAACATCTATAGCCTTTATGATGAAGACTATATCCTAGAAACACACAATGCTTGCTTCTAGGTTCTAATTTGTTTGATGTGTAAGGATTCAACCAAGGAAAACAAGAGCATCCAAATACTTTTAGAAAGTGATAATCTGGTTTAGTGTGAAACAACATTTCAAAAGGAGATAAAAATGAAATAGATCTAGTGGGAAGTCTATTTATGTGGTAGTTAGCTGTTTGAAGTGCTTCAACCCAAAATTCATTAGGTAATCCAGATTGTAACAAAAGAACTCTTGTGATGCCTAGAAGATGTTTATGTTTAACTTCAGCTACACCATTTTGCTCAGGTGTATGTGGACAAGAAAATTCATGTGTAATGCCATGAGCAGCACAAAATTCTTGCAGAAAAGTATTTAGAAATTCTCCACCATTGTCAGTCCTAATAGTAAAGATAGAATGAGAGAATAATTTTTCTATTCTAGTAACAAAAGAAGTGAAAGATGATTTAAAAGAAGCTTTAGTGAGCAATGGAATAACCCAACAATATTTTGTGTATTCATCAACTATGTTTGCATAGTACAAATTGCCAGACAATGAAGCAATATGACAAGGACCCCACAAGTCCATATGCAACAATTGTAAAGGTTTACTAGCTTCAGTACAAGATAACTGAAATGGAAACTTTTGTGACCTACATAATTTGCACTCATTACAATGAAAGGGCTTATTTGACACATTATTCAAACGAAGAGTAGTACATATTTTTTGAAGTGTTTGAAAAGATGGATGACCAAATCTTTTATGAAGAATGGCACTGTCAGTGAATGATGAAAGAGCTTGTGGAGAAGAGTTGAAAGTGATTGGATAGAGAGCATTCCTATGTGGTCCTTGGAAGAGAATTTTCCCAGAAATCTGATCCTTCACAGAAAAACCATGAGAATCAAGTGTTAAAGAACAATTATTATCTGAAGTGAATTTGTGAGCAGATAATAGATTGTGATCAGCCTAAGGGACTAGAAGAATATCATTGAGTTTGAAGGAATGATCATTCACAAGTTTACTAGAGGTACCAGTATGAGAGATGTGCATACCTGCTCCACTTGCTGTATTGATGATTTCTGTGCCATCATAAGGAGTAGCTTCCTGAAGAGCAGCATCATTTGAAGTGATATGTTGATTAGCTCCACTGTCAACTATCCATTCATCATTATCAAAGATGTCAGCTGCAGCTAACATAGCATTGAGATTTGCTGGTGGTGCTCTGCCTTTGTAAGAGAAGTTCAATCCTTGATTGCAATCAGGAGCAACATGATCTTCAGAGTTACAGATTTGACAAGGAATTATCTCAGGCTTAGTGTTTCCTCTTCCATAATTGTGCCTTGCAAAGATAGCTGGATTTGGAAATCTGCCTGCATTTGGATGTCTACCTCTGTAATAACCTCTTTGAGAATAACCTCTAGATGAAACTCTATAAATGTTTGCCATAAATGCTTTAGCATCCAAATCACTTTTGTTGAGTTTAGTTCTTTCACTAACAACTGCCTCTTCACTCAATAGATTGTTATGCAATTCAATACTAGTGATTGGTGGATTCCTATGCCGCATAGAGGTAGCAAAAGGAATGTAATCCGAATTCAATGCTTTGAGAGTAATAACCACCAATTCTCTATCTGAGACAATCTCTCCAGAGGCAGCTAACTGATCAGACAAGAGCTTGATCTCATTAATAAGAGCTGGAATTGATTTATCACCTTGAGAGATATTAAGAAGTTTTGTGCGTAACTGAATAGAGTGAGTTGAAGATGCTCGTGCAAATCTTTTTTCAATACTCTTCCACAAATGATAGGAAGAAGTAGATCTGGAGAAGTAACCAATAACAGAATCTGAAATTGTGGAATTAATCCACATTATAATTGTTGAATCTTCTTCAATCCAGTCAGTATAGTTAGGATTTTCAATTCCATTAGACTCATTGCGTGGTGATGAATACCGTGGTGGACATGGAAAAGAGCCATCTAAGAACTTCATTAATTTGTACCTTTGAATTACTGGATGCATCAAATTTCGCCAAGTAAAGTAATTATCTTCCTTAAGCTTCAAAGTAACAAAGTTGTTGATTTGATTGAGAGAGACCTTAGAAAAGGTAATTGTTGTAGGATTTTCCATTGAAGAAGATGATGCATATGTAAATTCTTGAATCATAAACTAGATCAGATATTCAAGAAGAAGAGGAAAAATCTAAAGAAAAAAAAAATTCAAGAAATTAAAGAAATGATGACAAAACTTGATTATTGTGAAAGAAAGATTGCTTCGAAAGAAATCAAGATCGAGAGAATTAGATCTTGAAACTGAATAAACTGAAACAAAAATCACCAACAAAAAAACACCACTGATAAGAATCAAATCTTCAATCAATGAAGATGAACATCAACAGCTACGTGAGAAGTTCTGTGATACGGTATCAAAAAATAGAAAAGAGATTTTTGATGATAAAAACCCTAATCTAACCTGTCTGATACCATGATAACATGGTGTTGATGGTGATGAACAGAATCATTTCATTTCACTTAGAAGTTACAAACAATCAACATAATAGAAAAGGAATACATGGACATCATTTATAGTTGTCCGTACGGGATGAGAATAGCCACATGTTACTTTACACGTGCTAACAACACACAATACATGTGACTCTCTAACCTACGCCTCTGACACTCTTAACATGCACTGCTTCACTGGCTTGTACCGCATCACTGACTTGCTGTTGTACTGCTTCACAAGTATCAGATAGTCTCTCTACTGGAATAAACACAATAGAGAATTAAGAAACCACACCACAACAAAAGTGTTGTGGTGTTGTGAGATGTTTTGAGCAAAGGGGAAAACTGATTCACGCTGAAATAAAATTCAGTGCAACACACTATATTACGTAGTCATAAAATACAAATTGATCAAAGAAGATTTAACTAGATGCAAGAAATCACATCTTGTATCGTTATACTTTATATGAGGAGTATGAGCAAACATATTACAGCCACAAATTGAAACTTAGTCAAAGCCAACTATAAGTATTCACACTCCTTTGTAAATCAAATTCCAAGAACGAGTCAAGAAAATTGTTAATGAAATATATTGTACCAAGTCGACGCAACGATGAATATTTGTATGACTTGCTCGTATATTTGATCTAAAAAAATTATTAGCATCATACGAGGATATAATCTAGAAGAAATAATGTATCCAATTTCTTCATGAGGATTGAAAACAAGTAGAACTTGTTGATGGACCTAAAACTTGTCGTCGAGGATAGGACGATGAAGATTTGTTTTAAGAAATCTAAAAATATATTTGGTTCTTGAAAGATAATGATAGATAACAAGAAAAAACAAGGATCTTGCCGTGATGATTGGCATGTCTTTTCCAAAGAATAATTGATGAAAGACGGAAGTCCGTTTCAAAAGAAAGATACCCAATTAAGTGATCATTCACATCACTTTGATTGAAATCAATTGCTAGAATAGCAGTGACCATGATCATTCACATTAGTTTAATTGAAATCAATTGTTAGAACAACAATGAGCATGAACATAAAATTGATGAGTAACGACATCAAACATAACATCAAAACAAAAATAATTGATTGATGTGAAAAACAAAATTTGGACGTGGAAGCAATTGAGCGGATCTCACCGCTCTGATACCAAAATAAATTATGGGTATCGAGGGATCATAGATCGATTGGAAAGACAAAGATTAAAGTGGTTCGGCACTAACGCCTACGTCCATTGACGAAGCCCCTTAGGGTGAGCTAATATTATTGATCTTCAGAATTCTCTGAGATAATTTTACAATTACATTTGCACTCTTATTTATAAAGTGACAGACATACCTAAATTTAATTAGGAAGATAATATCAAAATCTAAATATCTTTGACTAGGTAAATATTTAGGAAAATATAAAGATTACACGTAATGTTGTCATCTTGAAATCTTCATTTATCTTCTCTCCACATATACTGCACGGACACCTCGGTGGTCTTCTCTTCACGTTCACTTGAACATTTTGTATACGTGTTATATTCTAATAAAAATGGTAAGATATTCTCAGAAATATAAATTATTTCCGGAATTAATACTTCCATCACGTAAAAACTGCCATGACATACTCGAGTTCACCATTTCGAACTACCATGCATCCCATCACCTCTGTCTCCTGTGGTTACCCGAGCTTCACCATCTCCACGAATTTCATCCATGGTCATCAATGACAGCACCTCCCTGTTCTTCTCTATCAACAACATCGCTGAATACCAACTCGAGCAACAACCTTTCATTGATCACGAGCATCACCATAGAGTTCTTCCTTACCCAGCTCCATCTTAAAATTCCGATAATGGCAACAAGCCAAAACCTTCCCCGTTCATCACAACTTCATAATGGCAGCGACATTCAAACTCCTATCTTCATCAGTTGAGCTTGTTCCCTCTCACTCTGTTGTTCAGCTCCATCTCCAACCACTGTTGATCATCACAGCAAACTCCGATCTCCATCGAGAGACTCCCCCTATACATCCCAACTTCATTGAATCATTAATCTCGGTCAACAATGGCAGCATTGGTAGCATACACCATTCTTCCCTGTATTTATCTTACTCGAGCTGTTTTCCATATCCTGATCTGCTAATCATCGTCGAGACCCCTTCATGAAAGCCATCACAATTTACTGCCATCAATCACAGCAGCAACCTATTCTTACAGCCCTTTGCTTCCCTGACTGCGTTGAGACCTATGTTGTGTTAGGCGCTAGGCGAGGCGAGGCGCCAAGCCCGTCGCCTAGCGCCCTAGGCAATCACTAATATGATTGATGCTCTTTTGCAGCTTAATATGCCACTAACTGAAAAACAAAAACAGACAACAAAATTGAATCTCATTGATAAGCCCCAAACCTATCAATCAATAATCAGTGGGAAAATAGTGAGAAAACACAGTTGAGAAGGGAAGTATGGCAGACGAGAAACAATAAGAATTCATTAGACCAGAGAAGAAGAGTACACAAACAAGATAAAATCAATTCATTTTCATTCATATAATATCATTACATACTAACAGACACATATATAGATGTCTACTACAACCGTACCATCATATCCATAACCCACATTACTGCTAAAGACGCCTAACCTGCGTACATAATCATACAATACCTAACCGAAACACATGTGGACATATCGTTCATGCTCTGTCTCTAATTCCTTTTTTAATTCCTTCCAAGTTCCATTGGAACTAAATCAATCACGTAATTCCTTTAAAACTTTATTATTTGTTTCCATATTTTGATCATGGGTTGTCCATGGTGATTGATTTTGCATTAATATTGATATTTCAGTATATATAAAGTTTCCATACTTTGATTATTTATTGTGCATGTGCATGCCTCCATGCTGCCGTGATAATATATCATACTATTCATAATGTTTCCATATTTTTACCATTGATTGATGCTGGAATATATTCGTCAATGAGAATAAGTCAACCTGCGCGACAATCAACCATCAAATATGGAAAGAAAAATTCAATTTTAGGAAAATAATACTGTTAAGGAAAGCTAATTTATGAAGATTGATGATCGGAAATAAATGGGCACTAAATGCTAACATGTTTACCAGTTAGCCATAGCGCCTTTGGTGCTTAGGCTAGCGCCTAACAATTCCGCGAGGCGCCAAAAGCGCCAAACTCGCTCGACTAAGGCGCTAGAAAGGAAAGTAACGTAGAACTGAGTTACTCGGGCGCTGGACCTGCGCTTAGTGCGCCTTTGGCGCCTAGGCGCTCGCCTTTTACAACATAGGTTGAGACTCGAGCATTTCTCACTTCCATCGTCGGCAATCATCAGAGCTGTAACTCTGAGATGAAGAGATGACGTCCCCTTAGTAAAACTGGCGGAGTCCTCATGACCAGTGCGTAGCTGCCCTTAGAAAGTGAACGGGTGCCTTTAAAAATCTGCCACATTCTTGTTAGACTGTCGGTTCTGGATAACCAACAAGCTTAACTTCTCGTTTCGCCCATAACTTTCTCATACGACGTCGGAATGAACTCGCTCTTTCGCCTTTTGCTTCGTCTTTTCGTCCTCTTCAAGATGATATCAAGGACTCCTAGATTCGAACGAGTTCCGATTGGTCTTTGGCCCTTCTCTGCTTATAACTAACTTCTTTTATTGTACAATTAAGTGCAAATTCACTTCTTTTGGATGATTCACCTAGCAAAACATAAATAAAAGAAAACAAGAGTAATATACAATAATTCGCAAGAATATATAGCAATTACTAGCATGGATTCGACACTAAATATATGCAAAATATGCACTTAACAAATTCCATTACACTTGGCTTTTGCTAGTCCTCGAGCAAACTATCTAAAATACAACAACTCCATGTCGTTGAGGATACGGTTGCACTTAGCATGTGCAACAGGCCTTTAAACCCCTAGGTGTCCCTAGTGGATGAGTTATAGTCTCGTGAGGGTTTACCAGAGATATACCCACAAAACCTGCTCCAACTTCAAAGCGTTCCTGCGTCCCAAGCATCCAAAGAGCTATGAGGACATAAAATTTCTGCATGCTAGTAATAAGAAGTTAGAAATACCAAAGAAAATATTCTCATTCTTAAATGTTGAGTGAGAAATAACCACACCATAATGAGAGAACGCGTGTTTAAGAGCGATCAATAAGCATTTCGCCTCGACTTCTGCCTCACTTAAAAGGATTTTATGATAATTGCACTCAAAAGACGTCTTTTTTATGGGTCTCACATGTGTGCAGGTAGGAATGAAGAGAGAAATACTACACACATTGAATGGTGGGAAGGAAACCTTCCGAAATAATTTCTGGAGACTCCACAAAATCGTGGAAAATAAAAGACTTTTTCTGATGATCTCTAAGAAAGGAAATCAACCACTATTATCGAGGATGAGAGTACTTACCACCTTCATATCTGATTGCAATGATGATAACACCACTCTCACAGCATCCAATAGAAATGTAGTCTTCCTTCGTCTCGTCTTCTTCATCTTCTTGGTCTTTTTCTTCGGTCTTCAATTGCTGACGATAAACTCTTGAACTTCGTAGAACTATGACAATTTGTAACTCTTTCTCTTCAATTTCCTTGTTGCTTGAAACTTCCTTATAGATTTTTCTTCCCCATGGCCTTATTGAACAAATAACAACCTAAACTCAAATCTTTTTGTATTTTCTCTTTTTTTTTTGTTTTTTTTTTTCTATTTTTTCTTTTTCTTTTTGTATTTTTTTTTGTCTCTTTTTTTCCTTTTTTTTTTGACAAAAAGATTGCAACTACAAAAATAATAACGAAATTAAAATTAACATGGCCATGAAAGAAGTACTTTACCACTTTGTTCTTCACAACTTGTATTGTCTTCGTATCAAAAACTTCAATAACTCTCATATTTTAATAATCTTGGCTCTTGTAAATAAGTCTTCAACTTGGATATAGAATTCCGCTCCTTAAATGTAAGTCTCCAACATGTATATAAAAATCTTCTCATTGTATGTTGCTTTACTTGGATATGAAATTTTCTCTTCCTTGTATTGTTGCTGTAAACCTCAAACGTCTTCAACTTTTCTTGTAGATTTTGATGCCTCTCCTCTTGTTGATGATGATGGTGTTTCTATGGACCTGTTGTTGGCGAGAGAGAGAATGGTGCTAACTGCAAATCAAACTACAAGAAGGTAGTTTTCATCTATAGACGTCACCCTCATGATTGACAAAATTAGCACTTAAGAGATCAAAAATAGTGCTTCTATTGGTGGGAGGTTGGGTAGCTCACCATTCTACCCGGAATTAACGTACGGTGACACACACTCAAAAGAAAGCTCTTTAGTCAGCTACAAAGAAATTTGGTCTGGTGCCTCTGTTGATTTGAAAATAGGTAGTCTCTACTAATGATTGATCAACAACTCTAATAATGCATTTCTCTCTGCTCCTAATTTGCATCACCGACATGATTAAATCCATTATTTAACACTCTAACAAGTAAGAAATCCGAACGTAGTTCCCTAACACTTCCAAGTTCAGTTATGTCGGTCAGAATTCTCTATGTAAACATACCTAGAAGTATGCTAGTGACTCTAAAATCTCTACAAGTTGGAGGTTTTATTTAAATATATACAAAAAATTTGACTCAAAAAGCTAAAAACTCTATATGCAAAAGACTCCCCACACTTAAACTTCACATTGTCCTCAATGTGTAAAACCGAAAATTCTGAATCCTGACGTAACAACAGATAAAACACAAAAACTGTGCAAATTGGTAAGGAATTTGGAAAAACTCCATTTCACAAAGGTTGTTCATTTATGTGTTTTCAACAAAGTTTCAAAAGGGCACAGTGTTTAGATAAACGGTCTGACAGTTATGGTCTCTGGACTGAACTACGTGCAGTCTGAATTTGTCTGACGTAAAGGTATTCGTCTTAATTTTCTTGTAAAATAGATTCCAGACTCAATGAAATTAAACATGGGGATGCAAATATGATATGAAAACAATAAAAACAAAAAATAAAAGGGTTTAAGATACAAAACCTATGGGTTGCCTCCCATTTAGTGCTTGGTTTAAAGTCGTCGGCCCGACTCTCTTGTTATCTTCCATATACCAACAATCTGAAAATCTGGTAGTCTGCCCAGAATACAATATGCAATTCTAGTAACAACTTCACACAATGAGTAGCATAACATATAGATAATAAAATTGTTATAGCTTGAAAGCTTCCCCCACAATTAGTCCTTTCTACACTCGAAAGTGGATAGAGAACATAACATACGGGGACTTCTTCGGGTTCCTCTCGGTGAACCTGCACAATGCTAGAATCAAACACATCAAGTGGTGGATACTTAGAAGTAAAATAATCCTTAAGCATTTTAGAAGCAAAAATACTCAATCCTAAGTAATGTGGATCAAAAGATTTAGAAATATGCAAAGGATTAGACAAACCTTCCACAATCTCTTGTATTACATGATCCTCATCATTCCTAAAGAATTGCAATGATATATTAACCTCATTTGTATCGTGGTCCTCTATTAAACTATTTATCCATTCTTCGTCAGTTACTGCTTCTATCAAAATCTCAGCATCATTATAATCCTTGGCAAGTTCAATTGGGTCTTCCACGACTTCAATCAATTTGGTTTCATTCTCAATCTCTATTTCTTCAACAACCTCGTCATCAGAATCGGAATCATCTCCTAGAAAGTCTAGATCATTGGTGCAAATCCTAAAATCATTGTTTGAGTACGTTACACCATTTATAACAACGGTTATGTCATATCTATTCTCCTCCTTTTGAATAGGCGATTGATCGTTATAATGATCCAGAGTTGGAATAACATTACCATTATTGAAATGGCTTTCCAAAGGTTGCTCATCTTCAAGATACTCATGAATCGTATATCCATTATTGATCATGGGAACGTCAGAATTGATTTGGCTTTGAGGCCAAACATTTTCCTTAGTTATTTCCTTCTTAATTTGATCAATTTCTCTTCTTAGGTTGTCAATAACCTCTTGAAGTTCTTGAAGTGTATCTTCAGTCTTTTTGTTGTGTTCATCCAGCTGTTGGTTTTCCCGATCCAAACTATTCATAAATTGGTGCATTAGATCTTCGAGAGTAGAAGAACTATCTTTAGGAGCATAACTTTCCATAGTCTGGTTGCGTTCATCCATCATTTGAATGTGCTGGTCCAACTTTTGATTTTCCCGATCCATATTATCCATAAATCGGTGCATTAGATCTGTAAGACTAGAAGAATCGTGATTAGAAGCATAACTATCCCCCATCCTTATGGTTTTTCACTTACATACCCGTCATAAGGTTGTTGATATGCCTGAGAATAACCATAAGGTTCCGTAGGATATTGACCATAGCCAAAAGATTGGTTTTGATTATATCCATGGAATGGTTGGTAGCTGTAATACTATTGAGATTGAAAACCATATTGATTACAACTATTGTATGTGTAATGTTGTGCTCCATACATGTTATTTCCGTAAGGAAACATGACGACTCACAAGAACAAAATAGAAAATAAAAGCAAAACTCTAAAAACAAAAACAAGCTAAACAAATAACAAATCAATTAGCAACCGCTCCCCGGCAGCGGCGCCAAAATTTTATGTGTGTCGTAACCACAACAAATTAATCAAGATATTTTCCACTAATTAACTAGTAATATAGCGGTAGTAAGGATCGTTCCCACAGAGAGCTGTGTAATTGATATGTTATTTAGTCCAGCAAAACAAAGTAATCAAGGGGAATGATTTGATTATAATAAACAAAGAGAATAATAAATAATAAGATGAAAAGATGATTAGGAGTCATTCGCCGTTACCAAACGTCGACTTGCATAGTATACTCGTTTACCTTTCATAAGAATCAATTATCACCAACAGTAGAATAGCAGCTAGCTCAGTGCTACCCCCAAAACTCCTTATACCACGGATTCGGAAGCTCTCCAATATCAGATTTTATTCAACGAACCACCAAGTAGTAACTCACTCAAGGTGTAATCCAATCGGACGCTTTAGGCTTTTTGAATTAGGTTGATCCCAGTAGTTAAACTCTTAGCTCAAAGTTCACTTGCTGATGTTGTCTTCACTCGCAATTGCTCCACAGAATCCCTCTGCAAGGTCTCATAATTTCTACTTGTATAGAAAGTTGTTTGACTATTACACTTATCACCCGACTTCTACTAGCATTAGACTGATCAAAAGATTAATCCAATTGTACACTTGAACAATCTAGTAATCAATCATAAACCCTAGGTATAGAAAAGACAATCGATAATATGATAAAAACTTCGAATTAACTTATATAATAATTAAGCGTCACGTCCGGAACATAGAATTCATCCTAATCAATAAAGTTTAGCCTCTAATGTTTACACCGTTTCCAGGTTTCCCCCAAAATTAGCACTTAAGAGATCAAAAATAGTGCTTCTATTGGTGGGAGGTTGGGTAGCTCACCATTCTACCCGGAATTAACGTACGGTGACACACACTCAAAAGAAAGCTCTTTAGTCAGCTACAAAGAAATTTGGTCTGGTGCCTCTGTTGATTTGAAAATAGGTAGTCTCCACTAATGATTGATCAACAACTCTAATAATGCATTTATCCATTCTCCTAATTTGCATCACCGGCATGATTAAATCCATTATTTAACTCTCTAACATGTAAGAAATCCGAACGTAGTTCCCTAACACTTCCAAGTTCAGTTATGTCGGTCAAAATTCTCTATGTAAACATACCTAGACGTATGCTAGTGACTCTAAAATCTCTACAAGTTGGAGGTTTAATTCAAATATATACAAAAAATTTGAAAATTTTGACTCAAAAAACTAAAAACTCTATATGCAAAAGACTCCCCCACACTTAAACTTCACATTGTCCTCAATGTGTAAAACCGAAAATTCTGAATCCTGACGTAACAACAGATAAAACACAAAAACTGTGCAAATTGGTAAGGAATTTGGAAAAACTCCATTTCACAAAAGTTGTTCATTTATGTGTTTTATACAAAGTTTCAAAAAGGGGCACAGTGTTTAGATAAACGGTCTGATAGTTATGGTCTCTGGACTGAACTACGTTCAGTCTGAATTTGTCTGACGAAAAGGTATTCGTCTTAATTTTCTTCTAAAATAGATTCCAGACTCAATGAAATTAAACATGGGGATGCAAATATGATATGAAAACAATAAAAACAAAAAATAAAAGGTTTTAAGATACAAAACCTATGGGTTGCCTCCCATTTAGCGCTTGGTTTAAAGTCGTCAGCCCGACTCTCTTGTTATCTTCCATATACCAACAATCTGAAAATCTGGTAGTCTGCCCAAAATAAAATATGCAATTCTAGTAACAACTTCACACAATGATTATCATAACATATAGATAATAAAATTATTATAGCTTGAAAGCTTCCCCCACACTTAGTCCTTTGTACACTCGAAAGTGGATAGAGAACATAACATACGGGGACTTCTTCGGGTTCCTCTAGGTGAACCTGCACAATGCTAGAATAAAACACATCAAGTGGTAGATACTTAGAAGTAAAATAATCCTTAAGCATTTTAGAAGCACAAATACTCAATCCTAAGTAATGTGGATCAAAAGATTTAGAAATATGCAAAGGATTAGACAAACCTTCCACAATCTCTTGTATTACATGATCCTCATCATTCTTAAAGAATTGCAATGAATTATTTGCCTCATTTGTATCGTGGTCCTCTATCAAACTATTTAGCCATTCTTCGTCAGTTACTGCTTCTATCAAAATCTCAGCATCATTATAATCCTTGGCAAGTTCAATTGGGTCTTCCACGACTTCAATCAATTTGGTTACATTCTCAATCTCTATTTCTTCAACAACCTCGTCATCAGAATCGGAATCATCTCCTAGAAAGTCTAGATCATTGGTGCAAATCCAAAAATCATTGTTTGAGTACGTTACACCATTTATAACAACGGTTATGTCATATCCATTCTCCTCCTTTTGAATAGGCGATTGATCGTTATAATGATCCAGAGTTGGAATAACATTACCATTATTGCAAGGACTTTCCAAAGGTTGCTCATCTTTATGATACTCATGAATCGTATATCCATTATTGATCATGGGAACGTCAGAATTGATTTGGCTTTGAGGCCAAACATTTTCCTTAGTTATTTGCTTCTTAATTTGATCAATTTCTCTTCTTAGGTTGTCAATAACCTCTTGAAGTTCTTGAAGTGTATCTTCAGTCTTTTTGTTGTGTTCATCCAGCTGTTGGTTTTCCCAATCCAAACTATTCATAAATTGGTGCATTAGATCTTCGAGAGTAGAAGAACTATCTTTAGGAGCATAACTTTCCATAGTCTGGTTGCGTTCATCCATCATTTGAATGTGCTGGTCCAACTTTTGATTTTCCCGATCCATATTATACATAAATCGGTGCATTAGATCTGTAAGACTAGAAGAATCGTGATTAGAAGCATAAATATCCCCCCATCCTTGTGGTTTTTCACTTACATACCCGTCATAAGGTTGTTGATATGCATGAGAATAACCATAAGGTTCCGTAGGATATTGACCATAGCCAAAAGATTGGTTTTGATTATACCCATGGAATGGTTCGTAGCTGTAATAATATTGAGATTGAAAACCATATTGATTACAACTGTTGTATGTGTAATCTTGTGCTCCATACATGTTATTTCCGTAAGGAAACATGACGACTCACAAGAACAAAATAGAAAATAAAAGCAAAATTCTAAAAACAAAAACAAGCTAAACAAAAAATAACAAATCAATTAGCAACTGCTCCACGGCAGTGGCGCCAAAATTTGATGTGTGTCGTAACCATAACAAATTAATCAAGATATTTGCCACTAATTAACTAGTAATATAGCGGTAGTAAGGATCGTTCCCACAGAGAGGTGTGTAATTGATATGTTATTTAGTCCAGCAAAACAAAGTAATCAAGGGGAATGATTTGATTATAATAAACAAAGAGAATAATAAACAATAAGATGAAAAGATGATTATGAGTCATTCGCCATTACCAAACGTCGACTTGCATAGTATACTCGTTTACCTTTTATAAGAATCAATTATCACCAACAGTAGAATAGCAGCTAGCTCAGTGCTACCCCCAAAACTCCTTATACCACGGATTCAGAAGCTCTCCAATATCAGATTTTATTCAACGAACCACCAAGTAGTAGCTCACTCAAGGTGTAATCCAATCGGACGCTTTAGGCTTTTTGAATTAGGTTGATCCCAGTAGTTAAACTCTTAGCTCAAAGTTCACTTGCTGATGTTGTCTTCACTCGCAATTGCTCCACAGAATCCCTTTGCAAGGTCTCACAATTTTTACTTGTATAGAAAGTTGTTTGACTATTACACTTATCACCCAACTTCTACTAGCATTAGACTGATCAAAAGATTAATCCAATTGTACACTTGAACAATCTAGTAATCAATCATAAACCCTAGGTATAGAAAAGACAATCGATAATATGACAAAAACTTCGAATTAACTTATATAATAATTAAGCGTCACGTCCGGAACATAGAATTCATCCTAATCAATAAAGTTTAGCCTCTAATGTTTACACCGTTTCCCGGTTTCCCCCAAAAGGGGTAAACTCTAAAATATTAATGAAGAACAAAAGTGTATTATGAGATATAGAGATATGATATCAAACTTAGGTTAAGATTGTTTCTTAAAGTGGGAATGTTATTTATGCCCCTACTATCCATGGATCCTGCACAAGTACCCTTATGAGTCTTTACAAATACCCCTAATGGCAAAACTGAAATTATGTTCAACAAAATAATTATCATAATCCCGTTTTTAACCTTTATATCTTATATTCAAGCTTCTCTTTATTTCTCACTCAGAGAAGAATCAATTGAACTAACCGACACATCTTCATCGTTTCACCACCAGCACCATCTTCGTCTCCGCCACCACCATCTTCATCGCTGCCATTATCAGCTCTGTCACTATCTAAACCACCACCTATAGCACCACACCCAACTCTCCTCCGCTTTCACCCATCACCACCACCACAATCAGTAGAAATTTCTCTCGATCTACTTTTCTCTCCTCCGCTTTCACCCATCACCACCACCATATTCAACATCGTTTACCCACCGCCGTAACCAACACCAACCTTCAGATTCAAAAACCAGGTTTGATAATCTTCATCAAGAGTTCAATATCAACATCAACATCATCTTCTTCTTTTTCTCGGTTTGTCACTGATTTTCAATATCAGATTTAGTTTCAGGAGATCGAGAGATCTGAATTTAGGTTTCATTTTCTGGTAATTTCGAACTAAATACTCAAAATTTTAATTTATTGAAGCTTAACAACTACTCGATTTGAAGATGATTCTTATTAATCTGAGTTCGACAATACAAAAAAAAATTTGAAAAAACTTTAATCAAAGAATTTAGGGTTCGTTAGGATGTTTCAATTTCGGAATGTTGTTGGTGGAATTTGGTTTTGTGTTGCTGGAGCAGTAAGAACATTTGGGTACTGAGATTGAAAGAAGTTGATGAAGACTTTAGAATTACAAGATGAATTTAGTGAACGAGATTTCTGTGGTGGAAAGATAATGGTGAAATTAGGGTCATGATGGGAATTAAAAATCACAGAGAAGAAAGGATTGAACTGTAGCCGATGGAGTTTATTGAAGAATAAATCAAGGGTTTGATTAGGGATCTGAGTGTGAGCTTCAACAGCTGTTCTCGAGAATTGAAAGGTGATGGATGTGACAAGAAATTGGTTGATGAGGGTTTGGTGGAGCTGTTGCTGCTGTGTATGATTGCAGTTAGGGAATGAATTTTGTGATGATACTAAGTATAGGCCTAAGATGCAGTTGAACTGAAACAGGGAATGTGCTAGTCTTTTGTTGGCTAAAACAAGGAAGTGATGATTTGACTGCTGTTGCAGGTGCAATGTTAGTGAAGTTAAGTGGTGAATTGCAGGTGCTATTGGGAGCTGACTGAGATGGTTTAGTGAACTAAATGGTTGTTGGGTGAAAACTTTGGTTTGGTTGAGACTGTGATGATGTTACAGATGGCCAGTTGAGATGAGAATGAGAAGGTCTACGAGATGCAGTGGTGGTGGTTAGAATGGTTGAGTGTAACAGTTGGTTCTATGAAGCTTAACAGGGATGGATGCAATGGCACTGCAATGCAGGCTTGAATCCATGTTGGTCTCGGCTTGTTTGGATGTTAGAATGGCAGGAAATGGGTCTTGATCTTGCTGAGTTTGAAGCAGGCAGAGATTTAATGCATTCAACTTACTCGTTCCATGGTCATGCATTCAACTTCCTCAATGGCAGTGGATTAGGTACATTTTTTACTATCATATATGAGATTTAATGCGTGTACTGATATGTTACATGTTCACTTTATTGAATGGGTAATGGTATTCATTAGACTTCGTAGTGTTAATCTGTCTTTGTGTGTACCCTGTTGTGAAAACTATGTTTTCCTATTTCAAATGGTTTAGTCTTGAACTCCCGATACCTTTTTATATTCATTTTTTTATACTTTATTGTACACATGTCTTTGATTGCCTTTTCTGCTTGAACTTCAAATCATTATGCTTACATCTTTGTGTTTTTAACTTTGCAGTAAAGTGGAGGGATTATTCTGTTGCTATGGGTGTGATTTAACTTTGTTGTAGAGTACTTTCCTTGCATCTTCTTTCAAAATATGTTAGATAAATGTGGATGGAAACCAGGTAAAAGAAGTTTACCTTAGGACAACTTGACCAAGTTGCTTCCACTATTGGAGACAACCTGAGCTAGTTGCTTCCTTTTTTGGGAGACAACTTGAGAAAGTTGCTTTCACTTTTGGAGGCAACTTGGACTAGTTGATTCCAGATTAAAGGCAACTTGAGCTAGTTGATTCCATTTCGGGGGCAACTTGGTTATGTTTTTGGGTCCATTCATTCATCTGAAATTATCTTAGAGTAGTTGTGACGAATTTGTGGTGCAATGGTAACACAGGGTTGTGTTGATTTGCTGATGATGGTTGTGTTGCTGATGCTCATGATTTAAAGTAAAGAGGATAGATGAATGCTTAGGAAGTTGAGCATGAACTCAATATGTATCCAGGCAGTGAAAGCAGAACAAGAAGTTGTTACTGCTTGTGTGTTGCTGATGGTGTTTGAGTAGGGGCATGGAAGTGACTGCAGCTATTGACTCATGTTACAAGTGTGCATAGACGGTTGTGGTCATGAAGCTGTTGTAGGTAGAGTTTGCAGTAGCAGAGATGAAGGATATGGTGTTTTTTTGGTGGTCGTTTGAATTGTTGGTTGAGCATTGATGGTGTGGCGAACCTGTGGTGCAATGATAGCACAACTGACTATATGTCAGAGGATGTGTGTTCGACTTACACTAGGTTCACTTATTTGTGTATAATTTTTATTTTTTTGGAGACAACTTGTGCTAGTTGCCTCCATATCTGAAGACAACTTGGGCTAGTTGCCTCCATATGTGGAGACAACTTGGGCTAGTTGCTTTCACTTTTGAAGATAACTTTGTGCTAGTTTCCTTTACTTTTGAAGACAACTTGAGCTAGTTGCCTCTGATATGGACACAACTTCAGCAAGTTGACACCACATGGTGGCGGTGGTTGGCGGCGGTGATGGTTGGCAGCGTCAGTGGGCGTCGGTTGTTAGCGGCGGCGGTGGTAGTGGACAGTGGTGGTGTTCGTTAGCGGCGGCGGTAGTTGGCGGTGGTGGTGGACAGTGGTGGTGGTTGGCGGTGGTGGTCTTCAGAGGTGGTGGTCGTCGGTGGTGGTGGTGGTCGTCGGTGGTGGTGGGAGGCGGTGGACAGTGGTGGTGGTTGGCGGTGGACAATGGTGTGGGCATTAGAGATTTTTTTATTTTTTTTGAATAGTGGTGGTGGTGGTTTTGTATATTCACTATATAAAAGAGGGTATTTTAGTAATGTATTATTAGGCTTAGGGGTATTTTTACAAGGACCTCATAGTAAGGGTATTTAGATAATGTTCCCTTTCCTAAATAGTCCCAAAATTGTAGAAGCGCATGTGTATCGAACTCCGTGCTAAATTGGTTGCCAAACTTTGCCAAATTTCCAAAAGCAGTTCACTAGGTAGTCACGTCCCATAATTTTGTCTAGCACAAAAGAGCTGTAAAACAGCTACTGGGCCACGCATAAGGCTTGAAAGTCCAGCCCATTAGTAACAATAGCTATTCACGGACACTCCTCTGACCGTGAGTTATTATTTCTTCTGGATTTCTTTCTTTCCTCCATTCCACTCTCAACTTCCTTGGACTAAAACCACCTTCATCTTTCTCGGCAAACCAATGCTCAACTCCACCGTCGCTCCCATCTAACCACAGCTCCAAGACTTCCCTCCATCACCGTTAACTTTACTTATAACGACCGAGCATCACCATCATCACAGAATGACCATCGCCAGCTCGAGCTCTTTATACATCACTTCCATCACGTAAACACTGCCATGACAGACTCGAGTTCACCATTTAGAACTACCATGCATCCCATCACCTCTGTCTCCTGTGGTTACCCGAGCTTCACCATCTCCACGAATTTCAGCCATGGTCATTAATGACAGCACCTCCCTGTTCTTCTCTATCAACAACACCGCTGAATACCAACTCGAGCAGCAACATTTCATTGATCACGAGCATCACCATCGAGTTCTTCCTTACCCAGCTCCATTTTCAAATTCCGATAATGGCAACAAGCCAAAACCTTCCCGTTCATCACAACTTCATAATGGCAGCGACATTCAAACTCCTCTCTTCATCAGTTGAGCTCGTTCCCTCTCACTCTGCTGTTCAACTCCATCTCCAACCACTGTTGATCATCACAGTAAACTCCAAACTCCATCGAGAGACTCCCCCTATACAGCCCAACTTCATTGAACCATTAATCTCCGTCAACAATGGCAGCAATGGTAGCATACACAATTCTTCCCTGTATTTATCTTACTCGAGCTGTTCTCCATATCCTTATCTGCTAATCATCGTTGAGACCCCTTCATGAAAGCCATCACCATTTACTGCCATCAATCACACCAGCAACCTATTCTTACAGCCCTTTGCTTCCCTGACTCCGTTGAGACTCGAACATTTCTCACTTCCATCGTCGGCAATCATCAGAGCTGTAACTCTGAGATGAAGAGATGACGTCCCCTTAGTAAAACTGGCGGAGTCCTCATAACCAGTGCGTAGCTGCCCTTAGCAAGTGAACGGGTGCCTTTAACAATCTGCCACATTCTTGTTAGACTGTCGGTTCTGGATAACCGACAAGCTTAACTTCTCGTTTCACCCATAACTTTCTCATACGACGTCGGAATGAACTCGTTCTTCCGCCTTTCGCTTTGTCTTTTCGTCCTCTTCAAGATGATATCAAGGACTCCTAGATTCGAACGAGTTCCGTTTGGTCTTTGGCCCTTCTCTTCTTATAGCTAACTTCTTTTATTGCACAATTAAGTGCAAATTCACTTCTTTTGGACGATTCACCTAGCAAAACATAAATAAAAGAAAACAAGAGTAATATACAATAATTCGCAAGAACATATAGCAATTAATAGCATGGATTCGACACTAAATATATGCAAAATATGCACTTCACAGCTACCGGTACTAGCCTACTACCAATGAACTTAGGACTGGGCTGTAGTTGAACCCTAATCAATCTCACACTCATTCAAGGTACAGTTGCGCTCGTTACGTCTCTGATCCTAGCAGGATACTACGCACTTGATTTCCTTAGCTGATCTTACCCACAACTAAGAGTTGCTACGCCCAAAGTCGAAGACTTGATAAACAAATCTGTCTCTTACAGAAGTCTATTGGAATAGATAAATCTGTCTCCCACAGAATTACCTATGAGTTTTGTTCCGTCTTTTGATAAATCAAAGTGAACATGAACCAATTGATAACCCGGACTTATATTCCCGAAGAACAACCTAGTATTATCAATCACCTCACAATAATCTTAATCGTATGGTAGCGAAACAAGATATTTTGGAATCACAAACGATGAGACGAAGATGTTTGTGATTACTTTTAATCTTACCTATCGGATATAAATCTCAAGCAAATCTTAGCAAAGATAATACTCAAATACGATAGTAAAAGTAAGATCAGAACACGCAACTACAGAGAAAATAGTTGGGTCTGGCTTCACAATCCCAATGAAGTCTTTAGGTCGTTAACCTACAGAATTTCGTGAAAAACCTAAGGTTAAAGGAGAATTGACTCTAGCTTATGCAACTAGTATCACACAGAAGGTATGGGGATTAGGTTTCCCAGTTGCTAGAGTTCTCCTTTATATAGTTTTGAAATCTGGGTTTGCAATCTAAGTTACCTTGGTAACAAAGCATTCAATATTCACCGTTACATAAAAACCTGATTAGATTCAAGCTAATATCTTTCAACCGTTAGATCGAACTTAGCTTGTTATACACAAATGAAATGTAACTTCATTTAGGTTTATGTAACTGTACCTAAACGTGTACACCATGTTGGCTCAACCGTTGTTAACCGAGGTTAGCTATATGAACACTCTCATATCAACCTTATTCATCTTAACCATAACTAGTTCAAATGACTCAAATGAAACTAATTAAAGAGTTGTTCAATTGCTATATTCTCATAGAAGTATACAAGAACACAATTGAAGCAAAATTGGTTTGATTCACTCGAATCAATTCATGAACATTATAGCCACGGTTTGAAAAGAATGCATTCCTTAATATATATAAATGCATTAGTTCATGAGCAAACCAATTCTAGAACTTCAACCACTTAAGTATGCAAATGGGTACGTATACTTAAGTAGCCATTCTGAGTTTGGGTTCGCCAGTATGCGAACATGTACGCATACCTTAATACACTTCCAAAACCCAGCAGAAATTCTCAGACCTATACCTTACGCAAGTATGCATACCGGTATGTGTACTTGGTACACGGAATTTCACAACTACAAGTACGCATACGGGTATGCATACTTTAGTTCCGGTCATGGATCACATACATGCAAGAATGCACACTATGTTTATAATCCAATAGTTCTAAACTCTATTTCAATCATTGAAACTTTATTAGAGGATGACAATAGCCGTTTTCACACATTATTAGCATCAAAGCAATTTTCAAGTTATTGAAATAATTATAACAAAACATTCCAAGTCTACACCAAATGATTTTATCACACAACTATGTAAGATGTTACTCCGAAATTTTTACATGATCATCTTTTGACTTTCGTAAAGAATATAAGATGAACTAGGTTGAAGCGAAAGCTTACCAACACATATTTCGAGAAATATGTAAGCGAGTTAAACTCAACTCGAAATCTCAAATGTGTATAATAGAAAACTATATAGTAATACGACTTATGTCTCAATATAAGAGATTGTTGATGGTGGATTTTGGTTCAAAGACTAAAATTGTAAAGCCAAATTTAATGCGCTAACATCCTGCAGAGGATAAAACTGTTTGATAAGTGATGAGTACCTCTTCGCTTTATTAATTCACCTAGAATGGAGCATGTAGCAACAATTCCAAATATTCTGTGAATTAAAATACACAAAATTCATTCAGGTCGGAGCATGTAGCAACAATCCCAAATACCCTGTGAATTTTTAGCATTATTTATAATGCATGAATTGCCTTGTATTTCCTATGCTGTTCTCAGCAGGACTCTCATTATTGGTGCGGCATGATGACTGATTGTTACTCTCAGCAGAGTAACATGAATATCCAAGTGTCAATAGTGAGGCATGCATGAAATACCCGTACAGGCTACATCTCTCGGTGTGTTATATTAGCCCGATTGAGCATATTTAATTTCCTAAGGGAAATCTGGACTGTCCATATCAGTCTCAGAAACGATCACGGCCACGCAGGTTGACCGCATGATTTAACCGGCCTAGAGGAGAGCCCTAGAAGGAGCATGCTATCGCCGTGATGACCACCAACGGGCCTATTTATGCCCTGGCCGGTCGAACATTACGTTTCACTTCTCAGCATGCCAAAACGCCAGCCCCAAAATAGGGTGGCCGCGCTGCTTTGGAAGAAGCTCGAATGAGCAAGACTGCTTAAGACAGTCTCAAAATGACCGTGATCGTCCAACTTCACTAGCCTGATTGGACGGCTCAGTTCGCACCATGAAAGATGGAGGAGGCGCTAGCACGCACATTAGCGAGCCCACTCCATCCCTACCTGATCGGTTTTCTCACGACGTGGACGTGCAACCACGATCGCATGCCCGAAACATGGCTGGTATGATGCTTTGCAAGCATCACAAAAATTCCACTAATGTCTTAAATTGATCACAACCATCCAACTTCGCCAGCATGTTTGGATCGCTTAGATTGCGCCTAAGACCATTAGAGAAGTGCACACACGTTCACTGTCGGCCCAACGTGGGCCCCACACGATCGGTTCCTCCAAAAGAGGAGCATAACTTGCCAAACCATTTGGCCAAAATTGTGTGTACGTGCTGTTTTCAAAACCCTAATTAGGGTTCGCGGCGCTGCATAACTGTCGCAGTTCGATCACGACCATCCATCTTCGCAAGCTTGGATGGAGGGTATAAATATAGCCTTAAAAGGTCCCAAGCATGTCAACATGATCACCGTGGGCCCACCTTTGCGTGGAGCTGGTCGGCCTAGGCAGACTAGGACTCCTTGACCTCAAAACGCGCGCCCGAAAGTGGCATGCTGAGCGGCTTCCAAATCCTTTGCGCCAATGGATTTCTGCCGCAAATCGATCTCGACCACTCACCTTTGCCGGTCAAATTAAGTGGTGTAGATCTCACCTTCATGAGACAAAGAGGTATGGGCATATACACCGGCATGCCGTCTACACGCATGCCTGGTCGGCCCCACCAAAACTTGTGCCCAAACTCGGATTCGGTCAAGCATAGGAGTGATGCTCGTGCACTTGTTAAAACCCTAAAAATCCATCAACGATCGCAGATGAGGGTCTTAAACCATCTCGTCCGTCCAATTTCGCTAGCTTGGTCGGACAGCCTAGGTTGAAAGCTAGACGACCAGTGAGGCATCCTGATGATTACCACCCGCCACTCTTCCACAGTTAGTGATCGGCCAGGAGATGGCTCGCCCATGCATCCTCCAAACGATCACTCGAAGATGTTTGGACGTGATGCTACTTTAAGACGCTTGGTCCGCAACTTATTCGGTCAGGCTTTAAAACATCGATGCTTCATACATGCTGATTGTTTGCGATGCATTACATGCATTGAGCATACACGATATTTCATAAATATCAAATCCTTAGTTATTTTAGCATCACATGCTACTTTCTATAGTAGGTCCCACGATCCACTCATTTGAGACATCAAACATGTCACAAACTGGGGGATACTTACTGGGGTATTGGTCTGGCGGTTTACAGTGTGCAACGCGCCATCACAAGAACGTGTTAGGAGGCATGGACGGTTAGCGATGATGAGGGAAGTGGGCTAAGAGGTGATCGTGCAATCACCCAAACGACCCCACTACTCCATCACTCAAATTCCTCCACTTCCTACGAGATGAGGGTTTGCGCTCAATGACTTGTATAAATAGGTCCTTTGCCTATTTCCAAACAACACAAACAAGCATAGAAAACCAAGTGTTGTCATTCGTATCCAGAAAACACCAGAGCTGATTGTTTACATTTGCAAGCCAGTTCGATATTCTGATACAAGTCATAAACAACCAACATCTTCACAATCTCAACACCTTCTTCGCTTCCCTCCCTAAGATCAACCCCATCTCCTTCACTTTGTGACCTAAGCAAGTCTGGAACGATTATTTCTTGGTTTAGGCCAGAATTGTATAGATTGATCTCTCGAATCAGAAAGCACTCCCATGCAGTGCATTTGTTTAGGGTTTAGATTCATTTCTCATCCACACACCCAAAATTACCAAAACCAGCAGAAATAGTTTTTACCCATAAACAATTGGCAACCACAGTGGGAGATTA
The DNA here is from genome assembly GCA_023531295.1 of Papaver armeniacum. NCBI lineage: Eukaryota > Viridiplantae > Streptophyta > Magnoliopsida > Ranunculales > Papaveraceae > Papaver > Papaver armeniacum. Next base: position 276,948 of record JAJJWW010006507.1, on the reverse strand, counting down.
ATCTCTCGGTTGCAAGATCAAATTTCAATTTCATTTCAATCTGTTCAAATTGCAAGATGGTAGAACTTAGGTCAGGATCAGCGATCAATTCCGATAGAACTAGCGCCGATCACACTCTTGGTATCGATATCCCTGTCAGTGGAGCTGCCGTGCAGAATGTGATCAATACATCTCGTGGAGCCGTATCCTCTACCACCAACACCAACGGAGCAGGAGATATTCCAGTAGGCGTGACACCTCCCATCACCAGAGCCAGAGCAGCCGCAAATCCCGGCATTTCTTTAAGTGTAATGCCTCCAGTTGAAACCAGGGCAACTGCTACTCCCCCGTCAGGACGAGAGGCTGGAGGAACCAGAGGAGGACAACCTTCTATTACCATTGTGGATTTGATGGAAAGGTAGGAAGTTCTTACTAGAGCCCAAACAGACATGGCTGCAACTCAGAAAGAGGTACTCACTTTTCTCAAGACATTGACTGAGCGATTGCCACAGGAGTCACGACAGCCCCCGGAGCCAGCAAGGAGCGCAATCAATATGCCCGGAGCATACACTTCAGCGGCGCGTGCCCACATGGATGAAGCAGCTCGTGACGCTCCTGAACGCCTAAGAGAAAGGGACCAGCCATCCAACTTCATTACGCGTGAGGACCTGGAGCGACTCATCCAAAACCGAGGCAAAGTAAATACAACGGACATGCACCAGCATCAGCCCCCATACCCTCAATATGTGCAACGGATTCCCCTTCCAAGAGGCTACACCTCTCCTCAATTCTCCCTTTATGATGGTACTGGTAACGCTCGTGAACATGTCTCTCGATTTTTGGAGTCTTTAGGGGAACACGAATACAATCATGTTCTCCTCCTGAAAGAGTTCTCGAAGTCACTTACCGGAAGAGCATACACTTGGTACAACAACATCGTACCTAACAGTGTATCCAATTGGAGTGATATGGTCAGTGCCTTCTACAAGAAGTATTTCTTCGTGTCTGAGCAGGTCACCTTCTCAGACTTGGGAAGAATCTTTCAACGGAGCAACGAACATCCGAACGACTTCGTCAAGAGGTTTAGGACTCAAGCGTTGGATTATCATGATCCGAATGTCACCGAATGCCAGTTGGTGGAGTTATGCATTAACAGAATGATTCCCACATACCGTGCTTTGTTAGAGAATCTTGGCTTTCAAACATTTTCTTAGCTCCATGAAGCCGCTAAGAGATCGGCCACAACAGCCCCAGCGTTGTTGGAGAGAACTAAGATCGTCCGAAACGAAGATGCGCGTTAAAGCCGAGGAAGCAGGCGTCTCATCAACAAGCAATATAACACCGGTCCTTCTGTGAGTATGGTGGGCGAAGGAGGAAAGAGGAAAGCATCAACAACAGAATAACCGCCCAAGCGTGCAGCACCAGCGCAGACGACGACTTCATCTCGAAAGGGAGCGGGCAAGGCTCCTATGCAAGAATCCGGAGACACAGTTCCGAACTTCCCCTTTCCCATGAATGAAGTCATAGAACTCTTGGAAGTGTGGATTCAAGATGACGCGATCAAGCTACCTCCTATAAGATGTCCGCCGACCGAGGAAGATATGGAAAATCCCAAATATTGCAGTTACCATAGGTTCGTCCATCACTCGACCAAGGATTGCAACAGATTGAAACACATTTTCAGAGAAAAGGTGGAGGCAGGAGAGCTCCAGTTAGGAAATGAAGGTGTTCATAGGGATCCTCTTCCTATTAGAAGCTGCATGATCTCCGGGGATTCTATTCACAAGACTGTACAGTCTATGATGGAACATTTGTGTGAAATCTTGTATTTCTCCAAGGCACAGCGTCAAGACATATTTGCAGCCCTCAACCGCATCGTGTCAGGTAGGCGCTTATATCCGTAGAAAGGGAAACAACGAAACTCGCCTTTCCTGGAAGATGCAACCAAAGAAGGGGAACTGGGGACTCTTGACCGTCACTCGTTTGAAGGATGTCGAGTTTGACAACACATTTATTGATGCTGCCTCCGAATTCAACATCATCACCGTCAAAACTCTGAGAGCCTCAAAGATTTCGAAATAGGAAGCTATTCGCATCCCAACCGTGATCAGGGGCCCAGAAGGAGAATTCAGAGACGCCTATGGATGCATTGACCTTGAAGTTAAAATCGGTGATGCTCTAACACATGCTAAATTTTACATAGTAAAAGAGTATCCGAATTACGACATGATCCTAGGACGCCCGTGTATCACGACAACAAAGCAGCACTAGGAGTGTGTCCTTTGCCGATTTCAATACCTGAAAGAATCTCCAATGAACCGTCAAATCCTGAAGATTATTTGTTGATGTATCGATACCTTGCAAATGTGACGCAACTTCCTGGAGAAAGCCCGAACTCATACCTTAAAAGGTTCCGAGCCCAAGTAAGTCTCATTGAACAACCTTTTTTACAAACAGTAAAACCTCTTCTTGCTGAGGCTCGGGGACTTGTTTCGATCAACAACCTAACCGCCACTAAGAGATGTGAGTGGGGTGCCGGTCCTTTCAAGCGTTTTGCCAAGAGCTTGGAAGCAGTCAGAGACAACGTGTCGCAGAATCAAGGAGTTGTACCAGGTCCAAACCCGTTTCGAATTGGAGATATGGTAGTGAAGGTGACCACGTTTCAAGTTAGAAACGTAGCAATGAAGATGACCACTCAACCTGATTTGCCAACAGCAAAGGAGGATGAACCATACCTGGTGGTAGATGTCATCCTAGGCGGCTATTGCAAAATCATCAATGCTGACAAGCTTGAGGGCGTGACGATCCACTCACGATGGCTTAAACCCTACAATACCTAAAAACGTTGTGCTACCACTTTTCTCCAGCGTTGTCCGTGATGGTTCCTCCAACAATTTCCCTTTCCATACAATTTTGTAATTTCTCCAAAATGATCGCGCTACTTGCATTCATAATTATTAGGGTTCCAATTTCTCAATTAATCAAAGTATTATTTTCTTTTAGAAATTTCTTTACCCCTGGGCATGACACAAATTCTGAGTCAAGCCTGAGCCATCATCGTTACCCACCAGATTAAACCAGAGAACCCTAAAAAGAAGTATTTCACACCTTTCGGGAAACGTTGGAGGAATATAATGTATGCAAAAAAAAGGGGGGGAAAGCGCCTTGAGCAGTCTACTCAAACAGAATCAGACTTACGCAAGGAGAGCGCTGACAGGTTCGTGGTGTTTTATTATGGCATTACTTCTTTTATCACAAGAATCACATGCAATCATATGAAGACACACCACTGCGCCTGAGAAGACTCAGATGCAGTCTTAATGAAAGATTTGTCTCAAAAATAACATAAATAAAAACCCTTGTTCAAACAAGTAAGAAGACCTTGAACTCAGTCGCCACTGAGTACAAGGAGAAAATATTCACAAATTACGAGGAAATACTCAGAAAAGAAGAAAAGGGAAGGTACAGGAAGATTTAGTCATCAAGGAGATCGACTGTGTCTTCTCCACCGCTGAAGTTTGCTTCAACGTCATCATCGTGGGTCGCTTCTTCCTTCGGGTCTGCCTCAGCTTCCACTTCGGGTATTTCTGCAACAACGTTCTCCGCTTTGAAAACATCCTAAGTAGAGACAACTTCCATACCTTCTCCAAGGGCCACTGCAGATATTGTGCTGAAAACCTTTGGGTGCTCGGGTTCATCCGTGTCAGAATCGAGGATTATTACACCATCACGGATTGCATAGTCACGCATATCTCCCTTTGGAGGCCATTCATTTTCAACCCTTCGTCTCTTCAGCCGTGCTGCAAACCTCTCAGCTCTTGCACTCTCCGGTAGTAGTAGCGACGCTTCATCATGCCGTCATTTCTCTTCCCTATCGATTATAGCCAAGAGAGTTTTAATGCGTTCTCGAGCGATGTGCAAGTGTAGAACAGACATACCCCGTATAGCACGATCAGCCTCGCGAAGCGGAAGATCAATTCTAGCCATCACCTCCTCGAACGCGCCATCAGCCTCAGGTTTATTGACTTCGAAGCTCCTTTCTGGAGAAGTACCAGAGTAGTCCTTGCCGGCTGCCTCCATAAAATTCTACGAAGAGAGAAGGAAATGTTTCTGCGATGGGAAAAGAGTTTTGGGATATTCTTCATATTTCATTAACCATCAAGACCCTGGGAAGAGAAGGAGTATTTACTTATCATCTATAAAGGCTACAAATACGGGACAGTGATCGGCAATGCTTATCAGATATATTTGAAGGGAGCAACTGTGCGGTGAGAGGAAACGCATCTAGTCGGGCCAGGCTGGGGACTTAATTATATCAATGTTTGGCCGTGGGAGAATATGAGTACGGCATGCCCACGCCCACGTTCGAGCAAAGCAAGCCCAGTTCAATCGAAGCAGGCGCAGCAGCCGTTTGGTCGAAGGCACAAAAGCCCCATGTTCGAGCAAAGCAAGCTCTCGACCGAAGCAGGCATAGCAAGGTCGATCGAAGCAGGCAAGGCTGAAACTCGAGCGGAACAAGCACGAAGCAGGCTCTCGACCGAAGCAGGCACAGCCCCACAGTCAGGCAAAAGAGCAAGCCCCACGATTCGAACGAAGCAAGCACGGGAAAGCCAATGTTCAAGGCAGGCACAACAGGGTCGACGTTCAATCAAGCATGCACGGTGGGCCCATATTTATTCAAGTTTGCACGCATCATGACACGGTTTTCTATGGGCAAAGGAGTGAACGGGTTTATCCATGGGAATCGTGTCTACGAAGTTTTTCAAGTTATAACCTAAGGCTAGGTTTTGCATGCAACGATGGAAAAAGAAGCAAAAACAATATATTCATGGGGTTCGTGGTTTGTTTTACTGAGCAATCCTAGTAATATTGATGACTTTGCTATTTAAATTAATCATGGCATATTTTGCAAAGAATCTCGCCTACAACGGGATGGTTTCTATAAAAGAACAAAAGGGTTTACCTAAGAATTAGGGTTTGTACCGAAAAAAGAAAAAAAAAACTGTGAAGTACCTACCTCGTTGACGGACGGATGACAGCAACGGCAGCAAGATCCAGCGGCGTCGACGGTGGTGGCGTCAGCAGCAACAGTGGCAGCAAAGCCACGGATGGGAGGAACTAGATGAATAACAAAAAGAAAGGAGGAAATAAGGAAAATATGAGGGTTAGCATCCCTTTTATACATAAATAATTGGAGAATCCTAGTAGAAAAAGGATTCCTTTGTTAACTCGAACGCCCAAGGGAGGAAACCAGTCCCACCAAGGCTCCACGCTCACGCCAGCACGCTCACATGGAAAATTACGAGCGGTCAGTCGAAGCTTCTCCGGGTAAACTTCCTTTATCTCGTCCTCTTACGTTGTTGTTGATGGTGGTTTTATCTTAGGGGTAAAATCGTAAAACCCTAGTCAGACAGTGACATCACAGAACTTGAGTAATAATGTCCAAACCAAGCACATTTATTGAACCCTTTAATTTGTCTGCAAGAAAATTACCAGGGTACCTTTTTTTAATGCTAATTAGGGTTTCGACAGGCCAAAACCATAATTCTCACACCGCATGTGCCAATTGCAAACCATGCCAGCCACACCTACCGCGCCAAGGCATGCCAACCATGCTAGCTGCACCCCTGTGCCAATGGCAAACCATGCCAGCCACACCTACCGCACCAAGGCATGCCAACCATGCTAGCCGCACCCCTGTGCCAATGGCAAACCATGCCAGCCACATTTACTGCGCCAAGGCATGCCAACCATGCTAGTCGCACCCCTGTGCCAATGGCAAACCATGCCAGCCACACCTACCGCGCAAAGGCATGCCAACCATGCTAGCCGCACCCCTGTGCCAATGGCAAACCATGCCAGCCACACCTACCGCGCCCAGGCATGCCAACCATGCTAGCTGCACCCCTGTGCCAATGGCAAACCATGCCAGCCACACCTACCGCGCCATTCCAAACGCACCTTTCCATGGCCCCATGCCAACCTAGCCGCGCCACCTTGCTGGCCTTCCTTACGCGGTTACCAAAACGAAGGCGTGCGACAATCAACGACCGCCCTTCAATCCCAGGAGCAAATCCTAGCCGTCTGAGGTTACCAAACGACCTTTGGCCCAAAGCCCTAGCTTGGTCACGAACCTAGCTTGGTCACGAACCTAGCTTGGTCACGCCAAATCTTGGCACCACATGCCAAGCCAAACCGCACCTAGCCAAGCTATCCATGCCATGCGCCCATGGCAAACCCTTGGCCCCACATGCCAAGCCAAACCGCACCTAGCCATGCTAGCCGCCCCATATGCCAACGGCTTACTAAACCCTCGGCCCCACATGCCAAGCCAAACCTCACCTAGCCAAGCTAGCCACGCCATGCGCCCATGGCAAACCTTTGGCCCCACATGCCAAGCCAAACCGCACCTAGCCATGCTAGCCGCCCCATATGCCAATGGCTTACCAAACCCTTGACCCCACATGCCAAGCCAAACCGTACCTAGCCATGCTAGCCGCACCATGTGCTAACGGCTTGCCAAACCCTTGGCCCCACATGCCAAGACAAACCGCACCTAGCCATGCTAGCCGCACCATGTGCTAACGGCTTGCCAAACCCTTGGCCCCACATGCCAAGCCAAGCCACACTTTGCCTTGGCCCTAGCCATGCTAGCCGCACCATGTGCCAACGGCTTGCCAAACCCTTGGCCCCACAAGCCAAGCCTAACCGCATATAGCCATGCTAGCCGCCCCATGTGCCAACGGCTTACCAAACTATTAGCCCCACATGCCAAACGCACCTAGCCGCGCCACCATGTTGGCCTTCCCTACGCGGCTACCAAAACGAAGGCGGGCGACAATCGACGGTCCCCCTTCAATCCCAGGAGCAAATCCTAGCCCTCCAAGGTTACCAGACGACGCATGGTAACCTTTAGCCCGAAAACCTAAGTTCGGCCACGCCAAACCACGCCATGCCAACGGCATGCCAACTTAGCCGCGCCACCATGCCATGCCAATGGCATGCTAACCTAGCCGCGCCACCATGCTGGCCTTCCCTAAGCGGCCACCAACGAACGAAAGCGTGCAAAGATCAACGGCTACCTTTCTTCTTAAGATACAAAATCTCGACCGTCGAAGGTCACCAAGCTACCAAGTCTCCCGAGCTCGACTTGCCAGGCTACAACCCTATGCTACATGTTTTCCACAAAAACATTCGATACATCAACACATATCACAAATTGGGGGATCCTATTTGGGTATTGGTTTACAGCGTGCGGCGTACACTACGCCCGTCATAAGGAAGTGTCATAAGGGTGAGGCGGTTAGTAAATACATGGAGTTAAAAGTGAAACGTTCATGGGACATCAATTCCATATGTTAATGTTTTTATGGAACATCAATTCCATGCGTTAACGATTTTATGGAACATCAAATTCCATGCATACGGTTACCACCTCCTCCCATTTACTTACCCATTTTTCCATTCCTTAATGAGACCAGGGTACGTTTCACTTCGACTTGTATGAATAGGTCTTACCTATTTCCACAGAACAACAAGTTCATTCGGGAATACACAACACTCAGAAAATACTTGCTAGCTTACCATTTGTTAGCCTTCCCACTTTTCTGATACAAGTCGTAGTGACACAACTACTCTTCCAGAATCAACTATTCTGGTCTCATCACTTTCCTTGCTTCCCTCCCCAAAACCAACCCATTCTCCTTCACTTTGTGACCGAAGCAAGTCTGGAACGGCCATTTCTTTGTTTAGGACGGACTTGTACAGATTGATCTCTCGAATCTAAAGTACTCCCTTGCAGTACATTGTTTAGGGTTTAAATTTTTTCTCACCCGTACACCCAAAATTACCGAAATCAGCAGAAACCATTTTCACCTACAAATAATTGGCGACCACAGTGGGAGATTGATCAATCGGTCCCAATATCACATTCTGAATACGTTTCTCTAATTCGGAAGGATGGTCGGTTTTAGGACTGAATCCGTGTCCTCAAGCGCCACTCAGGCGAACGACAACGTTTCTTTTCCCAACACAACGCCCGATAATGCGACCAACGAAGGAATTCCAAGGCTGACCGACCTAGTGCGGGTTCAGGAGATCCGCACCAAAAACATGGGTCTGATGAAAGATGCAATTAACGCCATACTGGATTTCCTCATCAACCTGACGGCAGAGTTGAACGGTTCGCCCGCCTCGGAAACTCCAGAATTGGGGACTGACGTTCCAAACGATCACTCTCAAGTCAACAACTTCACTACTAATTAGAGACCTGTAAGCCAGGAAGCATCCTCATTGGTAGAAAACTTATGTGAACTATTATATCTTTCAAAGGATCAGCGGATGGAGACGTTCACCGTCATCAATCGAATAACGCTAAGTGTGCCCTTGGTTCCTTCGCGCTCGGAAACGGCGAGAGCGCCAGATTTGTCCATCAACAATATCACGTTTACCGACGACGACATGATGGCAAAGGAAGGCCATAACCGTGCCCTACACGTCACATCCCGAATCAAAGACGTGGAATTCAAAAGGGCTCTCATCGACACAGGAGCGTCCTCCAATGTTGTCACCCTTAGGACGCTCAGGACGGCCAAAGTACGACCAAACGAGGTTATACGACAATCCACTACAATGACTGATTTCGAAGGAAACCAAACCAGTAGATATGGGTACGTCAATTTGGATCTATCGATGTGACCTGTCCAGTCAAAAGTAAGGTTCGAGGTAATCGAAAAGGAGCCATATTACCACATGATACTGGGAAGGCCATGGCTCCACGACAACATGATCATTCCTTCGACGTATCACAAGTGCTTGAAAACCATGTTAAACGGAGAGGTCATTCGCATCACTGCGTCATTATCTCCCTATGCGCCAATCTGTGGCATGGAGATTTTTGAGCCAAGACAGGGGCCGCAGGTCACAACCAACAAGGCTCACCACACTCCACTGCCAAAATGGACGTCCATTAAAGAAAGCGATGGTCTTGCACAACCCCATGGAGAAACCCGGTTTCACATCACACTTTCGAAAGAGAGACACACCCGTCTTCATCCGCAAAACCAAGGTTCATCTCAAACCAAGCGAGGACGGGCTTTTATTACGGGCCACGACGAAAAAGGGAAAATTGTATATCAGCGCAAAATTAACAGGGGAGACTACCACACAGTCTCTCCGACCAATGGAACGCAATGGTGATGAGCCGCATGAGGAGGTACCTGATGCACCACGACAGCTACAAGACGACACCAACTCGACCATAGACGAGCTTGAGGTTGTTAATGTCGGGAATGAAGAATCTCCACGACCCATCTCTATAAGCTCGACTCTGCGCGCAGAAGAACGCATAAAGTTGGTAGACCTCCTCAAGGAATATCAAGATGTGTTCGCATGGACATACGAGGAAATGCCCGGCTTAGACGAGAAGCTGGTCACTCACTATTTGCACGTGATATCTGGATCCAAGCCGATCAAGCATACCCCAAGGAAATTCCGGCATGATATAGAAGAACAGATTAAGGCGGAGATTCAAAAGTTACTAGCGGATGGTTTCATCAAACCGATCCATCAACCCACCTGGTTGGCAAACGTAGTTCCGGTAAAAAAGAAGAATGGCCAGATCAGATGCTGTGTCGATTTTAGAGATCTGAACAAATGTTGCCCTAAAGATAACTTTTCGCTCCCCAACATTGACATGCTAGTAGATGCCACCAGCGGACATGACATGTTTTCTTTCTTGGATGGATACAACAGCTACAACCAAATAAAGATGTACGAACACGATGCAAGTAAGACGGCCTTTCGAACTCCTCTTAGAAACTTTTACTACACTGTGATGCCCTTCGGTTTGAAAAACGCTGGCGCCACATACCAACACGCCATGACCACCATTTTTCACGATATGATGCACAACAAAGTTGAAGATTATGTAGATGACATGGTGGTCAAGTCAAAAACTCGGGCGGACCACAAAGGAATCCTGCGACAGGTGTTCGAAAGATACTGCGAATACAAACTGAATATGAATCCATTGAAGTGTGCCTTCGGTGTCTCCTCGGGCAAATTCCTAGGCTTCCAGGTAACCGCTGAAGGGATCAAGGTTGACCCAATCAAAACGCAAGCCATCCTCACAATGCCACCTCCGCAAAACGTGAAAGAACTCCAGAGTTTCATGGGTAAAATAAATTACATTCGCCGCTTCATACCCGGATTGGCTAAACTTGTCGCTTCGTTTACCCCCTTACTGAAGAAAGGAGCGAGCTTTGTCTGGACCACACTACAACAAGAAGCGTTCCGGAAAATTCAGTAGACGTTATCTTCCCCAGCCGTCATGAAATCACCCATGCAAGGAAGACCGTTACACCTCTACACCGCTTTCAACGACACTGCTGTCGGAGCTCTCCTCGCCCAAGAAGATGACGAAGGGGTTGAACACCCCATATACTACTTCAGTCGGACTTTAAGAGATTCCGAACTTAGGTATCCCAAAGCAGAAAAGGCGTTCCTAACTTTGATCCACTCCATCCAGAAATTCAGGCACTACCTACTGTCCAATAAAGTGGTGCTGATATCCAAATCTGATCCTGTGAAGTTCCTCCTCTAAAAACCGGCCCTAATAGGAAGATCGGCCAAATGGCTCCTCCAGATGTCAGAATTCGACATAACATGTGCTTCCTCGAGAGCTATCAAAGGACAGGCAGTTGCAGATTTGCTGGCGGCATTTCCAGGAGAAAATACCATAACGCTACGTGAGGACCTCCCTGGGGACTTTCCGGAAATCTCTTTCATCCAAGAAGAAACATGGCTATTGTTCTTCGACGGCTCCGCTACCCCTAACAACGGTACGGGAGGAGCCGGTGTAGTTCTAGTATCCCCGACTGGTGAAGTTTTCTCACACTCCTTCAAGCTAGACTTCCCATGCACCAACAATTCAGCAGAGTACGAAGCTTTTCTCATCGGGCTATCCTTGGCTAAACGAGCCGGAGCCACACGTCTGGAAATAAGGGGGGATTCTAAACTACTGGTCAACCAGGTAAACGGAGTATACGCACTGAAAGAAGTAACTTTAGCCCCATATAGAGCCGAGGCGCAAAGACTGCTGAACTACTTCGCCGACGCAACAATAACCCATATTGGGCGCGGCAGCAACCAACACGCTGACTGCCTAGCAACGTTAGCATCGAAACTGCGATTTGAAGGTCTTGAAGAAACCCTGACAGTAAAGAGACGAACTGTGGCTTCAACATGGCTCTCACAACCCGAAAAAGATGAAGTTGATGACTGGAGAACACCGATTATCCAAGAACTTAACAGCTCACTCTTTTAAGGAAAGGTCAGTCTCAAAACCTTGCGCGATTCCTTCATGCTCCGAGGGGTGCTGTATCATCGAAATCCAGACGGCTCCTTGTCAAGATGCCTCGGAGAGGGAGAAGCACAACAACAACTCAACCGCATCCATGATGAGATATGCGGACAAATATTGGTGGTAACTCTTTATCGCCGTTTGCAACGCCTTGGCTACTTCTGGCCGGAAATGGAGGTCCAAGCTCGGTTACTTCAAAAAACTTGTTCCAACTGTCAAGCGCCGCCGCATCAATTAGAAATTTTCAACATTGGTCGCGCTGGGGACTGGCAGGAACCATACGTCAATTACCTTCGTGATGGCATACTCCCCACCAATAAGAAGTATGCAATCAAAATAAAACCGAGGTCCGAGAGGTTCGTATTTCACGAAGTAATCCTATATCGTAAAAGCTTTGGAGGAAGTATTCTGCGATGTTTGAACGAAGCAAAGATCCCAATCATGCTGAAAGAGATGCACTAAGGCGAACATCAAGGAAAGCGGGAATTATTTCTCCAGATACATGAGAAGTACTACTGGCCAACCATGGAGGATGATGCAGCTGCTTTCGTCCAGAGGTGCAGGAAATGTCAGATCCACGAAAACCTTATCCATGTACCGGCAACTCCCCTACACTCAATAAGCAGTCCGTGGACCTTTCATAGCTGGGGACTCAACATCATTGGAAAGATCAATCCACCATCCTCAAAACATCACGAGTACATAATAACAACAACCGAATACTTCACCAAATGGGTCGAAGCCATAGCCTTACGAGGGACGAACGGAGCCACGATCGCGGCATTCATTAAGGAATACATTGTCTGCCGTTTTGGCGTGCCTAAACACATCATCACCGACAATGGCACCCCTTTCGCGAACAAGCAAGTACGAGAGTTACTCGAGGAATACGGGATTAAGCAAGTCTTCTCCACTGTATACTACCCCCAAGGGAACGGGCAGGCTGAAAGCACCAACAAAACTCTGATCCGAATACTCAGTCGGAAAGTGCATGATAATCCTCGGGCATGGCATGAGCAACTTCCAATGGCACTCTGGGCGTACCGGACGTCACCAAGAAGTTCCACTGGGGTCTCTCCCTATTCTCTTGTTTATGGCGCAGACGCTATCCTCCCGGTGGAAGTTAAAATCCCATCGGCTAGGATTACCGAAGCAAGCGGATTGCGATGGAATGAAGCTGAAGCTTTGAGTGCCAGAGTCGCGGAATTGGACACTGTAGACTCCAGAAGGGCTAAGGCGGAAGAGCACGCACAAGCATACAGAAATAGGGTTTTCCAGAGCGTACAACGAAACCGTGAAACCTAGGATTTTTCAAGTAGGATATTTGGTACTGAAGACTGCTAAACACATACAGCAAGACGCATCTGCACCGAAATTCTCCGCAAAGTGGGAAGGTCCTTATATAGTCATGAAAGCGTACAACAGTGGGTACTACAAAGTCATTAAAGAGGACGGAGGAAAACTGGAAGCGGTCATCAACGGGAAATGGCTTAAGGCATACTACTCCTGACCACCGCCTCGCCCCGCCGTATCACAAGCACGGATAGCCAGGCATCTTTCCACTTTCTTCCATACCCCAAATATCGAGTCTTTTCTTTTGTTTGATTGAAGCAAATCAATAAAACTCTCTTGCTCTTTCAAAAAATATATATATATATATATATAATAAAAAAAAAAAAAAAAGAGAAAGAGCAAGAGCAAGAGCATGCTTAAAACCCAGAAAGAAACCGAACATCTCACAACCACATAACTCAGAAAAGCCCATCCAAAATATTATAATCCCTGGAAAGCATCATCTTTAACCGGCTTTGATACCTCTCAGTCCTGCTCTTCAAGTTCCGGATTGACTCTTCCATCTTCTGATACTCCATGGCAAAAGCTTTCTTCTCTTTCAGAATAGCTTTCGTAGCAGGGACCACGTCAGCAAGAATACTGACTCTGTCAACTTTCACAATTTCAAGACGATGCCGCAACCAACTAACATTGAACTTCAGAGATTCACAGGTAGACACCATGTTCTCCCACTTTTGAATAGTTGCATCCACGACGGCACGGATAGACATACTCTCCATTTCAACAACCATCGGCATGAGACAATTCACTATAGAAACTAAAGCAGACAAACAATATTGCACCACGTTCCTGGTGGCAATATGGCCGTACGCCCTCCATATCTTTGTATAAAGAGTTACGAATTCTTTCCGCACCAGAAACCCACCAACGTTTCGGTAGTTAGAGGAAAGACACCTCATGCGGGTTTCGAACGAAAAGCCTGCATTGGGATACTCATGGCAAGAAATTCCTAAGTCGGCGTTCTCAAGATCTGCAGCGGCTGGTAGGATCGAACTCGAAGAAAAAGCAGTAACCAAATCATCTTCATCAATGACGGTAACACATGCTCCGACGGGATATCTCTACACAGAAGGAAAACTTTCATTATTCACTGGCAAATAAAGAAACACTTGTTGATCAATAAGAACATACCGGTATGATTTTCTTGACCCGAATGACTCGGATGGGAAAATTATCGCAAGAGTCAAGCCTAGCACGTTTGGCTGGAGAACCTGGTCGTCTCGAGGATGATTCACTTCTGATCGACATGATGAAAGTTGGACTTGACGAGAAGAAATCTTTGTTGAAAACTGGGAAGACGACACAACTTCACCAGATGTAAATACTGTGGGAACCCTAAAGGAAGAAAGAGAAACGCAGGCTGAATAGGCGGAACATGATGGAATCATGGTCGGGAAATCAGTCCCAAACAAAACGCCTCATCAAAACCCCAATGAAAGCTAGGCGGGATAGGAGGATGTGATACTTTAATGTTCGAAAATGGAAAGGATTTCCCATTGGCATCGAATAAGAAGCAATCGGGCCGCAAAGACAAGTCGCAGCCGTGCCGAGCCGGCCATGCATGCCTTGCCTCACCAAACCATGCCTTGCCGTGACCACACCAAGCCGTCTGCTTCATTGCCTTGGCCCCATACACCAAGCCATCCTCCATGCTCGCCTTCCTAAGACCACGCCACCTCTTGGCCCCACGTGCCAAGCCATCCGCTACGCTTTTCCTTCCAAGACTGCGCCCGCTTTGCCTCGGTGATGTATGACCATACCAAGCCAGCAACTTTCGTCTCACCACTCCACGGTCTGCATCCCCAGTACAACTTATGCAGGGCCGCCAACACGGGAAGCAAAAACTATCTTCACCTCTCAAAAAGGTTAGTCGGATTTTCCTGACCATCTTTGCAATAATTTACGTCTTGATTCCGTTATTGTCTGTCACCATCATATGCTTACCTCGCAACAAGGCACCTGTTCCGAGCTAAGCAGGGGACTTAATGTTGATGGTGGTTTTTAGCTTAGGGGTAAAATCGTAAAACCCTAGTCAGACAGTGACGTCGCAGAACTTGAGTAATAATGTCAAAACCAAGCACATTTATTGAACCCTTTAATTTGTCTGCAAGAAAATTACCAGGATACCTTTTTTTAATGCTAATTAGGGTTTCGACAGGCCAAAACCCTAATTCTCACACCGCATGTGCCAATGGCAAACCATGCCAGCCACACCTACTGCGCCAAGGCATGCCAACCATGCTAGCTGCACCCATGTGCCAATGACAAACCATGCTAGCCACACCTACCGCGCCAAGGAATGCCAACCATGCTAGCCGAACCCCTGTGACAATGGCAAACCATGCCAGCCACACCTACCGCGCCAGGGCATGCCAACCATGCTAGCCGCACCCCTGTGCCAATGGCAAACCATGCCAGCCACACCTACCGCGCCAGGGCATGCCAACCATGCTAGCCGCACCCCTGTGCCAATGGCAAACCATGCCAGCCACACCTACCGCGCCCAGGCATGCCAACCATGCTATCCGCACCCCTGTGCCAATGGCAAACCATGCCAGCCACACCTACCGCGCCCAGGCATGCCAACCATGCTAGTTGTACCCCTGTGCCAATGGAAAACCATGCCAGCCACACCTACCGCGCCATGCCAAACGCACCTTGTCATGGCCCCATGCCAACCTAGTCGCGCCACCTTGCTGGACTTCCCTACGCGGCTACCAAAACGAAGGCGTGCGACAATCAACGGTCGCCCTTCAATCCCAGAAGCAAATCCTAGCCGTCTGAGGTTACCAAACGACCTTTGGCCCAAAGCCCTAGCTTGGTCACGAACTGTAGTAGCAGGAAATCCCACACTACACCCCTCATAAGAATTCACACAATCAAGTCATTTTAAGATGAACAATTATAGTTTTTATTTATTAAACTCACAAATGTTACAAGATGGAAAGGAAAATACACTAAGGACCACTCTAAACTTTCTCTCTCTTAATAACTTGCTCGACAATTGAAAAAGATCTCTCCCTCTCATAATCCTATTCGGCTCTTTATATAGGATATTACATAGTGGATGACAGCTAAGCTGTCCTTTATTTTCGGATCTGACTTGCGACATTCTCGCTAGTGTACAAATGTGAAATCTCGCAACACTCCTAAATCTCGCTAAATCTTCACATCTTTCTCGTGTTCAGGCTGTCGTCATCCGTTGCGTCACTTTTATTACCCATCTGCGATATCTTCGCAATGTGTCGTTTATGGATTTCGCAAGGGTGTTGGTGTTGCGATATTCTGATTCTACATCTTGCCTCTTCTCATGTCTTCTCTGCGAAGGAGAGAATGTCATGAGAACCAATACTTTCAAAATGCCGCAGTTGTTCATTTTTCATACTTTTCTGTTTTGACACGATTATGTACTTTTACACAAAATTTATTACACGTATCTCTTCTTCTATCCATTTCTTGACACGTCTTTTTCATCCGTTATTTCTCAACCGTTCATGTCTACTCTTCGCATTAAATGTGTTTGCCTTTTCGAGAATCCTTCTCTCTATATATATCTTTCTTACTCCTCTCTTCTTCTTTTTTACTCTCCTTCTTGTTTTCTCTGCAATTTCTCTTCTTCATCTCCCCATAACTTCCGCTTCTGCTATTGTAAATCTTCTTCTCTTTACTTCTTTTGATCTTCAATCTTCTCTTCATTCCCATACTCTGAAATATGCCTCCATTTGGTCGCAGATATGAAAATCTTTTGGGAGAAGTCCAGAAAGATTTGCCAGAGAAGGGTTTCATATTATCCACTATTCCCAATCAGGAATCTAAATCCATTCTCTCTGCCAAAATGTTTTCTGATCATCATTGTGATGATCAGAATATCATAATTTCGCTAGGTCAGATTCTCGCTGGTCTTCCCATTCCTCTCTACGACCCTGATCTTCCCTTGTTTTATGAAATTCTTGCTCATGCGAAATTCTCACGAGCCATCTATCAATTAAGCGGAGATTGTATCCGCTTAATGCTTGAGTTCGCCAACCGTGGTGCTGGTAACAGATCTCTTTACCCCAATGAAGTCAGAGATCCTAAATTTGCGGACTTAGAGATATTTGCTGAAAAGTATTCAGTAGAGAGTTTCTTCGAAAACTATGAAATAATAAACATGAAGAACGATAGAACTCGCTGGGGTGCACGTTTGAAGAGAAGAGAAAATATTCCCATCGACAAAATACTTATGCAGGATATCGATTGGCATTCTGGAAAGAACAATGTTCCTCGTCATTCCAAAGACGACAAATGGTGCGTCTTTCCACTACTTTTGAATGGACCTTATATTTCAAGTTCAAATATTCTCCCTGCGAATCTCGCCAATTATCAGCCTTGGGTATTTAATTGGCCCGAGAAAGTAAAATAGGTATGCTTCCTAAATTTCTCTCAATTTCTAATCTTCACTTCTTTTTATACCTACTAATCTTGCGAAATTTTTAGATTATCAAGTTGAGGAAAAGTTATAAAAGAAATGCTAAGGCGAGTACCCTAGCAGCACTCCGTTCGATCACGGATGAAGTAAGAAATACTTTTTTTTATTATTTTTAACAATATTGTTGCCTCTGTTTCTTATCTTCATTCGTGTGTGAAGGTTGGTGATGAGATCGTTGGAGAAGAAGAAAATCCTAAGGTTGCGAAGACCAAAGGTAAAGGTAAAGGTTCTCTTTGCAAGGAGAAGTCTACTGCCCCACCTTCTAAGAAACGAAAGATTCATTCCTCTTCTCCTTCAAATTCTCAATCCAGCGAAAGCTATGATGAAGATAATGATGATGATGATATTTCTCTCGCGAAGGAGAATCCTCCAACTGAATCTTCTATGGCGCAACTATCTAGCATCTTCTCTGACTCCATGCAAGGAATTGGAGATGATCGTCTTTCTAGCACGTGCGAAGCTCTCGCGAGTATCTGTGATGCTCCTTTACTAGAGGGTGATGATTATCTTCATGGGGTTTCCAGATCAGTGACTCCCAGCTTTCTAAATGCGCTTGGTGTCTTGGTATGTCTTTGTTCCTTTATTTCTTCATAATTTCAATTTTAAATTATATCTTGATAATTTTTTGGCTTTTCTTTATAGTCCGGGAGAGCCTCCTTTGCCGTTGCCTCAGATCTTGAGAAAAGGCGCGGTATTCTCGAAAAGAAGAATCTTCAATTTCGCAAGAAAAACGAAGAATTGGAACTGTTATTCTTCGTAAGAGAAATGAAGAATTGGAAACCGAAGTTGCTACTCTTCGCGAGAAAACCAAGCAATTAGAAGCTGATTCTTCCACTCAGAAGAATAAGATTTCTAGTCTTCAGAGTGCCAACCAACAGCTTTATGGTATGAGACTTTTCTCTTTTCCTTTGTTTTGTTCTCTCATTATCTTCCCTTATCTAACTTACCATTTTCGCAGACGTTTATAACCTTTCTGATGAAGCCATTCTTCTTCACACATTCCCCGATCCTATGGATAACAATGCCCTCCTTGATCACCTCAACGATTCTTTGAATAGTTTTTCAAATAACAAGATTAAATCTCTTCCTCTAAACGAACTTCAATCCATATTTCGCCTCTTAGAAATTAATCATAAATCTAGTTTAGGCTTAGCTAACCAATTTAAACGTCTATATCTTAGTTCTAAAGATAAAATTAATATTTTAAGGAAGAAAATCAGTGATCTCATAGATGACAAAGATCGCATTACTAGTCAAGGTGCTCAAGCATTAGCGAAATTCCAAAAAACTCTTCTTGAAGTTCAAATTGAACGAGGTGAATTCATCCGCAAAAATGTTATTCTTAGCGAAAGAGAGAATCAAATTCGCTCCCTTCTTCTCATAAACAATGACGATGAATTCGCTTGGGCTGCGAAGGTTCTAGATGATGCCAGAAATAATTTAGGTGTTAACGTTAGTCTTCATGCTGAGCATACGGCCTTGATTAGGGATATGATTTCTGACAAAGAAGGTTGTTGATCATTTTTCTTTATTTATTTATTTGTTTTTTATGAAGTTGTCATTAAGTTGCTGATTCATTGCTATATGTTCGCAGAGGCTGAAGAGAGATTTCGCAAAAGAATTGAAGAACTTGAATCTGAGAAGGAACAGCTCGCAAAAGATCTTTCTTCTCGAAATGATAAATATTCTAGATTGAAGAGGCAACTACAAATTACAGTTGCGAATTTCAAGAATGATGCTACTCTTTTTCGCAATCAGACTATTAAGATGGTCTGCGACGACAACAACATTCCTCATTCTTCATACCCTTGCCTCCTTGATGAAATCCCTAAGAATGTGCCTTCTTTGGATATATCTGACAGCGAAGCAAGCGAAGAAGAGGAATCTGACGCAGACGAAGAAGTAGAAGAATCTGATGAAGATGAAGAAGTAGAAGGATCTGATGATGAAGAAAATAAAGAAGAAGAATCAAATAAGAAATAATTCTGTTTTCTTCTTTTTCTTTTTGTAACATCTGCTCATTCATTCTTTTAATCTTCTATCTTTGTAATCTTTTGCTGCGAGTTTCTTGAGTCTTCAGATACAAGCTCCACCTTTGTTGTTCCTTTCTGCACATGTTAAAAGAACAATTCTTTTTTGTAATATAATTAAGCAATATATTATCAACCTTTCATTTTATGAGCACGTAAATCTATCATATGAAGACAAATAACATGTTTTTATTCTATACATTCCCATACTTGCCTCTGTTATTTGCTTTCAAATGAGAGATTAAGCAAGTTACTTTCGAATAGTGATATGTGTTCATGCCTCATTCTCGCAGCTGTTACTGCTGGATTTTCGCAGGTAAGGAAACCTTGGTTTCTTCCAAGATTTCCTTTTTTTCTTTTTCTCTTATGTGGTCTTATTTTTCCTTCCTAGTTAAAGGTCTTACTATGCCACCCCTTGTCATTGCGACAAAATCGCAGGACGTCTTTACACTTTCATGTAATGACCCATTGATCTTGCCTTATCATTTCTTTAGTATTGTTGCCTATGCAGGATATTTTTGTTGCGACAATATGACAGGCCTAAAAATTCTTGCGAAGATAAAGACCCATGACATTGCCGTCTTGCGAAGAAATCGCAGGACGTCCTTACATTTTCATGTACTGACCCATTGATCTCGTCTTATCTTTATCTTTTGTATTATTGCCTCTTCAGGATTGTCGCACAAATATGACAAGCCTAAATTTCCTTGCGGAAATAAAGCCTCATGGCATTTGCGTCTTAAGACACTTATCAGCTCCCTAATGGAGGGTGCCGTCCTTATCATCTCCCTGGTTTCCCCTTCAAGGAGGCGTACTTCTGCCATACAAGGCTAGCTCCCCCCATCCGGTCTTAACAACAACCAGTTGTTTTCGCAGCCTCTTATCCCTTTTGCCTATAGGGCTTATGGTTACGAGACTTCACCCTAAGTGAAGTTTTCTTCGGGCCGAGTGCAGCATATGCCGAGTGTAGGATCAGAATATCGCGACAACAACTCTACGTGAAGACAATGGATAACAACATCGCGAGTGAATCGCAGAGGGTTAAGCATGAATGACGCACTGGGTGACGGTAGGAAGATATGAAATCTGGCGAAAGGTAAGAAGTGTCGCGAATACGAATACTTGTACGCTTGCGACACTTCGCGAGACATTCCCGAAAATAAAGGACAGCTTAGCTGTCATTCACTATGTATTACCCTATATAAAGGGACGAGTGAATCTGTTGTAGAGAGAGATCTTTTTGGATGAGAGAGTAAAGTCATTAGGAGAGAGAAAGAGAGAATATTTGTAAGTTCTTAAGTGTAATTCCATTTTCCTGTGTAAAGATTCAAGAAAGTTATTAATAAACATTCATTCATAATTGTTCATCTATTATCTTTTGAATGGATTAGTTAAACAAAATATAGTGAGGGGTGTATTGTGGGATTTCCTGCAACTACATATTGGCACTAGAAACAGGGACTGAAGAAAGAAAGAAGGCAATCAGAATCGTTCAAATCAAGAAAATGAAAGAAAAAGAAAATGTTAAATTAGACGAGGCAAAGGAGAAAGATATGGAGTACAATTCGGGCACAAAGACAATGATTGATGAGTTTCATGAAAATATCAAAGGAAGAATACACAAGCGGGATTTTGAAGGAAAGAAAATCACAGATAGAGAGGTAACGTTGCCTTTAGAAGAATGGGAAAAGCAAAGGATAACATTCACAGCTTCAGAAATATCTAAAGAAAATTTGAATCACACATCTCCACTGGTAATCACAATAAACGCGTGCAAAGGAGAAGAATTAGTGAAGGCAACGCAAACATGGACAGTAAATAGAACTTTAATCGATACGGGAAGCTTGGTGAATATCATGTTTTATCATGCTTACAAGAAAATGGGATATAAAGATAAAGAAATGATTCCCGCGGCCTACAACATCCATGGTTTTAGTAAATCCATAACAAAGGTTAAAGGAGAAGTAAAAATACGAATTCTGTTGGGAGACATCGAGACACGAGTAACCTTGTGTGTAGTAGATATGGAATCGCCATACAACGTATTGCTAGGGAGACCATGGGTGCATGCAATAAAAGCAGTAGCATCAACATTTCATCAATGTATCAAATTTCCCACACCAACTGGAATCGGCGAGATTAGAGGAGATGTGGATAAAGGAAGAATATGTTGTCAAATTGAAATAAAATATCATGAAGAGCAAGCAAAGAAGCGAAAGTATCGCAGAAACTCAAGCGAAAGCAGCTAAAAAGAAGAAGAATTTAGAGTTTACATGATAAGAGCAAAGGAAGGAAAAGGGATACCTAGCGAGATTTCGGGAGAAGAAAATGAACTCGCGAAAGAGTTGAAAGGACCAACCCCTATGGGAGAATCGCAAGCTAGTTACGTCGCGGCAGAGCAAACGAAAGAAGTGAATATCGGAACTAATGAAGAGCCCAAAATATTGAAGATTGGGACCAGTATGGAAGCGGATGAAGAAAAAAGGACTGTAGAGTTGGTGCGAGACTATAAGGATATCTTCGCGTGGAACATGGATGATATGCCTGGTATAGAACCATCGATAGCTTGTCACAAACTGGAAATAGATAAAAGGGTGAAACCGTTCAAGAAGAGAATTAGAAAAATCGCAATGACTTATCACCCCCAAATAGAAGAAGAATTGCGAAAAATGCTAGATGCGGGAATCATCGAAGCCAAACAAAGTATCCCGAATGGATAGCAAATATGGTTATAGTCCCAAAGAAGAAAAAGGGGATAAGAATTTGCATAGATTTCACTTGATTTAAACAAAGCTTGTCCTAAAGATAGTTTTCCATTGCCGATATCCCACAACTAGTCGAATCAAGCACAGAAATGAAAGAATATCATCTCTCGGATGGGTATAAAGGTTACAACTTGATTCCTCTCGCCGAGGAAGACCAAGAGCATACTTTTGCTTTTTCGCTCCAAGAGGGTTATATTGTTATACAAAAATGCCGTTTGGTTTACGAAATGCTGGAGCAACATACCAAAGAATGGTAGAGGAAGTGTTCGCAATGGATACATAAAACACTGGAAGTATACGTAGATGATATGCTCGTAAAAAGTAAGAAAGCGAAAACCATGTACAAGATCTGAGAGAAATTTTTCAACAGATGAGGCGATTCAACATCAAAGTAAATCCGGAAAAATGTACCTTCGGAGTGGCATCGGGAAAATTTTTGGGTTATATAGTATCAAAGGAAGGAATACAAGTCGACCCAGAAAAGTGAAAGCGATTCGCGATATGCCAACACCTGCGACAATAAAGGATGTTCAAAAGCTAAATGGATTGTTAGCATCACTAGGAAGATTCATTTCGCGATCATCTGATAAATGCAAACATTTTTTCAGCATTTTGAAAAAGGGATCGAAGTTTAAATGGATAGACGAATGTGAAAAGGCTTTGCAGGGAATTAAAGAACATCTAATGGAAGTATCCATTATGCAAAAAGCAGAGCCAGGAGAGGAATTGTTGGTATACCTTGCGACAACGTCGCACGCGTTAAGCGCAGTATTGCTGCGAATAGACGCTGGAGTAGAAAAACCGATCTACTATATCAGCAAGACTTTTAATGCCGCAGAAAGGAATTATTCGAAGATTGAAAAACTAATCCTAGCGTTAGTCTATGCAACATTTAAGCTTCGCATATATTTTCAAGCACATATTATCGTGGTGGTAACAAGAGTACCAATCGAATCAGTAATGAAAAACTCAAAAAGATCGGGAAGAGTAGAAAGGTGGAACGCCCAAATAAGCCATTATAAACTCAAATATGAAATATTATCCTCAACCAAGTCACAAGTAGTCGCAGACTTTTTGGCAGAATTTCCTTTGGAAGAAGATGAAGCAGTGGATGAAATGATGGACGTAGAAGAAGAGCATGGGGACCCAAATGATTTGTTAACTAAACCAGATAGATGGGAAATATTGGTAGACGGATCATCAAACGGAGAAGGTAATGGAGTGGGAATTGTTGTGATTTCGCCAGAAGGCAATAAATTAGCTTTCTCTTTTAGATTGGAATTTGAATCCACTAATAATGAAACGGAGTATGAAGCCATAATACATGCTTTGCGATTCGCAATAGAAATGAAGTTAGAAAATGTGAGGATTACCAGTGACTCGCAATTAGCAATTCGCCAGATAACAGAGAAATACGCTACAAATGAGCCATCTTTGCAAAAGTATAGAAAGCTTGTCGAAGAATTGTCAAAGACAGATACCAAAAATGAGGTGGAGGCATATATCAAGGAGGAATAACAGACTCGCAGACGCTTTTGCCTTTATATCAAGCATGATGACAGATCCCATTGCGAGGAATATCAAAATACAAACACTTTTGGCACCATCAATTAATAAAGAAGAAGGGCAAGAAGCGGATGCAATGTTAGTAGAGGATATACCACAATGTCGCGATAAAGACCGGAGAAACGAACTTCACGCTTATTTGATGAAAGGGGAGACACCAAGAAATAGATTAGAAGCACACAAATTAAAAATCCGTGCAACGAATTATGAATTAAGAGATGGTGTGCTTTATCGGCGATCTTTCGATGGCCCTTCACTTCGATGCTTAACAAGGGAAGAGGGAGAAATCATATTGAAGATGTTGCATAGCGGAGATGCTGGAAATCATAGCGGTGGAAGATCTTTAGCATATAAAGCAAAAACGCAAGGATATTACTGGCCATATATGCATGAGGACGCGAGAGCAGTGTCAAGACGCTGCGAAGATTGTCAAAGACATGGGAAGAAAATACATGCACCTGGGGCACCATTAAGTTCTTCAAAAAGTGTATGGCCTTTTGGAAAATGGGGTTTAGATATCGTGGGACCTTTTTACCAGAACAGACAGAGAAGATACTTAATTGTCGCAACGGATTATTTCACAAAATGGGCGAAGTGAAAGCGGTGCAAAGACATTCGCGACAAAGACGTTTTCACTTTCATATTTGAGAATATTATATGCAGATTTGGGATCCCCGCACAGTTGGTATCTCGATAACGGAAACAATTTGAAGGGCAAAACATAGAATTGTTACTTAATGCATTTCAAATAAAATGTGGGAAATCGACACCACTATATCCACAAGCTAATGGTCAGGCGGAAGCAACAAATAAAACGATTGCGGATATATTGAAAAAGAAGATAGAAGGACACAATAGAGGATGGTGCGAACAAGTACCCAGTGCAGTATGGGCATACAATACAACAAGAAGAGAAGCTACTTTTGGAATGTCACCTTTTTGCTTAACATATGGAGTTGAAGCCGTACTACCAACGGAAGTTATGATCCCAACAACTAAAAAGAAGTTTGGGAGAAAAATCTTAGTGCGGGTAACATTCTAATCAAGATGGACGAATTAGAAGAGAAAAGGGAGAAGGCGTTACGACACATGGAGAATTATCAACGAAGATTGGCCGAGAATATAACAAGCGTGTGAAGATACGTGAATTTCAACCAGGGGGACCTGGTATTGCGAGAGACACCAATATATCAGCGAGAAAATGGAGGCAAGCTGGCGAGAAAATGGGATGGACCTTATATTATCAAAGAAGTAGTTGGTACAGGGGCTTATAGATTGATGGATCTTGAAGGTAAAGACGTGGGACAAAGATTGGGCAGGCCATGGAACAGATTATATCTAAAGAAATATTACCCATAAAAGTGGGTCAGAAGAAGTACTTTAATGCAAGATATCTGAGAAAATCAATAAAATTCAAACCAATATATCAGCGAATGTCTCGCAAGCAGAATGGCAAGAGATAACGAATGACTGAATAAATAAACATGATTAAATGAATGGGACGAACCTTTATGGCGTACACCCTAGTTCGCGAATTATACTTCGTAAGAGGCAAATGTAAGACCTAAAGTGTGTCATATAAGGGGGAATCTCTTAAACATGGCTCAGGGAAAAGGTTACACCGCCCGGAACCTCGGGTCATGCAGAATTGGGGCCCATGAAAGCCTATCCGGGAGGAGGTACCTTGGATTCCCAACTATATATGTAGGTTATACCCTGTTGGGCGACCGAGGGTCTCTTTCAAGGAGTCGGCGTATGATCAAGGCGCCGAGGTACACGGTTGAGTCAAGAGTGCGGGAGCATGGAACTTCCTTACCACTCTTGACAAGTCTTGGCGCATGCTGCACTCGGCCCGAAGAAAACTCCACTTAGGGTGCAGCCTTGTAACCATAAACTCTATAGGTATAAGGGATAAAAGGTTGCGAAAACAACTGGTTGTTGTTAAGACCGGATGGGAGGAGCTAGCCTTGTATGGCCGATGTACGCCTCCTTGAAGGGGCAACCGGGGAGATGATAAGGGCGGCACCCTCCATTAGGGAGCTGATAAGTGCCAAAGACGCAAATGTCACGAGGCTTTGTTTTCGCAAGGAAACTTAGGCTTGTCATATTTGTGCAATGATCCTGCAGAGGCAATAATACTAACGCGAGGGTAAGACGAGATCAATGGGTCCTTACATGCAAGTGTAAAGACGTCCTGCGATTTCGTCGCAAGACGACAATGTCATGGGGCTTTACTTTCGCAAGAAAGTTTAGGCCTGTCATATTGTCGCAAGCAAAATATCCTGCAGAGGCAAAAATACTAGAAAATTGATAAGACAAGGCCAATGGGTTTTTACATGCAAGTGTAAAGACGTCCTGCGACCTTGTCGCAATAAAGGGTGGCAGAGTGAGACCTTTAATTAGGAAGGTCAAACTTAGAAGACCATCAAAAATGATAAGGCAAGGTCAATGGGTCATTACATGAAAATGTAAAGGCGGCCTGCGATCTTGTCGCAATGAGAAGAAATAAAGTGAAATTCCTAATTGGGATGATTTTACTTAACAAAAGATTCAACAAGCGAACATGCTCGCGAGGTTATATTCAAACATCTTAAATAAGAGAAAAAGGAGAAAATAAGGGGATTACTCGATCAAAGACTTAATCCTTACAAACAAAAGAAGTTTTGACAAATCACAAAGAAAGTTTAATTCTCTACATCAATATTATCAACTACAGAAGATGGTTGAGATCTTTCATTGCTTTTATCAGCTTCACCTTCACCAGTCGGTGGATTTTCATTAGAAGTGTTTTCAGCACCTTCATTTTCGCCAGCTGGTGGATTTTTATCAGAAGTTTTTTCAATCGGATCTTTGTTGACAACTTCAATATCAGCGATATCTTCGCCGCTTTCATAGTCATAATCACTGTCAGGAGAATCAGGGACTTCATCATCACTTACTTCCAAAGGATCAACATGAATAGGATCAAGGGACTTGGACAATAAAATCTCATTCACAAGGACTTCAGCTTTGAGGGGAATTGACGAAGCAACGCCTTTTGACGATTCTTACTATCTATGTCTTTACAGTAAGACATATAATCAAATCTTCGTTCTGCATGGTCGCGAGAACGAGCAAGAGAGGCGGCGAGTAACCCATTTTCTTTGCGAATCCTAGAGTAATCTGATCTGAGTGTGGAGATAGTAGAGCGAAGTTTCTTCTCAGAGTCTGCATGACAAGTGCACAAGATTAAAGATAATTAAAGATTTTTAGAATACTTAATGGATTAAGATAGTCAAATAATATGACTACCTTCCTTCTGAGAAGTAAGATGCTGAATTAAAGCTGCAAAATTATTCCCCAAACAGTCCATGGCATCATCAAATGTATCTCCAACTAGGCCTTTCAATCGAGCTCGCAAGCTTTTTCATTCGAAACAAGTATAGAATTCTCGGTCACAAGAGTAGAGTTGGATTTTTCTAATTTGGAACATTGATCCTTGAATTGGTTTGCTTTTAGACTTAAGATTATTCTCGCCCCCGAATAAGTTTATCTCTCTCGTCAGTAATTTCTTCAAGTTGCTTTTTCAAAGTATGAATAGTTTGTTCTTGTTCTTCACGTAATTTTTGACAAGCATCATATTCTTGCGAATAGGTCGCGACCTTGTTTAGCAGAGATCGCTTTTCCTGAGAAAGGGTCCCATTCTCATCTGATAAAGTTTCCAACTCCAAATTAGCCTTAGTCAAAGAGTAAGAAAGGCGAGATAAGTCTTTACTTAATGAGTCTTGCTGTTGAACTAAATCAAAGTTTTCTTTAGACAAATTATCTATTTGATCAACGGCATATGTATGAAGATTATTTAAGAAGTTATATTGCTCCATCAAAGCATCTCTTTCAACTCGAACCTCTTCAACAATTGATTCCAACTGATATATCTCCATTATTCGTTTCTGGTTTAGAGCTTAAAGGGCGAACAAAAGTTTAACTTGTAAAAAAAAAAAAAAAAAAAAAAAAAAAAAAAAAAAGGAGGAGTATACCTTTTAACTCTTCATTCTTCTTGCGAAGATTATCACGATCTAGTGAGAGGTTGTGAAATTTTTGATTTTCAAGATGGAGATTATTGCATTTAGCAGTCATAGCTTGAAGATCATTTCTCAGCACAGTAATTTCTTGAACTAAGGATGCTTGCGAGATCCTATCAGGACCAAGATGTTTACTTAAAATCTCGCAGACATCAGACTTGACAGATCGACCAAGTCTTCTTGGCATCATTCACAAGGTCCGAGAGAACTTTGAAAGCCACGTCTATTCCTTCCAAATTTTCTCGCAAAGTAAGAGGGATTTGCTCGGCTAAAGAAGGAAGAGACGAATCATTCTTCGCCAAAGGAACATCATGAGAAGGGGAGATTTCAGAAAAGGTAGTGATTGGAGGAATGACCGGGACATTGATGGTAAGAGAAGGGATAAGTTCATCTGTAGTAGGATTATTGTGAGGAACCTGATCTATAAGGAATTGAGGCATAGGAATATTGTCATTTGTGACAAGATTGTCTCGCGATGATTTCGCAGCAGGAGAAGAAGGTGTAAATGAGGGAAAAGGAACATCAGGAGTAACAGGGTTTAGAGTGGCGAGATCTTTTGGGAGTTTGGTCAATAGTTTTGTCATCCTGCGAATGATAAATTAAGTAAGAAACAGAGGCAATGATATTGCTATTAAAAGGTAAATGCTTCTTAAAATACCTTATCACTCGCAGGCTTTCTTTTGAGAAACGGTATGTTTAGCTTGCGAAGAGGACTTGGGTAGCAAGGTGGATTCTTGTTGAGAAGTTGGTTTCGATTGTGAATCCAGAGAAAGAAGGGGGTTCTTCACGGTGAACTTGGTGTTGGATTTGTTCTTGCTGAAACAAAAATGGCAGAAAAAGATTAAAAGGAATAAGATAACCTCAAAAAGGGAAGTTAATCACAAAATCAATCAATCATAGAATCAATCGAATCTAGCAAGATTAACAAACCTGGATGCCATGGAAGTGATAGCAAATAAGAAATAGCGAGAAGATGATGAAGACGATGAATGAAGAAGAATAACAAGAACAAATTCTGACGATAAAAGAGATGAAATAGAAGGAAAGAAATGTTCTTCACAAAAGACTCACCTATAAATAGGCAAGAAAGTGTTATGACCGGATAACATTAAATGTACCGGTAAAAAGAATGGTTTTAAACACGTGTAAACGGTCATCCCTAGATTCATGGAGTTATCTTTGAAGAAGATTTTTAATGGAAAATGAACGGTTACAACAAAGGATTCGGATACCGCACAACGAAAGGAAACATAAGGAGAGGCGAGAAGATGTAGTATTCGGGTATTGCACAACATGTTTTCTTATCATATGAGATTCAATTATTTTCCTAACTCGCGAGGAAAGATTGCAAGATCCATCATTTTCCATAATCCATGAGGCAAGAAATGATATTTCATACATACTTCTAAAAACTTCTAACTTCGCCAAAGAATAGAGGCAAGTACGTACTTTTCAAGTCCAAAGTATTCTTTCGCTTGTTCCTTCATCAATAAAAATCGAGACTACAACAACAACGAATTTTTTCTTAAGATCGCTCTCCAAGCAATATTCAAGAAAAAAGAGGCAAGATGTAGGATCAGAATATCGCGACAACAACTCTACGCGAAGACAATGGATAACAACATCGCGAGTGAGTTGCAGAGGGTTAAGCATGAATGACGCACTGGGTGACGGTAGGAAGATATGAAATCTGGCGAAAGGTAAGAAGTGTCGCGAATACGAATACTTGTACGCTTGCGACACTTCGCGAGACATTCCCGAAAATAAAGGACAGCTTAGCTGTCATTCACTATGTATTACCCTATATAAAGGGACGAGTGAATCTGTTGTAGGGAGAGATCTTTTTGGATGAGAGAGTAAAGTCATTAGGAGAGAGAAAGAGAGAATATTTGTAAGTTCTTAAGTGTAATTCCATTTTCCTGTGTAAAGATTCAAGAAAGTTATTAATAAACATTCATTCATAATTGTTCATCTATTATCTTTTGAATGGATTAGTTAAACAAAATATAGTGAAGGGTGTATTGTGGGATTTCCTGCAACTACACCGAGACTTGCCAAGAATGGCCGAGACACTTCAAATGCCCCAGGCACTCTTGGCTCAACCGTGTACCTCGGCGCCTTGGTCAAATGCTGACTCCTTAGAAGAGACCCTCGGTCGTCCAATCTAAGTCATAAGCTTAGATTGAAAATCCAAGGTATCTCCCCTAGATGGGATTTATTGACCCCAATTCTCCATGACTCAGGTTCCAGGGGCGGTGTAACCTTTTCCCTGATCCATGCAATAGGTACCCCCTTCTATGACGCACTTTAGGTCTTACATTTGCCTCTTACGAAATTTTGATTTCGCGAACTAAGGTGTACGTCATAGTTGGTTCGCCTCTGTCTGATTAATTTGTTGATTCTTCTACATATAAATTCTTTTGTAATTTCGCAATCACATCTTTATATTTCATAAAATATATTCTCTTCTTCTGCATATCAACTTCCTTTCGCAACCTCATCTCTGTTATTTTTTTTTTTTTTTTTTTTTTGTTTAAGATCAAACCCATCATACATTGTTCTTTCTCCTCCCAATTTCTTCTTCGACAGTCAACAAGTACATTCATTCTTTAAGTCTCTTATTTCTGCTACTTTCTGCCTATGCATTTTTGAATTTTCCTATCATTTTCTTGTCTGTTGCAAAGCCTTCGCCACTTCCTATCTTCATCATATATTGGTTTCGCAGCATTTCTTCCTCTCTCTGTTCTATTATATCTACCATTAATCTTTCACCTCTTTGTTTTTCTTTGATGTTGTGTTTCCAATTATTCTTCTTCGCAGCTCTTTCTTCGCAAGATTCTATATCAATTTCATAACACTTTTTTCCTTCAACCCAATCTCCCTTAATGATGCCAACACCAGTGGGATGAGGGAACTTGATACATTGATGGAAAGTCGATGTCACACCTAAGATCTCATGTAACCAAGGTCGTCCAATTAGTGCGTTGTATGGTGATTCCACATCAACTACACAGAATAAAATTTCAGAAGATAATCCATTTAGTGGAATTCGCATATGAACTTCTCCTTTTGGCTTATTTGCGATTGACCGTTAAAACCATAGATTTTGTACGTTGAAGGTATTAGATCTTCATCTTTCCCTCCCATAGTTTTATAAGTATGATAAAAAGAATATTCACGGAACTTCCAAAGATCGATCATAATTCTGTTGATTGCCCATGAATTCTCAGCTTCATCATCTTCATCCTCGCTAGGTTTTGGGTTGATCTCCAATCTTACCACTAATGGGTTGTCGTGCATTTCTCCACTAATGCGAGAATGTCGCAAGATAGATTAATAACTCTTCTCCTGGTTCTGCCTTTTGCGAAATAGATATATTCGCCAGATGTTCTTTTATTCCTTGAAAAGCCTTCTCGCAATCGTCTGTCCATCTAAACTTCGCCCCCTTTTTGAGTATGTTGAAAAAAAAAATGTTTACATTTGTCTGATGATCGCGAAATGAACCTTCCCAGCGAAGCTAAGAGTCCATTTAATTTCTGCACATCTTTTACCGTTGCTGGTGTTGGCATGTCGCGAACTGCTTGTACTTTCTCTGGATCAACTTGTATCCCTTCTTTTGATACGATGTAGCCTAAAAATTTTCCCGATGCAACCCCAAAGATACACTTTTCTGGATTTACTTTGATGTTAAAATGTCTCATTTGTTCGAAAATTTCCCTCAAATCTTGGACATGATTTTCTGCTTCTTTACTTTTTATTAGCATATCATCCACATATACTTCCAACGTCTTGTGTATCCATTTCGCAAACACCTTTTCTACCATCCTTTGGTATGTTGCTCCAACATTTCGCAAACCAAACGGCATTTTTGTGTAACAATATAACCCTCTTGGAGCGAAAAAAGCAGTATGCTCCTGATCTTCTTCCGCGAGAGGTATTTGATTGTATCCTTTATATCCGTCTAAAGAAGATATTCTATCATTTCCAGCTGCTGACTCGACCATTTGTGGAATATCTGGCAACGGAAAACTATCCTTCGGACAAGCTTTATTTAAGTCAGTGAAATCTATACAAATTCTTATCCCCTTTTTCTTATTTGGAACTACGACCATATTTGCTATCCACTCCGGGTATTTTGCTTGTCCAGCATCTTCTGCAACTCTTCTTCTATTTGAGGATGATATGTTGTTGCGATTTTTCTGATTCTTTGATTGAATGGTCTTACATTTTTATCAATTTCCAACCTATGACATGCCACGGACGGGTCTATTCCAGGCACCTCATCCATGTTCCATGCGAAAATATCTTTAAATTCTCGCAACAGACTGATAGTTCTTTCTTCTTCATCTGCCTCCATCTTTGTCCCAATTTTTAGCATTTTGGGTTCTTCTTCGGTTCCAACATTCACTTCCTTTGTTGGTTCCGCCGCAGTGTAACTGGCCTCAGGTTCTCCCATAGGTGTAGGTTCTTTTATCTCTTTCGCTGGCTCAATTCCTTCTCCCGAAATTTCGCTGGGTATCCCTTTTCCTTCCTCTGTTCTTATCATATAATCTTTAAATTCCTCTTCTTTCTTTGCTTCATTCGCCAATTTTCTGCGATCTTTTCGCTTCTTTGCACGTCCTTCATATTGTTTTACTTCAATTTGATATCATAATCTCGCTTTATCGGTTTCCCCTCTAATTTCACCAATCCCACTTGGCATAGGAAATTTGATGCATTGATGTAATGTTGATGCTACGGCTTTAATCGCATGTATCCATGGCCTTCCCAATAACATGTTGTACGGTGATTCCATGTCCACCACGCATAGTGCCACTTGTGTTTCAATTTCTCCCAGCAAAATTCGCACCTCTATTTCTCCTTTTGGTTTTGTTATAAATTCGCCAAAGCCATGAATATGATAAGTTGAAGGGGACATCTCTTCATCTTTGTATCCCATTCTTCTATATGCATGGTAAAATATTATATTCTCCGAACTCCCCGTATCAACTAGAGTTCTGTTTGCCGCCCATTCTTCCATAGTTTTTGCTGATTTTGCCTTTTCTTTCTGTGTGGTTATTGTGATTACCAAAGGAGATGTGTGGTTTAAATTTTCTCTTGGTATCTCTGCTGCTGTGAATGTAATCTTATGTTTTTCCCAATCTTTCAAGGGTGACATTTTCTCCGTTGTCACAATTTTATTTCCTTCAAAATCTCATTTATGTATTCTCCCTCTGATATTTTCATGGAATTCATTAATCATTGTTTTTGTAACCAAGTTACATTCCAACTTTCTATTACATTCCTTGATTTTAGTTTTCTCTACTTTAACCGATTTATCAATTTGTTTCATCGTCTTCTTGATTTGAAAAATCTTAACAACAATCTCTAATCTTTGATCTTCAGGTCCCTGTTTCTAGCGCCATATATGGTAGCAGGAAATCCCACACTACACCCCTCATAAGATTTCACACAATCAAGTCATTTTAAGATGAACAATTATAGTTTTTATTGATTAAACTCACAAATGTTACAAGATGGAAAGGAAAATACACTAAGGACCACTCTAAACTTTCTCTCTCTTAATAACTTGCTCGATAATTGAAAAAGATCTCTCCCTCTCATAAGCCTATTCGGCTCATTATATAGGATATTACATAGTGGATAACAGCTAAGATGTCCTTTATTTTCGGATCTGACTTGCGACATTATCGCGAGTGTACAAATGTGAAATCTCGCAACACTCCTAAATCTCGCTAAATCTTCACATCTTTCTCGTGATCAGGCTGTCGTCATCCGTTGCGTCACTTTATTACCCATATGCGATATCTTCGCAATGTGTCGTTTATGGATTTCGCAAGGGTGTTGGTGTTGCGATATTCTGATCCTACACGAACCTAGCTTGGACACGCCAAACCTTGGCCCCACATGCCAAGCCAAACCGCACCTAGCCATGCTAGCCGCCCCATATGCCAACGGCTTACCAAACCCTTGGCCCCACATGCCAAGCCAAACCGCACCTAGCCATGCTAGCCGCACCATGTGCCAACGGCTTGCCAAACCCTTGGCCCCAAATGCCAAGCCAAGCCACACCTTGCCTTGGCACCTAGCCATGCTAGCCGCACCATGTGCCAATGGCTTGCCAAACCCTTGGCCCCACATGCCAAGCCAAACCGTACCTAGCCATGCTAGCCGCACCATGTGCCAACGACCTGCCAAACCCTTGGCCCCACATGCCAAGACAAACCGCACCTAGCCATGCTAGACGCACCATGTGCCAACGGCTTGCCAAACCCTTGGCCCCACATGCCAAGCCAAGCCACACCTTGCCTTGGCCCTAGCCATGCTAGCCGCACCATGTGCCAACGGTTTGCCAAACCCTTGGCCCCACATGCCAAGCCAAACCGCACCTAGCCATGCTAGCCGCCCCATGTGCCAACGGCTTACCAAACCCTTGGCCCCACATTCCAAACACACCTAGCCGCGCCACCATGCTGGCCTTCCCTACGCGGCTACCAAAACGAAGGCGTGCGACAATCGACGGTCCCCCTTCAATCCCAGGAGCAAATCCTAGCCCTCCAAGGTTACCAGACGACGCATGGTAACCTTTATCCCGAAAATCTAAGTTTGGCCACGCCAAACCACGCCATGCCTACGGCATGCCAACTTAGCCGCGCCACCATGCCATGCCAATGGCATGCTAACCTAGCCGCGCCACCATGCTGGCCTTCCCTATGCGGCCACCAACGAACGAAAGCGTGCAAAGATCAACAGCTACCTTTCCTCTTAAGATACAAAATCTCGACCGTCGAAGGTCACCAAGCTCCCAAGTCTCCCGAGCTCGACTTGCTAGGCAACAACCCTATGCTACATGTTTTCCACAAAAACATTCGAGACATCAACACATATCACAAACTGGGGGATCCTCTTTGGGTATTGGTTTGGCGGTTTACAGCGTGCGGCGTACACTACGCCCGTCATAAGGAAGTGTCATAAGGGTGAGGCGGTTAGTAAATACATGGAGTTAAAAGTGAAACGTTCATGGGACATCAATTCCATATGTTAATGTTTTTATGGAACATCAATTCCATGCGTTAACGATTTTATGGAACATCAAATTCCATGCATACGGTTACCACCTCCTCCCATTTACTTACCCATTTTTCCATTCCTTAATGAGACCAGGGTACTGACGAGGTGTCAATCTCGCAAAAATAAATTTCTCTACTTCTCTTTAACTAGCAAGTAGTATAATGTAAGTAGGATCGTCCCAAGGGAGGTATGAAGTTCAAGTTGTTATGCAAATACTCTTAGCAAAGATGATTTTGTTGTAGAAATGCTGAAAATTGTAAAACGTATTCAAATATGAGATGTAATTGATTAAAGGTTCATTCTAGACCACGGAATACAAATCAAATTGATAGATAGCTATGTTCTTCACATTATCATGTTACTAACAACCCTAGAATAATTAGTACGCTCAACTATTCCGTTATTATCTCCTAGCTCACCGGATACGGAAGCGCTCGACTACCGGTTCCTACTTGCCAAGTTTCCTAGAGGTACGCTTACTAGGTTCGACTTAAACAAATGCTCTAAGTTCTGTGAGATAAGGTTGCTCCTAGTGATGAACTCAAAAGCATGAATCACCTACTAGTGTTGATTTCTACATATAGGTACTTAACAAAGTCCCATCATCAATACCTATATATTGCTACTTGCGTTTATTTTCTCTAGACAATTACGGGTCGAAGAAAATCTAAACTAGCAAATAGATTAAGAATTAATGATTCAATTTCGAACTTAAACCCTTAACAAATAATCCATAGACAATATTGGCATGGTAGAAATCAATCAATAACATTAATGAATGCAAGAGAACAAGTTTTTCATATCAAATATAGACTCATATTTCGGGCTTCGAAATCGCCCTTAACCAAAAGAGAGTTTTAGTTAATCATGATATTGGAGTTCATCATCAAATAATAATGGAAAAATAAAGTAAAGAAGATGAAAATATTAAATGAAAGCAAACCCTAGCTCCGGCTCTCTGCAAAACTCCCAAAAGAATACGTGATAAAAAGAATAGAAATCTTTTCTTTTATAGCCTTCCCACTTTCCAAAATTAGGTCTTCAAAGTCCATCACCAAAAAGTCCACCAAGCCCATGAACCATGTGTGAGAACCCATGTGAAAATATGTCCCAAAAATATGCTCGCCGGAAAACTGGTGCACTGGCCGGAAATTGGCTGGAATCCGGTGCCGACAAGTAGCTCAGTGATCGGGAAATATGTCTCGGTGGCCGGTCAATCATAACAAATCAACCGTTAAATACGACGGTCAATAACGGTCAACCCAGAACGAGTCAGAAGCTGAGTTAGAATTGAGTTAGATCTGAGTGGGCTGAATTGCTTGGCCAGAGCTGCTGCAATCATTGCGATCAGCCATGATGGCTGAGTTGCACCATCATTGTGCTCCACAGCTCCTTGTTCTTTCCAGCTCGCGACTGCAGTGCACCCTCTCTGACATGCCATCTCCTTCTTCTGCAGCTTCCATAACAGCTGCAACTCTCACAACCCATCGAAACCATTCTCCGATCCACAAGACATAGTAGCAAACACCTATTCTTCTTACGATTCTAGTTTAACCACCATTTCCACAGCCATACCCTTGAACAAAGATCGGCTCCGCAATCGCAATCGTGTACTTTTGCTCGCTAACTACCAGTTCACCACTTTGACTCGAGAAGAATCAACTCAGATCCACAAAGCAGAACTCAAGTCTACTGCCAAGCTCCAATCACCAGCAGCCCTGCACATTCCATCATCGCATGAGCTCCAATGAGTCTTAACTAATTCCTTTATTCAAGCTTTCATCGACCATCAGTAACTCCAGCAAACCTCCATCTGAACTGCAGTCACAGCTCAGTTCCCCTTTCAATCTTCAGCCAATAGTCTCGCTTTTTTTTCGAATCATTCTTCACGCTGGCCGCAACCTGAACTCGATCTCCTTATAGCCAAACTCGTTAATCGAGTAGCACAAATCACCACTGTCGAATTCTCTATCTTTGCCGTTCATGTTTCCCTGAACTTACATCACTGAATTTAGTTTACAAGCCGTGGCAGCAGTACATCTACCACCAACACAAGCACTCACTGCTTCTCATTCATCGCCTCAACCCACACCTGCACACTGCCCTGCGAAATAATTAACACAGGCTATTATACCCAGCGTCTGGCAGTTGCTCTTTCACTGCACATTAGCATTACTTCAGCTCCATCTTCAACAAGAACTGATCACCAACACCACTGGCATTGCACTCAGCTTCATTAACTCAGACCATATTATCTCCACCAATTGCTCATACATCTAACACCACACACAGCATCAGTTCTAGCAACTCCATCTTTGCCTCATCCATCACCAAACAAAAGTCAAACAACCAAGAATAACAAAGATACCACCACCGTTATACTCCCACCATCTAACCATACTCTTTAGCCAAACACACAAAATGGTCACTGGCTTTAGTTCAGTCCATTCTTGGCTTCATTCAAGCCATCAAGTACCTTCACCGATTCAACACAGCCATTACTTGTGGCTTATTCCCCGTAATCATCATCTCACACACTTCTTGGAAACAAATTTTGCAACAACACACATAGCTCTTCCTTGCTCCAGACCATCTATAATGACTCTTAAAGCACAGCCACCGCTAGCTCTCAACCGCAATATCACCTTCATCTCCTCCAAACAAAGTCACAACCACCTGCAATACAACCCATTCTCGCAACTTCCCACCTGCTTCTCGTAATCACCACTCATTGAAATAGTTCAATTCCACACACCCATCATCAGTTACAACAACCCTGAGTTCACCATAGAACGAACAGCACAGTGACCTAATCTCCTTTATTTCAAAGACTCATTTTCAGTTACAACAAACATCAAGAGAATCCTATCTTCTCAATCGACTCAGATGTATACATCACAGTCAAAATCTGAACCAATCCATCCTCCACTACAGTTCCAGAAGCAACAAAACAATGAAATTACCCTAACCTGTAGATCGAAAGCCACCAGACCCATTTGATTCTTGAAACGAACCACAACACCACCATCGTCTTCTCTCAAATCGATTCGTCATCCAACCTTGTTCTAACAGAAGAATCTCCAATTCTTTATGAACTACTACATCAATATGAATTTATCAGCCAAATTCAACCTAATTCCAACCCAAATCACCATCTAGCTCCATCGTTCTCCGTCTTCATCCTGCTTCAACCCACAGTTATGCCAGCGCCTCCCTTTCTCACAATTTCTCTACTTCTTAATGGTTTCAGATGTGTAATAATGAGAAGAAATTCTTCTCTGAATTTGAGGCTTGTGTAGGAATTGAGAATGGATAAAACCACCCAAGTGACAAAGATAAGGGGTTACCCATAAATGGTTCTAGGCACCCATTCTTTAGATAAAAGCCACCATAGTGATACTTGGCTTGTCAGTTTCGCGGAACCGACTGCCTATTTACTTCCTTGTTGCGCATATTCTTGGCCGACTCCGAGTATCACCCGCATGTGAAATGACCAAATTCCGTTCCTTGCTCAAAATGAATGATTTCTTCTTCTTTTACTCCGCGCGACTCCACAACACCTAAAAACTCAAATTCACACATAAGATACATATTTTACAAGAAAACTTAGCGAAGAAAGCATAAACAATAGATAAATATCAAGGTGTTTTAGACACCTATCAGGTACGTTTCGCTTCGACTTGTATAAATAGGTCTTACCTATTTCCACAGAACAACAAGTTCATTCGGGAATACACAACACTCAGAAAATACTTGCTAGCTTACCATTTGTTATCCTTCCCACTTTTCTGATATAAGTTGTAGTAACACAACTACTCTTCCAGAATCAACTATTCTGGTATCATCACTTTCCTTGCTTCCCTCCCCAAAACCAACCCATTCTCCTTCACTTTGTGACCGAAGCAAGTCTGGAACGGCCATTTCTTGGTTTAGGTCGGACTTGTACAGATTGATCTCTCGAATCTAAAGTACTCCCTTGCAGTACATTGTTTAGGGTTTAAATTGTTTCTCACCCGTACACCCAAAATTACCGAAATCAGCAGAAACCATTTTCACCTACAAACAGTTGTATACGTCACCATCTAATGCCTACCCCCACGATAGTATAACCATCATATGCTAGGCAGGGTACTTAATGTTGATGGTGGATTTTGGTTCAAAGGCTAAAATTGTAAAGCCAAATTTAATGCGCTAACATCCTGCAGAGGATAAAGCTGTTTGATAAGTGATGAGTACCTCTTCGCTTTATTAATTCACCTAGAATGGATCATGTAGCAACAATCCCAAATATTCTGTGAATTAAAATACACAAAATTCATCCAGGTCGGAGCATGTAGCAACAATCCCAAATACCCTGTGAATTTTTATCATTATTTATAATGCATGAATTGCCTTGTATTTCCTATGCTGTTCTCAGCAGGACTCTCATTATTGGTGCGACATGATGACTGATTGTTACTCTCAGCAGAGTAACATGAATATCCAAGTGTCAATAGTGAGGCATGCATGAAATACCCGTACAGGCTACATCTCTCGGTGTGTTATATTAGCCCGATTGAGCATATTTAATTTCCTAAGGGAAATATGGACTGTCCATATCAGTCTCAGAAACGATCACGGCCACGCAGGTTGACCGCATGATTTAACCAGCCTAGACGAGCCCTAGCAGGAGCAGGCTATCGCCGTGATGACCACCAACGGGCCTATTTATGCCCTGGTCGGTCGAACATTACGCTTCACTTCCCAGCGTGCCAAAATGCCAGCCCCAAAATAGGGTGGCCGCGCTGCTTTGGAAGAAGCTCGAATGAGCAAGACTGCTTAAGACAGTCTCAAAATGATCGTGATCGTCCAACTTCACTAGCCTAATTGGACGGCTCAAATCGCACCATGAAAGATGGAGGAGGCGCTAGCACGCATATTAGCGGGCCCACTCTATCCCTACCTGATCGGTTTGCTCACGACGTGGACATGCAGCCACGATCGCATGCCTGAAACATGGCTGGTATGATGCTTTGCAAGCAATTCGAAAATTCCACTAATGT
This sequence comes from Papaver armeniacum, assembly GCA_023531295.1. Classification (NCBI taxonomy): domain Eukaryota; kingdom Viridiplantae; phylum Streptophyta; class Magnoliopsida; order Ranunculales; family Papaveraceae; genus Papaver; species Papaver armeniacum. The sequence continues at coordinate 237,251 of JAJJWW010006507.1, read as the reverse complement.
CTTAAATTTATCACGACCATCCAACTTCGCCAGCATGTTTGGATGGCTTAGATTGCGCCTAAGACCATTAGAGAAGTGCACACACGTTCACTGTCGGCCCAACGTGGGCCCCACACGATCGGTTCCTCCAAAAGAGAAGCATAACTTGCCAAACCATTTGGCCAAAATTGTGTGTACGTGCTATTTTCAAAACCCTAATTAGGGTTCGCGGCACTGCATAACTGTCGCAGTTCGATCACGACCATCCACCTTCGCAAGCTTGGATAAAGGGTATATATATAGACTTAAAGGTCCCAAGCATGTCAACATGATCACCGTGGGCCCACCTTTGCGTGGAGCTGGTCTGCCTAGGCAGACTAGGACTCGATTACCTCGAAATGCGTGCCTGAAAGTGGCATGCTGAGCGGCTTCCAAATCCGTTGCGGCAATGGATTTCTGCCGCAAATCGATCTCGACCACTGACTTTTGCCGGTCAAATTAAGTGGCATAGATCGCACCTTCATGAGACAAAGAGGTATGGGCATATACACTGGCATGCCGTCTACACGCATGCCTGGTCGGCCCCACCAAAAATTGTGCCCAAACACGGATTCGGTCAAGCATAGGAGTGAATGCTCGCGCACTTCTTAAAACCCTAAAAATCCATCAACGGTCGCAGATGAGGGTCTTAAACCATATCGTCCGTCCAATTTCGCTAGCTTGGTCGGACAGCCTAGGTTGAAAGATAGACGACCAGTGAGGCATCCTGATGATTACCACCCGCCACTCTTCCACAAGGAGTGATCGTCCAAGAGATGGCTCGCCCATGCAGCCTCCAAACGATCATTCGAAGATGTTTGGACGTGATGCTATTTTAAGACGCTTGGTCCGCAACTTATTCGGTCAGGCTTTAAAACATCGATGCTTCATACATGCTGATTGTTTGTGATGCATTACATGCATTGAGCATACACGATATTTCATAAATATAAAATCCTTAGTTATTTTAGCATCACATGCTACTTTCTACAGTGGGTCCCACGATCCACTCATTTGAGACATCAAACATGTCACAAACTGGGGGATACTTACTGGGGTATTGGTCTGGCGGTTTATAACGTGCAGTGTGCAACGCGCCATCACAAGAACGTGTCAGGAGGCATGGACGGTTAGCGATGATGAGGTAAGTGGGCTAAGACGTGATCGTGCAATCACCCACACTACCCCACTACTCCATCACTCAACTTCCTCCACTTCCTACGAGATAAGGGTTTGCGCTCAATGACTTGTATAAATAGGTCCTTTGCCTATTTCCAAAAAACACAGACAAGCACAGAAAACCAAGTGTTGTCATTCGTATCCAGAAAACACCAGAGCTGATTGTTTACATTTGGAAGTGATAGGTGTCTAAAACACCTTAATATTTATCTATTGTTTATGATTTCTTCACTATGTTTTCTTGTAAAATATGTATCTTATGTATGCTTTTGAGTGTTTAGGTATTTTGGAGTCACTTGGAACAAAAGAAGAAGAAACGTCGCTTAAAAGGCTAAAAGGTGCAAATGCTATTGGAGGTGGATTATTTCTCATTATTTGCTTTTATTCTTCATCTCTGTCTGAAAAGTATGTCAGCTTTAGTGATGCAAATTCATGTCTGAAAAGCACGACAACTTTAGTGATGAAGAGAAATTGAAGAGAAGAAGTAGATTTGAGAAGTAATAAACGATTGTTGTTGGTGGAAGAATTCGAAGAAGGGCAAAAGCGTCAATTCTCATGTGCAGCTACTATTGAGAGCGGAGCCGAGCCTAGCCAGCGATAGGAGACAACCAATGCAGCTTAGTCTAGAGAAGCAAGGGACGAACAACCGTGGTGGCTCGTATCAACTCTTAGGGTGCCTAGAGTCATCTGGGTATCCCTTACCTACTCACCCTGGGTGGCTATATCCACTCCCATTCCTACAGAAACCTAAAAATCCAATCCATTTCCTAATCATTGGATTGTCTCTCTTTTATTTCACCTGAAATCAAGAGAGGGAAGGCGGCACCATTATTACTCAGATAAAGGAGAAGAAAGCGATGATGAAGATGAAGCTGGTTCTTAACCGCAATTGAGCAGTGATGGATGATGCTGGTCGATTAACGATGGGTTTGCTTCTGATATAGAAACTAGGGTTTCTGTAGTAATTTTGAGATGAAATAGAGATGGGATTACTATTGTCGGAAGAAATGGTTAATTGAGAGTCTCAGACAAGGAATTATAGATCTAATGTAACTGTAGATGTTGAATGAAGATCAAGAAGATAGTTTCTGCTACTAGGGTTTATTCAGCTGAGAATAGGATGCAGAAATTGAAGAAGTTGTTAAATGCTTAGGGCCCGTAAAAGATGAATATGGTTTAATTTCGATTTTGGGTTTGATTGTGATGAAATCAAGGAGGAGAATTAGGGTATGATTATGCTGGTGAAGCTGATGAAGAGTTAGGGTTAGTATGAAGATACAACTGCAGTTACAGACAGAGAAGCTGAGAAAGATACTGAAATGTTGTGGGGTTGTTATTTACTGTACTTGAGAAGATGTGTTTAGATGTGTCTTAGGACAGGTACATATTGCAGGTGCTGGTTCTGGTTTGTAGGTGTAGTTGGAGCTGAAATGGGTCTGGTGTTGGTTTGGAAGCTGAACTGAAGCAGTTACAGATTGGAGGCATGGAATTTGAAGCTGCAATGGAACTGAGAGCTTGTGATGGTTGCAGTGAAGGAAAAGAAGGCCTGAATTGGTGATGGAAGAAATGGGAGGAGCCGAATGAATGATATAGATGTATGTTTACAGGGTAGGTTTGAGACAATGATTGAAGCTGTTTGATGGCTTAGCTGAACTGAGACAATTGAGCTGAGATAAAGAAGAAATTGCACTTAGAAGAGATGGTTATGAAGCTACTGTCGATCTGAAATGAACGTTTTACAGGGAATGGTGTGGTGCTATGTTACAGATGAATTGGTGACTGAGATTGGTGGAGAACTGCCATGAAGAATTTGAGCTGAGCTGCTGCTACAGAATGAGCTTAGATGAATGTTATGTTGCTGCTGTAATGGAGGAAAATGATGATGCTTCAGTCTCAGATGGTGTTGATAACAAGACAGTGGTGGTAAATTGAAGTTGTTGTTGACTGAACAGGTAAATGATTAATGGCCAGAAACTGGTGGTTGTATAGACATGAAGTGAGCTAATTTCCAGCTGAAGTTACCAGCAAATATGAGCTACAGTTGCAGCTGGTGTTGGCTCCAAGAGTATTGTCTGTGGTCGAGCTGTGCATTGTAGGGATGTAGCTGAAGTTGAAGTGCTGAGATAGAATGATTTAATGGGTTGTATGAATTGTAAGAATGAAGACAGGCCAGGAAAGGGGGTATAATGGAATATTGAAATGGATGTGATAGCTGCTAATAGCTTGAGATAGGTGTTGTTGTTTCAGGTAGTGGTTGTTTGCAGCAGCAAGGAGTTGCGGCAGGAGCAGTGGATTGAACCAGAGTTTGTTCTGATGCTGCAATGCATACAAGGGAAGTTACAGCTGGTGGTGTTTATGAAGCTATTGTGAATCTGACATTGGTGGATGAGCTGATAGTATTGAAGAGATGATGAAGCTGCAAGAGAAGCTACAGTTGGGAGAGATTTCACTACAGAACCCATCATGGTTGGAGCTGAAGCAGTAATGCATCATTGTGGCGCGACATTAGTTTGGCTTGTGCAAATCAAAGCAACTCAGCTCAGTCAGGCTAGTTAGACTCTGACTCGTTTCTGACTAGTGGAATCACTGAGTTGAGTTAGCTGATTCGGTCTGACTTTCCGAGTTGACGCGGTTGACTGAACTGTGACCGGTGATTGTTGACTTTTCTGATGACCTGAGCTACTTCCCGACAACTTTTCCGTCCAAGTTCCGGCTGCTTTTATGGACCTCCGGCGACTACTTTTTGAGCATATTATCTACATGGGTATCCGTATATATGGGCTTGGCGGACCTTTGAAGACTAGACCTAATTTTGGAACAAGAGGAGCTATAAAAGAGAAGTCTTTCTACAACTTGGAAGATAACGTATTCTACTTGGAGTTTTTGGGAGAGAGCCGCAGCTTGGGTTTGCTTTCGTATTTATTTTTCATCTTCTTTACTTCAATTATTATTGATGATGAACTCCATTATTATGAGTAGCTAAAACAATCGTTGATTAAGGGTAATTTCAAAACCCGAAATATGAACCTATAATTGATATGCAATAGCTCGTTTTCTCACAAGTTTTGTTATTGTTTGATTTCTACCATGCTAATAATGTTTATGGATGGATTATTTGTTGATTGTTTAAGTTCGAAATTAAATAGTTGATTCATAATCCTATTGCTAGTTTAGATTTTCTTCGACCCGTAATTGTCTAGAGATATAAACACAAGTAGCGATATGTGGGTATTGATGATGGGATTTTGTTAAATGCCCATATGTAGAAATTGACACTAGTAGGTGATTCATGCTTTTGAATTCATCACTAGGAGAAACCTTATCTCACAAAACTTAGAGCATTTGTTTAAGTCACACCTATAGAGCGTACTTCTAGGAAACTTGGCAAGTAGAATCCGGTAGTCGAGCGCTTCCGTATCCGGTGAGCTTAGGAGATAATAACGGGATAGTTGAGCGTACTAATTATCCTAGAGTTGTTAGTAATGAGATAATGTGAAGAACGTGCTATATATCGATTTGGTTTATGTTTCGTGGTCGAGAATGATTCCTTAATCAATTCCATCTCATTTTTGAATACGACTTTACAATTTTCAGAATTTCTATAACAAAAATCTTCTTTGCTAAGAATATTTCCATAACAACTTTTGCTTCATACCTCCCTTGGGACGATCCTGCTTTCATTATACTACTTGCTAGTGTAAAGAGAAGTAGAATATATTAGTTGTTACTTTTATTCTTAGTTTATACTTTTGCTTTTATTTTCAATTTCATTTTACTTATTCAATATCTTAGAATCTGATTTTCAGGTACAATTTCTTTGGTGAATGCGTGGAGAGGGCAGACCAAGTCCAATTGGTATACGTCTTCGTTCGGGCACTTTACTTAAAGACTTCATTCGAGCAGTGAACACTCCACTTCCTCCTAGTTCTTCACCTAACGAATTCTCGGATTCAGACAAAGAGGAAGATAACACAATGGGAGGTCGACCACCTGCTCCAAGAACACTCAAGGAGCTCACTTCTCCAAATATTGACCAGTAGCCTTTATGTATTCAGCTGAATGGAACCATTGAGTTGAAGCCGCAATTGATTCACTTGCTTCCCAAATTCAGAGGTTTAGCGGGAGAGGATCCTAATCGTCACTTACAATAATTCCATCATGTTGTGACTAGTTTGAAGCAAGCAACTGCAGAGATGCCGATATGGCTATGATGACAAACTTTTCCTTTCTCCCTTATAGATGTTGCAGGAGAGTGGTTCTTTTGCTTACCTTCTGGAAGTATAACCACATGGAATGGAATGAAGAAGTTGTTCCTTGAGAAGTATTTTCCGGCATCAAAAGCAGCTGTGATTCGCAAGGAGATTTGTGGTATTAGACAAGTATCGGGAGAGACTCTCTATGAGTATTAGGAGCGCTACAAGAAGCTTTTAGCTAGCTTTCCACACCACCAAATCAGCGATCAACTTGTGATTCAATATTTCTATGAGGGGTTGCTTTCTAATGATAGAAATTTGATCGATGCCGCAAGTGGTGGTGCACTTACCAACAAGATCATTGCGGAAGCTACAAGTTTGTTGGAAAAAATATGGCTGTGAACACTCAACAATTCTACACTCGAGGTGAACCAATGGTAAGGAAAGTGAATGAAGTTGGTGATTATTCACATTTGGAACAAATAATGGGTAATATGGAGAAGATGATGCAACAAATAGCAGCTGCCGTCATACCATCATCATACACCGAAGATGTTGAGCAAGCAAGTGCCATGTGTAGTTGCAGGAAATCCCACACTACACCCCTCACTAGATTTTACTCAACTAATCCATTTGAATATGAATTGTTATAGATTTTATTGATTATTCTCTTGAAATGTTTACAAAGAAAGATAGATCAGAGCTAAAGGAATTACAATCACTCTAAATTTTCTCTCTCCTAATGACTTGCTTAACAATTCAAAAAGACCTCTCCCACAACAGACTTACTCGACCCTTTATATAGGGTATTACATAGTGGATGACAACCTAAAGTCATCCTTTATTTTCGGGAATCCTTCGCGAGGTATCGCGAGTTCATAAGTGTTTGTCTTCGCGACACTCCTAAATCTCGCCAAGTCTTCACACTTTTCTCATGTTCTGGCTATCGTCATCTAATGCGTCATTTAAATTACTTCCCTGCGACACCTTCGCAATGTAGTTGTTTAATAATCTCGCAAAGTATTGATGTCGCGATATTCTGATCCTACATCTTGCCTCTTCTCATGTCTTCTCTGCGAAGAAGAGAATGTCATGAGAACTAACGTTTTGAAATATTGTAACCCTTTTTATTTCAATCTTCTTCCGACAAAATTCCGTGAATCTAGGGATGACCGTTTACACGTATCTAAATTTCCCCTTTTACCTCTGTATATTTAATGCTACCGGTCACTCTTTTCTTGTCTATTTAAAGGAGATCTCCTTGTGAAAGTACTTCTTTTCTTTTCACTTTATCTTCTTCATCGTCTGCAACTATTCTCTGCTGCTTTTCTTCACCATCTTCTTCATCGTTCTCCTGCTATTATTTTTCTGCTACTGTTTCCATGGCATCAAGGTTTGTTAATTTTGGCTGAACTTGATCAATTTGTGATTAATCTCTTTTATTAAAATTGTTTTATTCTGATACCGCTCTTCTTTTGATGTTTCTCCTGCTACTTTTGCCTCAGCAAGAACAAGCCCAAAGACCAAATTTACCATTGCAAACCCTAATGTCTCTTTAGGTTCGCAACCGAAATCAAAATCCACTTTGCTTCTAAAAGACAACTGCGAGTAACAAGGTACTTAAGAAACATTTACTCTTTTAATAACAATATTGTTGCCTCTGTTTCTTATTTAGCTTGTGGTTCGCAGGATGACAAAGACGGTGATAGATCTCCCAAGAGGCATCGCCATTCTAAGTCTGTCGCACCTTCTGTTTCCTTTCCTGGATTCAAGCTCATTACTCCTCCTGTTGTACCTTCGTAAAGCAATTCATATCTTCCAGTGATGACTTCGCAAGATAAACTAATTCCTTCTCCTCAAGATAATCCATCTTCTCCCGCGATATCCTCGTAGGACAAATCAATTCCTGAGTTTTCTGTCAATGAAATTCTTCAAAATGTACCCCTCTCAACTTTTTCTCTTAATACTTTTGTCTCGCCTCCTCCTGTTAATCAGGTTTCTTCAACTGGCATTCTTATGACCAAGAATGATTCAACTCTTCCTCCTCCTCTCGAGTCTATCCCTCTTACCAAAGAAAACTTAGAAGGGATAGATGTAGCTTTCAAAGTTTTATCGGACATCATGAATGATGTTAAAATCCAACTTTTCGTGTAAAACAACTCATGAAATTAATCAATAAACCTTCTCAATTATACAACTTTCAATGGACTAATTAATCAAGAGATAAAAGAGGGGTAGTGTGGGAAAAACTCGCTACTACATATGCGCTAGGAAATGGGTGGGACCTAATCTTGTTGGTTTAGGAAAGAAAATCGCAATTAAAGTTGTTTAGATCGAGAAAATGAGAAAGGAAACTCTTAGATCTTGATGAAGCAGAGAAGAAGATATGGCATTGGGAAGGAGGGAAATTCGATGAAAAACCCTTCATGTTCTAACGCTTTACAAAAAGATGGGATATAAAGATGAAGATATGATTTTCTATTGGAACTAAGAAGAACCTAAGATGCTAAAGATTGAACTAGCATGGGAGCGATGAAGAAGAAAGAATCGTTGGTCTGTTATCTATGGACGCAATGAGATCCATCAACAAGTTAGAAATTGATAAAATGTGGAAGCCATTTAAAAGGATGTAGAAAGATAGCACAAAGATATCATTCTCGACTGAAGAAGAACTACGTAAGATGCCGGACGCAGAATTATTAGACAAGCAAATACCCTGAGGGGATAGCTTAATATGGTTATAGTTATCAAAGGATGGTAGAAGAGGTATTCGCACGAATGGATACATAAACATTGGAGGTCTATGTAGATGACATGCTAGTAAAAAGTAGAAGGCGTAAAAATCACGTGTCCAAATGAGGCGTTTAACATCAAAGTCAACCTTTGTACCTTCTTTTTTTACATTATATCAAAGGAAGGAATACACGCTGACCCGAGAAAGTAAAAGAAGCCATGACTTGTGCATCACTAGAAGGTTCATTCGCGAGCAATAAATGTAAACATTTTTCAAACTAAAAAGGGATCAAAATGAATGAGACGTAATGTGAAAAGGCTTTACAAGGAATTAAGGAGCATTTAATGGATGTATCCATTATGTGTATAACCCTGGGAGGAATTATTAATATATCTTCTATTATATCAAGAAACTTTTAATGCCGCAGAAAGAAATTATTCAAAGATTGAAAAACTAACTAAGCCTTAGTCTATGCATCATTTAAACTTCGCATATATTTTCAGCACATACCGTTAGGGTGGTAACAAAAATACTAATTGAGTCAAGAATGAAAAATAAAAAGATCAGAAGAGTCTGCTCAAATAAGTCATTACAAACTCAAATATGAGACCTCCATTGATCCTATCAAGTCTTGCGTTTTTGAATCCTTGAATAAATATTTTGGTTCCGATCGCGAACATCTCTGGAGCAAGAAATTAAGGTCTTGAAAAATAGCCTTCTCAACATTTCACTGGATCGAGACAATCTTCGCAAGAAGAATGAAGAATTAAAAGGTATACTCTTGCCTATGTATTGTCCCTTTTTTTTTTCTTTTTTTTTTAAACTCAAACCCTTGTTCGCCCTTTAAGCTTTAAACCAGAAACGAAAAATGGAGATATATCAGTTGGAATCTACTGTTGAAGAAGTTCGAGTTGATAAAGATGTTTGGATGGAGCAATATAATCAATTAGATAATCTTCATACATATGTTGTTGATCAAATAGATAATCTTTCTAAATAAAATGCTAATTTAGCTCAGAAACACGATTCGTTAAGTAATGACTTATCTCGCCTCTCGTATTCTTTGACTAAAGCTAATCTAGAGTTGGAAACTTTATCAGATGAGAATGGAACTCTTTCTCAAGAGAATCGAACTCTATTAAACAAGGTAGCAGTTTACTCGCAGCAATATGATATTTGTCAAAAATTATGTAAAAAGCAAGAACAATCCCTTCACTCGCTGAAGAGTCATCTTGCGAAGTTCTCACGAGAAGGATAAACTCATTCGGGGGTAGAATAACCTTAAGTGTAAAAGCAAACCAACTCAAAGATCAATGTTCCCAATTAGAAAAGTCCAATTCTTCCCTTGCAAAAGAAAATGCCATACTTGTTTCTAACGAAAAAAATTAGCGAGCTCGTCTGAAAGGGTTAGTTGGAGATAATTTTGACAACGCCATGGATCAACTGGAGAATAGTTGTTCAGCTTTAACCCAGCATCTAATCTCGCAAAAGGAAGGTAGTCATAGAAGTTGACTGCCTCATCTATTCTTCCTTTATCGGGCCTTCATATTTTTGTTTATTATAATATTTTTTTTGTTTTTATTTTTTGTTTCGCAGAATCTGAGAAAAATCTTCACTCCTCCATTACTGCTTTGAAATCCGACCACTCAAAAGCTCGCAAGGAGAATAAAATGCTTGTTACTTCCCTTATGCATTCTCGCGACAGGCGAAAAGAAGATTCGACTATATGTGTAATTTTAAAAATATAGAGAGTAAAAACCAAAGAGAAAAGCGCTCCTTCGCCAACTTCATCTTAAAGTCAAGTTCTTGTGAATGATGTTTTACTCTCTAAATCTCTTGATCCCGTATCCGTCGCACCTCTGGATATAAGTGATGATGAAGTTCCCGATTCCCCGATAGCGATTATGACTATCAAAGCTCATGAGGAAGTCACTAATGATGAAATCTTCTATAAGAATCCGAATGAAGAAATTTCTAATGAAAACCCTCCAACTGGCGAAGCTGATAAGATTTTTGAGGAACGTTTATCATCTCCTACTGCCGAGAATGCCAATATAGATGTAGAACATTAATCTACTCTTGTAATCTTATATTTTCCAGTCTCTTTTTCTGTATGACTTTTTGCATGGGATGTTTTTCAATTTCTGTTGAAGTATTCTTTTTGATTGAAAGACCAAGTCCCTTGATGAACAAACCCTTATCTCTTCTTTCTATCTCATTTTAGATTTGCAATTTTACTCTCGCAAGCGTGTTTACTTACCTTTATTTATGCTGAAATTTACCATTGCGACAAGATCGCAGGATATCTTCACAAGTGAAGAAATCTATTGATCTTGTCTTATCATTGATTGTGTGGTCTTATTTTTCCTTCCTAATTAAAGGTCTTATTTCGCCACCCCTCGTTGCGACAAAATCGCAGGACGTCTTTACATTTTCATGTAATGACCCATTGACCTTGTCTTATCATTTCTTAAGTATTTTTGCCTCTGCAGGATATTTTATTTGCGACAATATGATAGGTTTAAATACTCTTGCGAATGTAAAATCCTGTGATATTGCCGTCTTCGCGACGAAATCGCAGGACGTCTTTACATTTCATGTAAAAAAACCATTGATCTCGCCTTATCCTTGTGTTAGTATTATTGCCTCTACAGGATCATCGCACAAATATGACAAGCCTAAATTTCCTTGCGAAAATGAAGCCTCATGACATTTGCGTCTTTTGACACTTATCAGCTCCCTAATGGAGGGTGCCACCCTTATCTTCTCCCTGGTTGCCCCTTCAAGGAGGCGTACATCAGCCATACAAGACTAGCTCCTCCCATCCGGTCTTAACAACAACCAGTTGTTTTCGCAGCCTCTTATCCCTTATACCTATATGGTTTATGGTTACGAGACTGCACCCTAAGTGGAGTTTTCTTCGGGCCGAGTGCAAGATATACCAAGACTTGCCAAGAATGGCCGAGACACTTCAAATGCCCCAGCACTCTTGGCTCAACCGTGTACCCGGCGCCTTGAGCATACATCGACTCCTAGGAAGAGATCCTCGGGCGTCCAACCGGTATAACCTTATATATATAGTTGGAAATCCAAGGTATCTCTCCCGATAGGCTTTCATGGGCCCCAAATCTCCATGACTCGGGTTCCAGGAGCGGTGTAACCTTTCCCCTGAGCCATGTCAAGAGATACCCCCTTATATGACGCACTTTAGGTCTTACATTTTCCTCTTACGAAATATCATTCGCGAACTAAGGTGTACGCCATAAAGGTTCGTCCCATTCACTCACTCATTCATTTTTGTTAATTCATTCAATCATTCATTTTCTCGTAATGTATTGCTTAAGAGAAATTCGCACAATCTTTCTTTGTTTTATTCAACCTCGCAATCATTCAATCGCGAGAACATTTCATCCGTATTCATTTCATTTCATCCATCTTTTATGGATAATACTTCTTAAGATACAACCTATTCCATGGTCTATCCAATCTTTGTCCTACATCTCTCCCTTCAGGATCCATTAATCTATATGCCCCTGTGCCAACTATTTCCTTAATGATATAAGGTCCATCCCATTTTCTTGCCAATTTGCCACCACTTTCACGCTGATATATTGGTGTCTCTCGCAGCACCAGATCTCCTGGTTGAAATTCACGTATCTTGACACGTTTGTTGTATTCTCTGGCCAATCTTCGCTGATAATTCTCCATATGTTGTAGTGCTCTCTCTCTCTTTTCTTCTAATTCATCTAATTTGATTAGAATGTTACCCGCACTAAGATTTTTCTCCCATGCTTCTTTCTTTGTTGTTGGAATCATAACTTCTGTCGGGAGTACAGCTTCAACCCCATATGTTAAACAAAAAGGTGACATGCGTGTAGCTTCTCTTCTAGTTGTATTATAAGCCCATACTGCGTTGGGCACTTGTTCGCACCATCCTTTATTGTATCCCTCTAACTTTTTCTTCAATATGTCTGCAATTGTTTTATTTGTCGCTCACTGCCCGGCCATTAGCCCGCGGTATAGAGGAGTTGATTTTCCACATCGTATTTGAAATGCATTAAGCGACAATTCTATATTTTGTCCTTCAAACGTTTCCCATTGTCGGATACCAACCGTCTTTGGAATCCCAAATCTACATATAATGTTCTCAAATATGAAAGTAAAAACATCTTTATCGCGAATGTGTTGTACCGCTTTCACCTCTGCCCATTTTGTGAAATAATCAGTAGCGACAATTAGATATCTTCTCTGTCCCGTTCCCCGGTAAAAGGGTCCCACAATGTCTAAACCCCACTTTCCAAATGGCCAAACACTTGTTGAAGAATTCAGTGGTGCTTCGGGTGCATGTATTTTCTTCCCATGCCTTTGGCAATCCTCGCAACGCCTTGATATTTGTTTCGCGTCCTCATGCATAAATGGCCAATAATAGCCCTGCATTTTTGCTTTATGTGCTAAAGATCTTCCGCCACTATGATTACCAGCATCCCCACTATGCAACATTTTCAATATGATTTCCCCTTCCTTTCTTGTTAAGCATCTGAATGAAGGTCTGTTAAAAGATCGCCGGTATAGTACTCCATCTCTTAATTCATAATTTGTTGCACGGCTTTTTAATTTGTGTGCCTCTAATCTATTTCTTGGTGTTTCTCCTTTCATTAGATATGCATGAAGCTCTGCTCTCCAATCTTCTTCGCAAAGTGTTTGTGCTCCATCTTCTATTATCATTACATCGACTTCTTGTTCTTCCTCTTTATCAATTGACGGCATCAGAAGTGTTTGTATTTTTATGTTTCTCGCAGTCGGATATACCATCATACTTGATATAAAGGCAAAAGCGTCTGCGAGTCTATTATTTATCCTTGATATATGTCTCCATTTTATTCTCGGTATCTGTATTGACAACTCGTCAACAAGTTTCTTGTACTTTTGCAAAGATGGTTCATTTATGGTATATTCTTCTTTTATCTGGCGATTGCCAACTGCGAATCACTGGTAATCCTCATACTCTCCAGCTTCATTTCTATTGCGAATCGCAAAGCATGTATTATAGCTTCATATTCTGTTTCATTATTTGTTGATGCAAACTCCAACCTGAAAGAAAGAGCTATTTTATTACCCTCTGGCGATATCACAACAATTCCTACTCTATTACCTTCTCCATTTGATGACCCATCTACTAATATTTCCCATCTATTTGGTTCTATTAACAAATCTTTTGGATCTCCGTGTTCTTCTTCCACATCCATCATTTCTTCCACTGGTTCATCCTCTTCTAAAGAAAATTCTGCTAGAAAATCTGCGACAACTTGTGATTTTGGCGAAGATAGTATTTCATATTTGAGCTTGCAATGACTTATTTGATTATTCCATCTCTCAACTCTTCCCGACCTCTTTGAATTTTTCATTACTGATTCGATTGGTATTTTTGTCACTACCTTAACAATAAGCGCTTGAAAATATATACGAAGTTTAAATGTTGCGTAAACTAATGTCAAGATTAATTTTTCAATTTTTGAGTAATTCCTTTCTGCAGCATTGAAAGTTTTGCTGATGTAATAAACTGGTTTTTCTACTCCTGCGTCCATTCGCAGTAACACTGCACTTAATGCATGCGAGGTTGTCGCAAGATAGATCAACAATTCTTGTCCTGGTTCTGCTTTTTGCAAAATTGATATATCCATTAAATGTTCCTTTATTCCTTGCAAGGCTTTCTCGCACTCATCTGTCCATTTAAACTTCGATCCCTTTCTGAGTATATTGAAAAAATGTTTGCATTTATCGATAATCGCGAGATGAACCTTCCTAACGAGGCTAACAACCCATTTAACTTTTGAACATCTTTTACTATCGCCGGTGTTGGCATATCACGGACTGCTTGTACTTTCTCTGGGTCGACTTGAATTCCTTCTTTTGATACAATGTAACCTAAAATTTTTCCAGATGCAACTCCAAAGGTACATTTTTCTGGGTTAACTTTGATATTGAAATGTCTCATTTGTTCAAAAATTTCTTTCAAATCCTGTACATGATCTTTTGCTTTTTTGCTTTTTATTAACATATCATCTACATATACCTCTAATGTTTTGTGTATCCATCTCGCGAACACCTTTTCTACCATTCTTTGGTATGTCGCTCCGGCATTTCGCAAACCGAACGGCATTTTTGTATAACAGTATAATCCTCTTGGATCAAAGAAAGCAGTATGTTCTTGATCTTCTTCGGCGAGAGGAATCTGATTGTAACCTTTATATCCATCAAGAGATGATATCCTTTCATTTCCTGCCGCTGCTTCAACCAATTGCGGAATATCTGGTAATGGGAAACTATCTTTAGGACAAGCTTTGTTTAGATCAGTAAAATCTATACAAATTCTTATTCCTTTCTTCTTCTTTGGGACTATAACCATATTTGCTATCCATTCGGGATATTTTGCTTGTCTGATGATTCCTGCGTCTAACATTTTCTGCAGTTCTTCTTCTATTTGGGGATGATATGTTGTTGCAATCTTTCTAATTCTTTGTTTAAATGGTCTTACATTTCTGTCAATTTCCAATTTATGGCAAGCTACAGACGGATCTATTCCAGGCATTTCATCCATATCCCATGCGAAGATATCTTTGTAATCTCGCAGCAAATCAATAGTCCTTCTTTCTTCATCTGCCTCCATTTTAGTCCCAATTTTCAGCATCTTTGGTTCTTTTTCAGTTCCAACATTCACTTCTTTTGTTTGTTCTGCCGCGACATAACTCGCTCTCGATTCTCCCATGGGGATTGGTCCTTTCATCTCCTTCGCAAGCTCATTCTCTTCTCCCAAGATTTCGCTAGGTATCCCTTTTCCTTCCTTTGCTCTTATCATGTAAATTCTAAATTCTTCTTCTTTTTTAGCTGCTTTTATTATTTTCTTGCGATCTTTTCGCTTCTTCACTCGTTCTTCATAATGCTTTACTTCGTCTTGATGATATATTCTTCCTTTATCAATATCTCCTCTAATTTCACCAACTCCTGTTGGCATAGGAAATTTAATACACTGATGAAACGTTGACGCTACAGCCTTAATTGCATGTACCCATGGCCTCCCTAATAACATGTTGTATGGCGATTCCATATCCACTACACTCACTGTCACTTGCGTTTCAATTTCTCCAAGTAGAATTCGTAATTTTACTTCTCCTTTAGGTCTTGTTATAGATTTTCCAAAACCATGGATATAATACGCTGGGGAAATCATTTCTTCATCTTTATATCCTAATTTTTTGTAAGTATGGTAAAACATGATGCTCACCAAACTACCTGTGTCTACCAAAATCCTATTTATTGCCCATTCCTCCGCTGCTTTCGCCGGTTCTTCTTTATTTTTGCATACATTTATTGTGATCACTAATGGAGATGTATGATTCAATCCTTCTTTAGGTACCTCAAATTTCTTTGTGAATGTTATTTTCTGCTTTTCCCACTCTTTCGAAGACGATGTCTTCTCCTCATCTATAATCTTCTTTCCTTCAAAATCTCATTTATGTATCCTTCCTCTGATATTTTCGTGAAATTCATTAATCATTGCTTTTGTAATTAAACTGTACTCCATATCTTCATTATATTCCTTGTTTCTTAACTCCTCTACCTCATCTGATTTATCATTTTCCTTTCTCATTTTCTTGATTCAAATGATTTTAACTGCAATCTTCTATCTTCAGTTTTCCTCAATCCCTGTTTCTAGCGCATATGTAGTTGCAGGAAATCCCACACTACACCCCTCACTAGATTTTACTCAACTAATCCATTTGAATATGAATTGTTATAGATTTTATTGATTATTCTCTTGAAATGTTTACAAAGAAAGATAGATCAGAGCTAAAGGAATTACAATCACTCTAAATTTTCTCTCTCCTAATGACTTGCTTAACAATTCAAAAATACCTCTCCTACAACAGACTTACTCGACCCTTTATATAGGGTATTACATAGTGGATGACACTAAAATGTCCCTTTATTTTCGGGAATCCTTCGCGAGGTATCGCGAGTTCATAAGTGTTTGTCTTCGCGACACTCCTAAATCTCGCCAAGTCTTCACACTTTTCTCATGTTCTGGCTATCGTCATCTAATGCGTACTTCCCTGCGACACCTTCGCAATGTAGTTGTTTAATAATCTCGCAAAGTATTGATGTCGCGATATTCTGATCCTACACCATGTAACAAAATCAACAAAGGCCAAGATATGATCCATACTCTAGCACATACAATCCGGGTTGGAGAGATCATCCCAATTTCATCTACGCCAACAAGCAAGCTGTAGTTTCCAATCCGCCTTTCAATCAACAAGGTGGATATCAATTCTTGCAAAGACCACGTCAAGAAACTCAAGGCACGAGTATAGATGACAAGTTGAATCTTATTATCAACACAATGGCGCAAGATAAGCAAAACATTCTCAGCACAATGGCGCAAGATAAACAAAAGGTATAGATGGATATGAAGGACAGGCGAACACAAATGGGTCAACTAGCTACTACTATGAGCAAATTGGAAGCACAAGCAGCTGGAAAACTTCCTTCACAACTGCTGAATCATAGAGAGAATGCTCATGCTATTGAGCTACGAAGTGGGAAGCAAGTAGAGAAGCCGGCAATATCACCGGTATCCCATGAACCTAATTTGGAGAAAGAAGAGGGTGAAACAGCCCCTAAAAAGGCTGACCCGGTAACAAATTCTAACTCTAAAACTCGTGTTTCTACTTATGCTACTCCTATGCTTTTTCCTAGCAGGTTTGCAAAGTCGAACAAGGAGACATTATACCAAGAGATTTGGGAGATCTTTAAGAAGATTGAAGTGAACATTCCACTCATTAAGGCGATAAGGCAGGTTCCTCGCTATGCAAAGTTCTTGAAGGAATTGTGCACTAACAATCACAAATTAACCGGTAATGAGGTAATGAGTGTGGGGGAAAATGCTTCGGCATATCTTCAAAAGAAACTCCCACCTAAGTTGAAAGATCCCGGTAGTTTCACCATACCATGTACTATTGGTAAAATCAGATTTGAACGTGCTTTGCTAGATTTAGGAGCATCCATTAATGCCATGCCCGCTTACGTTTATGAATCCTTGAAACTTGGTCCTCTTAAGAATACCGGTATTGTTATACAACTTGCTGATAGATCTAATACTTACCCGAAATGGGTTATTGAAGATGTTTTGGTGCAGGTTAATCAACTCATATTTCCGGCGGATTTCTATGTTCTTGACATGATGGATGAAGGTTCACCATCGTCTACTCCCTTGCTGTTGGGTAGACCATTCATGAGAACCGCTAGAACAAACATATATGTTTTTAAAGGCGCCTTAACTATGGAATTTGATGACGAAGTCATAAGTTTCAATATCTTTGAGGCTATGAGATATCCTAGTGATGTGAAATCCTGTTTTTCAATTGATATTATTGATTCTCTAGCTCAACAGATTTTTGAATTGAATGGTGAAGATGCTTTAGAAAACACCATAGTGGAAGGTTTAGGTTATGGAAAATACAAAGACCTTGAAAGTGAATTGTCTATTTGTGATGAGCTTAAAGAGGCTATTTTAGCTCTTAACTCATTAAAAGAAGTTCCACAAAAATATAATGCGTCTTATGTTTCTTTGCCGCTTACTAATGAGAAACGTTTACCATCGATTGTGCAGGCACCTATTCTTGAGTTGAAACCTCTTCCGGATCACCTCAAATACGTATATTTGGGTGATAAGGATCATTGCCAAAGACCTTACCAAGGTGCAAGAGGAGAAGCTTGTTCGAGTGCTAAGAGAGTATAAGTCTGCCATTGGGTGGACCATTGCCGATATCAAAGGAATCAGCCCTTCCACATGTATGCACCGAATACTTCTTGAGGAGGGGAAAAAACCAACAAGAGAAGCTCAACGTCGCTTGAACCCTCCAATGATGGAAGTAGTCAAGAAAGAAATCCTAAAGTTGTTGGATGTAGGGGTTATCTATCCCATATCCGATAGCAAATGGGTGAGCCCGGTTCAAGTCGTTCCAAAGAAGTCCGGAATCACGGTGGTGAAAAACGAAGATAATGACTTGGTTCCAACTAGAATTCAGACCGGCTGGAGAGTTTGCATTGACTATCGAAAGCTCAACTCTACCACCCTAAAGGACCATTTTCCCTTACCATTCATTGATAAAATGCTTGAAAGATTGGTTGGACACTCTCACTATTGCTTTCTTAACGGTTTTTCAGGTTATAACCAGATTGTAATAGCTCCGGAAGATCAAGAAAAGACGACGTTTACTTGTCCTTTTGGCACTTTTGCGTATAGACGTATGCCATTTGGCTTGTGCAATGCTCCAGCCACTTTTCAACGTTGTATGGTAAGTATATTCTCTGATTATGTGGAAAGCATCATAGAAGTGTTTATGGATGATTTTAGTGTGTATGGTGATTATTTTGTCAAGTGCTTAGATAACCTTACACTTATTCTTAAACGATGCGTAGAAACTAATCTTGTGCTTAATTGGGAAAAGTGTCACTTTATGGTGAATCATGGGATTGTGCTAGGACATGTTATATCCTCTAAGGGATTAGAAGTGGACAAGGCTAAGATAGATTTGATTCGAAACTTACAATACCCCACAACTGTGAGGGAGATTCGCTCTTTTCTTGGTCATGTAGGTTTTTATAGGAGATTCATCAAGGATTTCTCCAAGATTGCAATGCCCCTGTGTAGACTTTTGCAGAAAGATGTGGCCTTTGATTGTGACAAAGAATGCAAGGAAGCTTTTGACACCTTGAAAGAGTTGTTGACTACCGCACCAATCATCAAACCACCGAACTGGAGCAAGCCATTTGAGTTGATATGCGATGCAAGTGATTATGCCGTTGGAGCCGTGTTGGGACAACGAGATGGTAAAGTTCCATATGCCATTTATTATGCTTCTAGAACTCTCAACGGTGCACAAATCAACTACTCCACTACTGAAAAGGAGCTTTTGGCCATAGTATTTGCACTAGAGAAGTTTAGATCTTACTTGGTGGGTACAAAGGTGGTGGTTTTCTCCGACCATGTTGCACTTCGATACTTGCTCACAAAGAAGGATGCTAATCCAAGGCTCATAAGGTGGATTCTTCTTCTTTAAGAGTTCAACTTGCAAATCAAGGACAAGAAGGGCAGTGAGAATACTTTAGCGGATCATTTAAGCAGATTGGTTGTGTCCGAAGAAGCGATTCCTTTGCATGATAGCTTCCCAGATGAACAACTCTTTGCGGTTGTTGGCACAACTCCATGGTACGCTGATATTGTTAACTTCTTGGTGACGGGACAAGTACCTAGTTCCATGTCTACGTTTCAGAAACATAAGCTCAAGAAGATTGCTAAGCAATATATATGGGATGAACCTTATTTGTGGAAGCATTTCTCTGATCAAATGATCCGCAGGTGCGTACTCGAATCCGAGTTCCAATCAATTCTGAATTTTTGTCACTCATATGCTTGTGGTGGCCATTTCGGAGCCAAGAGGAAAGCCCTCAAGGTTCTCGAAAGTGGTTTTTATTGGCCTACATTGTTTAAGGATGCATATTTATTTTGCAAGGCTTGTGATAGGTGTCAAAGGACAGGCAATCTAGGTGTTAGAAACCAAATGCAGCAAACACCAATTCTCGCTGTTGAGATATTTGATGTTTGGGGTATCGATTTTATGGGGCCTTTTGTGAATTCCAATGGGAAATTTTATATACTTCTTGTTGTAGATTATGTTTCTAAGTGGGTGGAAGCTAAATCCACCCTTACTAATGATTCTCAAGTTGTTTGTGAGTTTGTGAAGGAACATATATTTTCTAGATTTGGCACACCTCGAGTGGTGATTAGTGATAGAGGGTCGCACTTCAAGAGATCCTTTCACACTCTTCTAAAGAAGTATAATATTTCCCATAAAGTTGGCACACCGTACCATCCACAAACGAGTGGTCAAGCTGAAATTTCCAACCGGGAGATTAAGTCCATCTTAGAGAAGACGGTGAACGTCACAAGGAAGGATTGGAGTTATAGACTCAATGACGCTTTGTGGGCGTATAGGACGGCTTACAAGACACCCATCGGTATGTCTCCTTTTAGGCTTGTCTATGGTAAACCTTGCCATCTTCCCGTCGAACTTGAACACAAAGCTTATTGGGCTATCAAGGTATGTAATATGGAATTAGATGCAGCTGGTGAACATAGGAAACTTCAACTCAACGAGTTAGAAGAGATACGTAATGATGCATATGAAAGTTCACGCATTTACAAAGAAAAGACCAAGGCTTTCCATGATAAAATGATTTCCCGAAAGAGTTTTGAAGTAGGGCAGAAAGTTCTTTTATTCCATTCTCGTCTTAAATTGTTTCCAGGTAAACTTAGGTCCAGATGGATTGGACCATTTGTTGTTACTAATGTGTTTGCACATGGTGCAGTTGAAATTAGTAGTCCCAAAATAGGGCTGGTTTCCAAAGTCAACGACCATAGTTTGAAACCATACTATGAGTAATTTGTGAAGGAGAATCAGGATATGGTCACATTGAGTGATCCACTCCCTCTGGAGGAGTAATTAGAGCTGAAAGTCGGACTGACGACTTTAAACCAAGCGCTAAGTGGGAGGCAACCCACATGTTTTGTATCTTTATCTTTATCTTTTTATTTTTAAGCATTTTATCTTTATTTTCTTGTTTTGCATATCATTTGCGGAATTTCCCACCTTGAACTTTACTTTGAATGACTAAATTTTATATTGAGGACAATGTAAAATTTAAGTGTGGGGGAGCATTTATATGTTTTTAGAGTTTGTTGCCTTTAGTAAAAAAAAATAGAAAAATAGAAAAAAGAAAAAAAATTGCTTGATAAATTCCGAAATCTAGAAACTTGTGCCTTTAAGATGACACTACCAATTTAAGTGGACGGAACATCTTGGTTGCAGGAGTAGAGGAACCAATTAACTAAAAAGACGGATCTCAGGTGTTAGAAATTATATGATAGTTGTTACCATATCTCGGAATCGTCACCATATCACTTTCTGTTTTTATTTTTGCAAAGTTTTTGTTTCTCTAAGTGATTTGGTAGTGTCACTAACATCGAATTGTTATTACTGCTTGGATGAAATAGAGTGATTGAGTTACTAATGTAATTAAAAAAAAAAAAAAAACCCAAACCAATTAGACCAACCGGAGTATATAAAAAGAAATGAAATATGAAAAAAATGAAAAATGAAAAAAAAAATGACACTTGGATAGCAACATGTGTGTGTTCTCCCTATCTCCGTCGCCTAAACAAGCGTGGAATGCAGGATCCACGGGAACTATCATGTAATCTGCTGACAAGAAGCATGCGCTTGGATCCAAAAGATCTAATCATGTTGTCGATTCAAAATAAAAAAAAAATGAAAAAGAAAAAGAAAAAAAAAGTTATTATTATTATTGTTCAATAAAATCAACTGCTGGTTCCCTTGTATATGCCAGTTCAGTTGATCTAGAATTAAGATTGTCGACTGTTGGTTCCCTTGTATATGCCAACTGAATTGACATTAGAATTCAGACCATTATCTCAATCCATTAGGTCATAGGTTCATCTTGGCAGTGACCTTCAGACAGATATGGGAAACATCGTTCACTTTAGTCAACATTCGCAAA
This sequence comes from Papaver armeniacum, assembly GCA_023531295.1. Lineage (NCBI taxonomy): Eukaryota > Viridiplantae > Streptophyta > Magnoliopsida > Ranunculales > Papaveraceae > Papaver > Papaver armeniacum. The sequence goes on along the minus strand of JAJJWW010006507.1, from coordinate 215,486 downwards.
CCTCTATTTCTATATCCATCTTCATAATCTATTCATGTGTGATTGTGGTTAGTTAGATTCTGAGTATTTTGGTTTGTTCAACTTTCTAAATAAGATCTTTATTTACTTATATAAGAATTGGATTTGCATCAAGGTACCTCCTCCTGTGGTCATTTTGGATTCATTCGTAGATTCTTCACAGGTAGTTGGAATTTGGAGTAGAAGGTTTTGTAGGTACACCTCTTGTAAACCTTCAAGAGACTAAAACTCGTCCACTAGGGACACCTAGGGGTTCAAAGACTTGTTATACGTGCTAAGTGTGACCGTAGCCTCGACGACACGGAGTTGTATGTATGTCTTAAAATTATTTTGTTTGATTTGCTCGAGGACTAGCAAAGTCTAAGTGTGGGGGAATTTGATAGGTGTCTAAAACACCTTGATATTTATCTATTGTTTATGCTTTCTTTTTTATGTTTTCTTGTAAAATATGTATCTTATGTATGCTTTTGAGTGTTTAGGTATTTTGGAGTCATTTGGAACAAAAGAAGAAGAAACGTCGCTTAAAAGGCTAAAAGGTGCAAATATTGTTGGAGGTGGATTATTTCTCATTATTTTCTTTTACTCTTCGTCTTTGTATGAAAAGTATGTCAGATTTAGTGATGCAAATTTCTGTCTGAAAATCACTACAATTTTAGTGATGAAGAGAAATTGAAGAGAAGAAGTAGATTTGAGAAGTAATAAACGGCTGTTGTTGGTGGAAGAATTCGAAGAAGAGCAAAAGCTTCAATTCTCATGTGCAGCTACTATTGAGAGCGGAGCCGAGCCTAGCCAGCGATAGGAGACAACCAATGCAGCTTAGTCTAGAGAAGCAATGGACGAACAACCGAGGTGGCTCGTATCAACTCTTAGGGTGCCTAGAGTCATCTGGGTATCCCTTACCTACTCACCCTGGGTGGCTATATCCACTCCCATTCCTACAGAAACCTAAAAATCCAATCCATTTCCTAATCATTGGATTGTCTCTCTTTCATTGCACCTGAAATCAAGAGAGGGAAGGCGGCACCATTATTACTCAGAGAAAGGAGAAGAAAGCGAAGATGAAGATGAAGCTGGTTCTTAACCGCAATTGAGCAATGATGGATGATACTGGTCGATTAACGATGGGTTTGCTTCTGATCTAGAAACTAGGGTTTCTGTAGTGATTTTGAGATGAAATAGAAATGGGGTTACTATTGTCGGAAGAAATGGTTAATTGAGAGTCTCAGACAAGGAATTACAGATCTAATGTAACTGTAGATGTTGAATGAAGAACAAGAAGATAGTTTCTGCTACTAGGGTTTATTCAGCTGAGAAGAGGATGCAGAAATTGGAGAAGTTGTTAAATGCTTAGGGCCCGTAAAAGATGAATATGGTTTTATTTCGATTTTGGGTTTGATTGTGATGAAATCAAGGAGGAGAATTAGGGTATGAGTTTGCTGGTGAAGATGATGAAGAGTTAGGGTTAGTATGAAGATACGGCTGCAGTTAGAGACAGAGAAGCTGAGAAAGATACTGAAATGTTGTGGGGTTGCTATTTACTGTACTTGAGAAGATGTGTTTAGATGAATGTCTTAGGACAGGTACAGATTGCAGGTGCTGGTTCTGGTTTGTAGGTGTAGTTGGAGCTGAAATGGGTCTGGTGTTGGTTTAAAAGCTGAACTGAAGCAATTACAGATTAGAGGCATGGAATTTGAAGCTGCAATGGAACTGAGAGCTTGTGATGGTTGCAGTGAAGGAAAAGAAGGCCTGAATTGGTGATGGAAAAAATGGGAGGAGCTGAATGAATGATATAGATGTATGTTTACAGGGTAGGTTTGAGACAATGATTGAAGTTGTTTGATGGCTTAGCTGAACTGAGACAATTGAGCTGAGATAAAGAAGAAATTACACTTAGAAGAGATGGTTATGAAGCTAATGTCGGTCTGGAATGAACGTTTTACAGGGAATGATTTGGTGCTATGTTACAGATGAGTTGGTGACTGAGATTGGTGGAGAACTGCCATAAAGAATTTGAGCTGAGCTGCTGCTACAGAATGAGCTTAGATGAATGTTATGTTGCTGCTGTAATGGAGGAAAATGATGATGCTTCAGTCTCAGATGGTGTTGATAACAAGACAGTGGTGGTAAATTGAAGTTGTTATTGACTGAACAGGTAGATGATTAATGGCCAGAAACTGGTGGTTGTATAGACATGAAGTGAGCTAATTTCCAACTGAGGTTACCAGCAAATATGAGCTGCAGTTGCAGCTGGTGTTGGCTGCAAGAGTATTGTCTGTGGTCGAGCTGTGCATTGCAGGGATGTAGCTGAAGTTGAAGTGCTGAGATAGAATGATTTAATGGGTTGTATGAATTGTAAGAATGAACACATGCCAGGAAATGGGGTATAATGGAATACTGAAATGGATGTGATAGCTGATGATAGCTTGAAATAGGTGTTGTTGTTTCAGGTAGTGGTTGTTTGCAGCAGCAAGGAGTTGCGGCAGGAGCAGTGGATTGAACCGGAGTTTGTTACGATCTTTGCAATGCGCAGACAAGGGCGATTCATACTGGTGGTGTTTATGAAGTTGTTGTGAATATGACATTGGTGGATGAGCTGATGGTATTGAAGAGATGATGAAGTTGCAGGATAAGCTACAATTGGGAGAGATTGCACCACAGAACCCATCATGGTTGGAGCTGAAGCAGTAATGCATCACTGTGGCGCGACATTAGTTTGGCATGTGCAAATCAAAGCAACTCAACTCAGTCAGGCTAGTTAGACTCTGACTCGTATCTGACTAGTGGCATCACTGAGTTGAGTTAGATGATTCGATCTGACTTTCCGAGTTGACGCGGTTGACTGAACTGTGACCGGTGATTGTTGACTTTTCTGATGACCTGAGCTACTTTCGACAACTTTTCCGTCCAAGTTCCGGCTGCTTTTATGGACCTCCGGCGACTACTTTTTGAGCATATTCTCTACATGGGTATTCGTATATATGGGCTTGGTGGACCTTTGAAGACTAGACCTAATTTTGGAACAAGAGGAGCTATAAAAGAGAAGTCTTTCTACAACTTGGAAGATAACGTATTCTACTTGGAGTTTTTGGGAGAGAGCCGCAGCTAGGGTTTGCTTTCGTATTTATTTTTCATCTTCTTTACTTCAATTATTATTGATGATGAACTCCATTATTATGAGTAGCTAAAACAATCGTTGATTAAGGGTAATTTCAAAACCCGAAATATGAACCTATAATTGATATGCAATAGCTCGTTTTCTCACAAGTTTCATTATTATTTGATTTCTACCATGCTAATAATGTTTATGGATTATTTGTTGATTGTTTAAGTTCAAAATTAAATAGTTGATTCATAATCCTATTGCTAGTTTAGATTTTCTTCGACCCGTAATTGTCTAGAAATATAAACACAAGTAGCGATATGTGGGTATTGATGATGGGATTTTGTTAAATTCCCATATGTAGAAATTGACACTAGTAGGTGATTCATGCTTTTGAATTCATCACTAGGAGCAACCTTATCTCACAAAACTTAGAGCATTTGTTTAAGTCACACCTAGAGAGCGTACTTCTAGGAAACTTGGCAAGTAGAATCCTTTAGTCGAGCGCTTCCGTATCCGGTGAGCTTAGGAGATAATAACGGGATAGTTGAGCATACTAATTATCATAGAGTTGTTAGTAACGAGATAATGTGAAGAACGTGCTATATATCGATTTGGTTTATGTTTCGTGGTCGAGAATGATTCCTTAATCAATTCCATCTCATTTTTTAATACGAATTTACAATTTTCAGAATTTCTATAACAAAAATCTTCTTTGCTAAGAATATTTCCATAACAACTTTTGCTTCATACCTCCCTTGGGACGATCATGCTTTCATTGTACTACTTGCTAGTGTAAAGAGAAGTAGAATATATTATTTGCGAGTTTGAAACCTCGTTAGCAAGACAGTTCGATATTCTGATACAAGTCATAAACAGCCAACATCTTCACAATCTCAACACCTTCTTCGCGTCCCTCCCTACGATCAACCCCATCTCCTTCACTTTGTGACCGAAGCAAGTCTGGAATGGCCATTTCTTGGTTTAGGCCAGAATTGTATAGATTGATCTCTCGAATCAGAAAGCACTCTCGTGCAGTGCATTTGTTTAGGGTTTAGATTCATTTCTCATCCACACACCCAAAATTACCAAAACCAGCAGAAATAGTTTTTACCCATAAACAGAGATATAGTAGAAATAGACTTTCCAAGTGATAGATGAGTTTTAGTCTCCACATACCTTTTGTTGATGAAGTTCCACAAGCTCTCCTTAATAGTTCTTTGTCTTCAATTGGTGAACGCCGTGAAGTCTAATGCTCAACTACACAATCTATCATAGTCCGAGACATCACTATAAGTAGACTAGAAATCAAGACTTATAGTTTTGATCACTAACATTGATAAACAAGCTTGAGATAGCAACGCTTGCGAGTTCGACTGAGTAGTGCTCTAATAATCTCCCCCTTTCTCAATTTTAGTGGCAAAACTATCAATACATATGGATTACAAAATAAATAAACTTTGTAGCTTCTCATCCAAATGCTTGATCTCCTTGGTTCTTCAATATTACTCGAAATCTTCGTCACTTCCAAGTATTCTAATGATTCCAAATGTGTTCAACTCAGCATCATAGTTCTTGAAGATCCGTAGCAATAATAATGAGAAAACAGTTGCTCCCAATCATTGTTATATAGTGTCATAGTATTATTACACATCATCAAAGTTCAATTGTATCACAACTTTGACAACAATACTATGGTGATATGTATCACTCCCCCTTAGTCAATACTTTATCTCACAATGAAAACCACTCCCCCTTACATAATGATCCGTAAACCATATGTATTTTTAGCGTGAACTACACATTAATTCTCCCCCTTTTTGTCAATATAAATTGGCAAAGGTACGAAAACTAGTGGGATAGTCATGAAATTATCATAAAGATACTTCATGACCAAAAGAGAACAACATACCAACTTGTTTCGATGATTTCTGTTAGAGCACTGCTCGGTCGAACTCGCATGCATTGCTATCTCAAGCATGTTTGTCAATGTTAGTGATCAAAACTATAAGTCTTGATTTCTAGTCTACTATAGCTAAGTCTCGGACTAGGATACAAAGTGTAGTTGAGATCAAGAACTCCATGGCGATCATCATACAAGACGAAGAACTACTCAAGGAACTGGTGGAACTTCATCGATTAAAAGGTATGTGGAGACTTGAACTTATCTATCACTCAAAAGTCTATCTACTCTATCTCCTATCTTGAGACAAAAGTCGTTTTGCTATTTAGACTTTGATTATACACATTTTCTATTTCGCTCCGAGTTTATCTCGCTTATCTATTTCTCGAAATATGTGTTGGTAAGCTTTCGCTTTGGCCAAGTTCATCTTTACCTAGTGACGAAAGTCATGTTATGTTTCAATTACTTAAAAATGGCTTTGACGAAAAATAGTTTGTGAATAACAACTATATAACGTCCTCTAAGAATGTTTCAATGATTGAAATGAGAGTTTAGATTATATAACCATTGTTGGATATAAGCATTGTGTGGCAACACATACATGTATAAGTCCATATTCCTTGAACCAAAGTCTGTGTACTTTGCTGCTCAGGAAACCGGAACAGAGTCTGCGAACCAGTTCACGAACCCAGTCCGCGTACTGTCGGAGGTTCTCTTCCCGAGAAAATCTGTTGGAGTTTGTGAACTTTTTACAAACTTATTTCGGGTACTTAAGTCCGCGTACTTAGGTTGGCTATTTTCTAAAAACGATTATTCTGAACTTATACTTATACTAACTAAGGAATGCAAGTTTGCAAACCGTGGCTATGAAGTTCATGAATCGATTCGAGTGAATCAAATCGCTTTTGCTTCGATTGTGTCTTGTATACTTCTATAAGATCTAAGCAATTGAACAACTGTATAACTAGTTCATTTGAGTCATTTGAACTAGTTATGGTGAAGAAGAATATGGTTAATATGAAAGTGCTCATATGGATAACCATTTGGTTAACTACTGTTGAACCAACGAATGTACATGTTTGGGTACGGTTACACAAACCTAAAACCGTGCATTTCATTTGTGTGTAACAAGATAAGTTTTCGATCTAACGGTTGAAAGATATTAGCTTGAATCTAATCAGGTTTTCATCTAACGGTGAATATTGAATGCTTTGTTACCAAGGTAACTTAGATTGCAAACCCTGATTTGAAAGACTATATAAAGGAGAACTCTAAAAACTGGGAAACCAAATCCCCACACATCTTGTATGATACTGGTTGTATAAGCTAGAGTCGATTCTCCTTTAACCTTAGGTTTCTACCGAGACCTAGTAGGTTAACGACTTGAAGACTCCATTGGCATTGTGAAGCCAGACCGATACTACTTTCTTGTAGTTGTGTGATCTGATCTTGTTGTTTCTATCGTATTGAGTACAATCGTAACGATTGGCTTGAGATTGATATCTCCGATAGGCAAGATATAAAAGTAATCATAAACATCTTCGTCTCATCGTTTGTGATTCCATAATATCTTCTTTCGCCGCGTCGATTAAGATTATTATGAGGTGATTGATAATACTAGGTTGTTCTTCAGGAATATAAGTCGGGGTTATCAATTGGTTCCTGTTTACCTTGATTTATCAAAAAACGGAACAAAACTCGTAGGTATTTCTGTGGGAGAAAGATTTATCTATTACCGTAGCCTTTTCTGTGTGATACAAATTTTTTTATTAAATTCTTCGACTTTGGGTCGTAGCAACTCTTAGTTGTGGGTGAGATCAGCTAAGGGAATCAAGTACGTAGTATCCTGCTGGGATCAGAGACGTAAGGAGCGCAACTGTACCTTGGATTAGTGTGAGATTGATTGGGGTTCAACTACAGTCCAAACCGAAGTTAGTTTGTAGTAGGCTAGTGTCTGTAGCGGCTTAATACAGTGTGTATTCAATCTGGACTAGGTCCCGGGTTTTTCTGCATTTGCGGTTTCCTCGTTAACAAAACTTCTGGTGTCTGTGTTATTTCTTTTCCGCATTATATTTTGTTATATAATTGAAATATCACAGGTTGTGCGTTTGAATCAATCAATTGGGAAATCCGACCTTTGGTTGTTGATTGAAATTGATTGATCCTTGAACATTGATCTTTGGTACCGTTCAAGTGATTTCTCTTGTATTCAATTAGACTCACAGATTTCTATTTGCTTGAGTAAGAATTGAATCGAGAAAGAGAGATATAACTCCTTGATATACTTTATTTAGATTGAGTCTAGTTGATTCTCTTGAAAGTATATTAGAGTTAGTCCATACAGATTGCTAATCGAAATATTGGGTGTGGTTGTTGTACCCCCGCTTTTTCAATTTCACATAGTCGAAACTTAGTGTATTCATCAAAGAGTTTATAAAGACACAAGATAATTCCCACAATATTCCACAGCCGCACTCCCCACAAAGATTTGGCAATTTAAGCACAAGTTCAATTAAGAACTCTCCCCCATAAAATGTCATTCCCGAAAGAACAACAAGAGCGACCTTACTTTTACAAGAAAATAAGGATTTCTTTGGACATTAACAAATCACATGAAACATGAATTCGTATCCAAAAATCTCAATTGAATTAATCACAAGGAAAATGATTAATTCAGTTGGCCATGCACAACATAAGAGAACTTACGTAGCAACACAGTATATACACAAAGATGTGGATCAGGGAAGGACCAATACTGCTGAATAATCAAAGATTCATTCTATTTTTCATCACTATTTGCACAATGACATATAATAGACTTAATCTTTGAAAACAAAAGTTCATCCTTTCTTCCATCAATATTTGCATAATGACATAAAAGGTTTAACTTTTGTAGTCAAAAGTTCATTCTATCTTTTATCAATACTTTCATAGTGACATATAATAGAGTTAACTTTTGAACAAATATGGGACAATCAAGGTTCACGGACGTAACAACATATCCCATAACAATTTGCAATATATAAAACCATAAAGATTAATACTGCAAAAATCATCTTCCAAATAACTTAGAATTTAAATAAATAAATCTAAAAACATTGCAAGATGAAAACGTTGGCAATAGCTATGTGTACTCACAATAATGGCTATTCCAAACCCTAGTTATCCTTCTTAAAACACAAAAATAAATTCTCATAAGAAGTTTCCTAGATATTGTAGAGCTTTCTCAAGGCATCCATTGAGAATTCCTTCTCATTATTGAAGAAACCATTGATAATGGGATCATTCAATTCCTCCAGATCTTCAGAAATATCAGTTAACTCACTAAGTTCTCTTTTCAGTCCACGCAATGTGTTCTTTGTTAGAGACAACATTTGTTCATAGTGAGATATTTCTTCTAATGATGAAACAATTTGAGATTTTAAATCATTTATTTTTCTGATGAAATCTTTCACCATAGCCCTGAAGTTATTATCATGATGACAAACAGACAAAAGGAAGATAGAGGAAGAACCTGAATCACTAATCGTAGCCTTCACCTTTCTCTTCCTTGAGGACATGATTCCTTCACATAGATACACATTGACAGCTTCTACTACATCTATTTTTGTAGTACCTCTAGTTATAGGTGCCATGAGACTGTATCTTTCAAAGAGAAAAAGTGAAGTACAATTCTGATCACAAATGAACATAAATAGACTTATTAGGAAACCCAACCCTAAAGAAACTTTGAAAAAGTCTTCACAGTTCACATTCCATTATCTATTTTAACAACAAAATATTCACTTGCTCAAAATAACTTTTAGTCATAAATGAAAAATAACTAACATATTTTACAGGACTTGAGTAACCTTGATGTGATCCTTATTCCAAGTCACCAATAAGGATCCATTACATTACTGGATTACATAGTAATGAAGTGAACAAAATTTTCACTTCTTCTGTCACAAGATGACATATCAAGGTTTGTTGGATAAACAGACTTACCTCGTCTGACTCTGATTCTTTTAGTCATCTTATTCTTGTACTCAGGCGTTTGTTGTTTCTCTATCAGACTCATTCTGTGCATGTCATTTTGAAGTTTGGTAATTCTTTTGTTGTTCTTCTTTAATTTCTAACACTTACTTTGAACATGACTTGCACTTCCACAAAACGAGCAAAACAGGAAAGAGTTTTTGCTTTGTAGAGATAACTCCTTCTTATCACAACTTACAAAATCAGTTATTCCAGAACCGGCCGGAACAAATGAGTTGAGTGTGCTCACAATATTATTTTTGAACCCTAAACCTTTTGTATTTCAAAAGCCTTTTGACCGAATAACATTTCTTAAATTTTGTTGGAGCTTCCTGTCAACCTTTGCAGGTCACACTTGAGAGAATTAATCTCTTTTTCTTTCATAGATAGGGTTCTGGTGAATTCATCATTAAGACAGTCAATCTCAAGAGTTTTCACCTGAAGTGATGATTCAAGTTTCTCCAACAAAACCTTTAATTGAAGATTTTCCTTGTGAATTTCTTCACTTTTATCCAAGAAATCTAAAATCTCAGTGTCAGACTCACATTCCGAATCAGAATTTAAGTTAATGGAGACTTCTGCCGAGAGGGCTGAAAATACTGAACATATACCATTGTCACACTGAGATATTTCTTCTTGAAATGAATCATGAATAGCATTAGAGAGAGAAGATAATCTCTCGGATATCTTGCTTTTCTTCACAATATCCTTGATCTTTTGTGTAATCAGTGATCTGTTAAGATCAGACTGATTAGAACAACACTCATCAGCCCATGACAAGTTAGAAGCTTCACTTGTAATGGTCACAACATTGAATGCCGATGTTCTGACTGTATTCTGATCATAATCAAGTAATTTTAATTTTCCAACAAGAGTATTTTTGGAAAGAGTTGCAAGGTTATTTCCCTCAACAATGGCATGCTTCTTAGAATCGTATCTAGATGGCAGTGATCTGAGAATTTTCATCACAATGTCCTTTTCAGGAATAGTCTTGCCCAATGCAAAAGATGCATAAACAATTTCAGACACTATGTGATTAAACTCATCAAATGAATCTTCATCTGTCATACGAAGGTTTTCCCAATCAGAATTTAGGTTTTGCAGCCTAGTTTCCTTTTTACAGGTATTCCCTTCAAATACGGTTTCTAAGTGTTAATGGTGGTTTTTAGTTCAAGGCTAAAATTGTAAAACCAGTATTTAATGCGTTGTCACCCTGCAAGGGGTAAAGCCATTTGAAAGGTGACGAGTGCAAAAAACCTCCTCGCTCATTGAGCAATTCAATGCATATGAAATTCACTCAGAATAGTGCGCGTAGTAGCAATCCCAAATATTCTGTGATTTCCATTTTATGCCAGCATTATTAATCAATGCATGATTTACCTAGTATTTTCCGTGTTATGTTCTCAGTCGAACTCTCATCATTGACATGACATGACGATTAAGTGTTCATTCTCAGCAGAATAACATGAATCTCCCGAAGTGCAAGTATTGATATTTGCATGAAAATACCCACACAGGATACATCATTCTTTGACAAAGAGAATCTTGTATCGACGCGCTTTTAACTAAAGACGGCTCGATTGAACATGTTTAATTTCCTTAAGGAAAATCTAGATTGTCCATATCAGTCTCAGAAACGATCACGGCCACACAATTTGGCCGCGCGATTCAACAAGCTCCGGCCAAGCCACGGCGGAAATAGGCAACCATCATGATGACCATCGGCGGGCCCACCAACGCCCCAACTGATCTGACCTTGCCTAAACGCATCCCAGCGTTGTCAAACGCCAACCCTAAGTAGGGTGGTCACGCTGTGGAAAGAAGCTCAAACGAGCATAGACTGTCCAAAATAGTCTTAAAAGCATCACAGCAGTCCAACTTTGCCAGCCTGGTTAGACGGCTTGGATTACTCCATGAGTGATTAGGAAAGTGCTAGCATGCCCACCAGCGGGCCCACTAGTCATCTAGTTGATCGAATCCCATGTTGACCATTCACAAGTGCTTCAAACGCCGACCCAAACATGGGCGTTGGCGCTGCGCAAGAGCAAAGCTCGAATGAGCTAAAACCGTAAAAACGGTCTCAAAAGCCATCATATCCGTCCAACTTCGCCAGCCTAGTTGGACGGCTTAGATCACATTCCAAACAATCAAGGAAGTGCCAACATGATCATCTATGGGCCCACTAGTGCCCTAGTCGATCGACTTGCCTGCGAAAAGCCTATAGAGTGTTCAATCGCTTGCCCAAACTATGGCATACGCGATGCTTTTAAAACCCTAATTTGGGTCGCGGAAGTGTATTAGTGTCTTAAATCGATCACGACCATCCAACTTAGCCAGCCTGTTTGGATGGCTTAGATCGCGTTTTGGACAGTCGGGGAGGAACGCACGAGTTCACCACCGACCCAACACTATTCCTGCTTGATCGACTTGCCCATGGGAAGTCGATAATGTATTAAATTGCTTGATCGAACTAGGGAAGCTGCAGCGGTTTCAAAACCCTAATTGGGTTTACAAAAACATAATTTTGTCGCAGATTGATCACAACCATCCATCTTCGCCAGCCTAAACGAGCGGCATAGATCTAGATTCAAGTGGTCCCGAAGGTGTTAACGTGATCACTGCGGACCCACCTTTACACGTGATTGACCGACCTACGCAAACTAGGGATCAATGACTCGAAACTCACGCCCAAAGAGGGGTGGGCCACACGGCTCCCTAAACCCTAAAGCTGCGTCAATGGCAGTATGCAACTGCCGCAAAACATCTCGTCCATCCAACTTTGCTAACCTAGTTGGATGGTGTGGATTTGTTCTTCGAAAACAAGCAAAGCAAAATTTTGAAGGCGGGCCATCCCTCTTCCACATGAGGCGATCAACCAAGTGATGACGTGAGCGTAGGGTCCTCAAACGATCACCCAAAGGTGGTCGATCATGCTGCCTCCTTTAAGACGCCTATCCATGACTTATTCAATCAGGCTCTAAAACAATGATGCTTCATACACATCGATTAGTTTGAGCTGCTTAAATGCGATGCTTCAAATGCATCGAATACATACAATATTTTATATTGGCCTCATAAATAACTTAGTTGTTTCACCTAATAGCACCATGCTATTCTCCGCGGCGGGTCCCACGACTTGACCCACTTATTCGAGACATCAAACATGTCACAAACTGGGGGATACTTACTGGGGTATTGGTCTGGCGGTTTACAGCATGCGACGTGCAACGCGTCCATTACGAGAACGTGTCAGAAAAGATGGACGGTTAATGATAGTGAGAGTGGTGGACGAACGTGTGATCGCTTTTCCTCATAACGAAACGCGATGATCACTACCTTCCGCACAAACCCACTCCTCCACTACTTCACTTCCTCCACTTCCTAAGAGATCAGGGTGCGTGCGCTCAATGACTTGTATAAATAGATTTTCAATCCATTTCAAAAAGGGGAGAACACAGGTGTTATCAACACAAGTAGCCAGAAACCATTTTCTGATACGCAAGTCATAAACATCCACACCTTCAACACTCTGATTTCAAACACCTTCCCCGCCTCCCTCCCTAAGATCAACCCTTCTCCTTCACCTTGTGACCAAATTAAATCTGGGACGGCCATTTCTTGGTTTAGGCCAGAGTCTTACAGATTGATTTCTCGAACCTAAAAGCATTCCCGTGCAGTGCATTTGTTTAGGGTTTAGATTCGTTTCTCATTCAACGCACCCCAAATTACCAAAAACAGCAGAATCAGTTTTTACCTCAAAACAATTGGCGACCACAGTGGGAGATTGATCCCTCGGTTGCAAGACCAATATTCATTCCAGTTTTCTCAATTTCAAAAGGGTGGATCTTATATTCAATTCAATCATTAAATTCAATTTAGGTTCAACAACCAATTTCATTTCCAGTGTTCCATTCGCCAAGAAGCTTCACGAAAATGATTTTTCAAGCAATGCTTTGGATAGTTGAGCACCATTAAATCTCCCAGATGAAAGGACCAGAAAGCCGCATGGAGACACAACACGTGACTACTACTTAGAAGAACGCAATGGCTTCTCTCGAGATCCGGATGGAGAAACCATCCTTTCTACATTACCACAAGTTTTGTATGGAGCAAGACAGAAATGCCTCAAAGGGTCCACACCCAGAAAGACGAAGTGAAGATTCGTGTAGCTGTTGTTCCAGTATGGAGATAGTCGACAACAAATCTCAATACCATTGGAGTCCTAGGGAGACACCTGCAGAGATCACAAAAGAAAAGGTCTATCTCTATTCCACCACTGCTACCAATTTAAAGTTAGGAATATCCGCTACCACTTCATCAAAGAAACGTGTAGATCTAAAACATGGCGTAATTCCGAGAATTTGTGCATCTACAATAACAAATGAGGCTTGACACATCTTCAAATCATCATAAAGGGTTCGCCTATTATGTCAACCCGGACAACAGCGAGGCACTTCCTTAGGTGTGACACCTCCGATCACCAGAGCCAGAGCCGCTGCCGCCACCAATATTTCTTCGAGCGTAACACCCCCGGTCGTTACTAGCGCTACTGCCACTTCCCCATCAAGACGAGAGACCGGAGGAACCAGAGGAGGCCAACCCCCTATCACCGTTGTTGATTTAATGGAAAGACGAGAAGTTCTCGCTAAGGCTCAGACGGACATGGCTACAACTCATAAAGAGGGCGTGCATTCATAGATGAAGAAATTCCTGGGCGCTCAAGGGAAAGGAATCAGCTGTCCAATTTCATCACGCGTGAGGATCTAGAACGACTTCTCCAGCATCGAGGCAAGGAAAACCCGGTAGACCTGCACCAGCATCAGCCTCCTTATCCTCCTGATGTGCAAAGAGTTCCTCTTCCGAGAGGATACTCCTCTCCTCAATTTTCCATTTATGGCGAAACTGTTAATGCTCGTGAACACATCTCTCATTTTCTGGATTCATTAGGAGAGCACGAATACAATCATGTCCTTCGCCTGAAAGAGTTCCCAAAATCACTTACTGGGAGAGCGTACACCTGGTACAACAACATTGCACCAAACAGCGTATCCAACTGGTGTGAGATGGTAACCTCTTTCTACAAGAAGTATTTCTTCGTATCCGAGCAAATCACCTTTTCAGATTTGGGGAGGATGTTCCAATTAAACAACGAACATCAAAATAATTATGTGAAGAGGTACAGAATTCAGGCACTGGATTGTCACGATCCAAATATGATTGAACAACGATTGGTGGAATTATGCATTAATAGGATGGTGCCAGTCTATCGTGCTATGCTGGAGAATCTGTAATTTCAGACATCCTCTGAACTACGTGAAGCTGTTAAGCTCGGCTACAACATCACCTGCCCTGTTAGAAAGAACCAGGCCTGCCAGGAATGAAGAGCCTCATGATATTCGTGGAAGCATACATCTCACCAACAGGCAATACAACCTTCAGCCTCCTGTAAGCAGCTTCACTGAAGCAGTAAGAGGAAAACCACCAAGATACAACATCCTGCGGGTCTAAAACCGCCAACTCCAACCTCAGTACCACGTGCACGACTATCACAATGATAAAACAATGTCGGAGATATACGATATCTGGATTGACGGCAACAAAATCGGTGAGAGACGCTTTCAGAATTCCGTCGTCTCCCGTAGAAGAAGTAGTTGCATTATCGAAGGAGGTGCACCTGGGACTTAAGAGGTACATACGAACTCTCCATGTCAAGAGATTCTTCATATTTGCACAACATGTTAGTTAAGTCATCCGCATGAGGGAACTTCCCTACTCCTCAAAGACACGATCCAAAGATGATAAAGGCAAAGGAGTGTGGTCAGGGACTGCTCAAAGACTACCCATCTCAAAGATGCTGAATTTAGAGTGATGCAAGCACGCTATCATTATGATTCCAAGATGTCCAAAGACGAGGACATACTCAAGAGATCAGACGCATTGTCAAAGATCAGCGATGCCTGGACGTCCATGAAACGCAACGTAGACGCAAAGACAGCCTCATGATCAGTAAATCGTATGATCCTCATCAACGTTGGGGTCAACTATAACTGTACCCGGCGTGACAACATCTATCAAGTTGAAAGCTCAATAGATACTCGTGGGTAGGGGACTGTCTCCCTCTTCTCCATTCCAAGAGGAAACATCAAGGAAGCTATCGGTTCTATCATCAGCTTCTCCCTCTAATAACGAGGCGATCTCTACCATTATATGAAGACTTCCAAGTTCGTGCAAGTAGCTACCATGCCTCTCCCTGCATGTCTCTTCTGTTCACTGTTGCTTGCCAGAGCTTCACCATATCAACAACCACTACGGACAGAGGTAATCCGAACTTCTGCATATTTTGCATTCCCATGGATAAGTAATTGAGTCACCAGTATGGAGGCAAGATGGTGATATCTTTATTATGGTAAACCCACCGACCATACAAGATAGAGCCATGTAACTCACGCTTGGGGACTGAGACTCAGCATGAAATTCCTTCACCGTCAGTCAAGGACTTCTTCAACACAAGAGAGACGGTCAAGAAGCATGTAATTTGCAAGAGAAAATCAAACTGAAGGAGAAGCCTCTTCAACGCTCTCTCCAGAAGAAGCCGCACGTTCTAGAAGCCGCTTCAACGCACGCTTCAGAAGCCGCTTCAACGCACGCTGCAGAAGCCGCTTCGACGCACACTCCAGAAGCCGCTTCAATGCACGCTCTCTCCTGAAGCCGCTTCAACGCTCTCTCCAGAAGAAGTCGCTTCAAAGCTCTCTCTCCCGAAGCCGCATCAGCACCCTTTCCCGAAGCCACTTCAGCGCTCTCTTCAAAGGCCGAAGCCGCTTCAACACCTTACCAGCAAATGCAATGGAAGTACGTCTTTCAAGAGAAAATAATCTCGGGATAATTACACATGGGGACTGCCAGCACAGGATACCTTCACGTCCCTCAACCGGTTTATTTCTAATATCAGCAATCATCACTGTTGAAGCTTTACGAGCCGCAGAGAATCCTCAACATGAAGACGTACATGTGCATCAAAGAATCCAAAGTACAAATCGGAGATATTTTCACGTGTCCAGCCACACCATTGATTCTGAAGTGTAACTGGGTACTGCTCATCGCATCCCGTTCCATACAACCATCCAAGATTCAGAAGACGATTCAAAGGATGTTGCTTGAAACGAAGTCTTTGAAGACTTATAACGGCACGTCGACAATGAAGGTCTCTCAGCTTGTCTACTTCACTTAACGGCTCCGGAGGATTGTGCCCATACAAGCATATCATCATCGCAATCAAAAAGTGTAAGATGATTGAAAGAAATCATCAAGCAGCCAATACATGCTTCTTAGGGCAAGCGTCATTCGTGCCCTGAAGTGCAGCTGCTTCAATGACGAAACAACCTCTCAATCAACATCTCATTGTGCCTGGATCCCAGAAAGAAGTTTCGCCATCTATAATTTTCATATTTTGGGAAATCCCTTCACGGAATCAGGAAGCAGCGAGCTAGTGCACGCGGTACTCCCAGATTGCGATTACTTCTTCAGACGTGTCCAATCACATCACACGCGCTATTAATTAAAGATAGAGCCTCCGCACCTAACAAATACGATTCCTGGATCTCATGTTCACGGAAGCACAACACACGTGATATAACAAATGGAAGTTACAACATGAATGAGGGATTATTATTCGATCAAGCCCTGGCTCCAGTCGCATGAAGCAAAGACTACTAAACATCAAAGAACTGTCGTCAACTCCAGGGCCAATGATTCCTTCACTAGAGTCCTCTCTAGGAACTGCTTTAACATCCTCTCCAGAAGACGCTTCGATGCCCTTCTCAGAAGCTGCATCAACGTTCTCTTTGGGAGATGCTTCAACATCTTTTTCAGAAATTGCTTCCGTAGCCTTTTAAGGATATTCCTCATGATAGGACTCGTCCACATCAGAGTCGAGGATTACGACATCGTCATGAATAGTTTGAGATCCCAACCAACCATATGCCTAATCTACCTGAGGCCAACCGACATCATGCTATGGGAACGCTCACCTGGACGCCTCTTGAACGTGACATGTTCCAAAGACAGACGACCCATCTCTCCCCGGTAACATCTAACTTTGTCTCATGAGTTTTATCTTTATTTGTCACCATCTAGTGCTTACCCCGCAATAGTGTAACTATTACGTGCTAAGCAGGGGACTTAATGTTGATGGTGGTTTTTAGTTCAAGGCTAAAATTGTAAAACCAGTATTTAATGCGTTGTCACCCCCGCAAGGGGTAAAGCCATTTGAAAGGTGATGAGTGCAAAAACCTCCTCGCTCATTGAGCAATTCAATGCATATGAAATTCACTCAGAATGGTGCGCGTAGTAGAAATCCCAAATATTCTGTGATTTCCATTTTATGCCAGCATTATTAAACAATGCATGATTTACCTAGTATTTTCCGTGCTATGTTCTCAACCGAACTCTCATCATTGACATGACATGACGATTAAGTGTTCATTCTCAGCAGAATAGCATGAATCTCCCGAAGTGCCAGTATTGAGATTTGCATGAAAATACCCACACAGGCTAGATCACTCTCTGACAAATAGAATCTTGTATCGACGCGCTTTTAACTAAAGGCGGCTCGATTTAACATGTTTAATTTCCTTTAGGAAAATCTAGACTGTCCATATCAGTCTCAGAAACGATCACGGCCACACAATTTGGTCGCGCGATTCAACAAGCTCCTGCCAAGCCACGCGGAAATAGGCAACCATCATGATGACCATCGGCGGGCCCACCAACACCCCAACTGATCGGACCTTGCCTAAACGCATCCCAGCGTTATCAAACGCCAACCCTAAGTAGGGTGGTTACGCTGTGGAAAGAAGCTCGAACGAGCATAGACTGTCCAAAACAGTCTTAAAAGCGTCACAGCTGTCCAACTTTGCCAGCTTGGTTGGACAACTTGGATTACTCCTCGAGTGATTAGGGAAGTGCTAGCACGCCCACCAGCGGGCCCACTAGTCATCTAGTTGATCGAATCCCATGTTGACCATTCACAAGCGCTTCAAACGCCGACCCAAACATGGGCGTTGGCGCTGCGCAAGAGCAAAGCTCGAATGAGCTAAAACCGTAAAAAACAGTCTCAAAAGCCATCATATCCGTCCAACTTCCCCAGCCTAGTTGGAAGGCTTAGATTGGGTTCTAAACAATTAAGGAAGTTCCAACATGATCATCTGTGGGCCCACTAGTGCCCTTGTCTATCGACTTGCCTGCGGTAAGCCTATAGAGTGTTCAATCGCTTGCCCAAACTATGGCAGACGCGATGCGTTTAAAACCCTAATTTGGGTCGCGAAAGTGTATTAGTGTCTTAAATCGATCACGACCATCCAACTTAGCCAGCCTGTTTGGATGGCTTAGATCGCGTTTTGGACAGTTAGGGAGGAACGCACAAGTTCACCACCGGCCCAACACTATTCCTGCTTGATCGACTTGCCCATGGGAAGTCGATGATGTATTAAATTGGTTGATCGAACTAGGGAAGCCGCAGCGGTTTCAAAACCCTAATTGGGTTTACAAAAACATAATTTTGTCGCAGATTGATCACAACCATCCATCTTCGCCAGCCTAAACGAGCGGCATAGATCTAGATTCAAGTGGTCCTGAAGGTGTTAACGTGATCACTGCGTACCCACCTTTACACGTGATTGGCTAACCTACGCAAACTAGGGATCAATGCCTCGAAACTCACGCCCAAAGAGGGGTGGGCCACACGGCTCCCTAAACCCTAAAGCTGCGTCAATGGCAGTATGCAACTGCCACAAAACATCTCTTCTATCCAACTTTGCTAACCTAGTTGGATGGTGTGGATTTGTTCTTCGAAAACAAGCAAAGCAACACTTTGAAGGCTGGCCATCCCTCTTCCACATGAGGCGATCGACCAAGTGATGACGTGAGCGTAGGGTCCTCAAACGATCACCCAAAGGTGGTCGATCATGATGCCTCCTTGAAGACGCCTATCCGAGACTTATTCAATCAGGCTCTAAAACAATGATGCTTCATATACATCGATTAGTTTGAGTTGCTTAAATGCGATGCTTCACATGCATCAAATACATACAATATTTTATATTGGCCTCATAAACAACTTAGTTGTTTCACCTAATAGCACCATGTTATTCTCCGCGGCGGGTCCCACGACTTGACCCACTTATTCGAGACATCAAACATGTCATAAACTGGGGATACTTACTGGGGTATTGGTCTGGCAGTTTACAGCGTGCGACGTGCAACGCGTCCATTACGAAAACGTGTCAGTAAAGATGGACGGTTAACAACATAAACCCATGATTGAAAATCATGCGCTTGAAGAAAGGCACGCATAAGAATTTTCCATCATAAGTAATTTGAGCCATCGAAGACTGGTGGTACGTTTATGGAGATAGCACTTATGTCCATATTCAGATTGCTACAAACACAGACTTATAAGGTCTTTAACGGGGGGTCTAACAACCACACCCAATATTTCGTTTGGCAATCTGAGAGGACTTACTCCAATATACTTCCAAGAGAATCAACTAGACAGTCAGACTCAATCTTATAGAAAAGTATATCAAAGAGCGATATCTCTATTTCTCAATTCGACCTGCAATCAGCAAATAGGAATTTGCGAGCCCGATTGAATATAAGAGAAAAAAATTGAACGGTACCAAAGATAAATGTTCAAGGATCAATCAGTTTCAATCAACAACTAAAGGTTGGATTTACCAATTAATCGATTCAACGCACAACCTGTGATATTTCAATTATATAACAAAATATAATGCGGAAAAGAAATAACACAGACACCAGAATTTTGTTAACGAGGAAAACCGCAAATGCAGAAAAACCCCGGGACCTAGTCCAGATTTGAACACCACAATGTATTAAGCCGCTACATACAATAGCCTACTACCAATGAACTTCGGACTGGACTGTAGTTGAACCCTAATCAATCTCACACTGATTCAAGGTACAGTTGCGCTCATTACGTCTCTGATCCCAGCAGGATACTACGCACTTGATTCCCTTAGCTGATCTCACCCACAACTAAAAGTTTCTACAACCCAAAGTCGAAGACTTGATAAAAAAATCCGTCTCACACGGAAAAGTCTATTAGAATAGATAAATCTGTCTCCCACAGAAATACCTATGAGTTTTGTTCTGTCTTTTGATAAATCAAGGTGAACATGAACCAATTGATAACCCGGACTTATATTCCCGAAGAACATCCTAGTATTATCAATCACCTCACAATAATCTTAATCGTATGATAGCGAAACAAGATATTGTGGAATCACAAATGATGATACAAAGATGTTTGTGATTACTTTTAATCTTACCTATTGGAGATAAATCTCAAGCAAATCTTAGCAAAGATAATACTCAAATACGATAGTAAAAGTAAGATCAGAACACGCAACTACAGAGAAAATAGTTGGGTCTGGCTTCACAATCCCAATGAAGTCTTTAAGTCGTTAACCTACAGGGTTTCGTGAAAAACCTAAGGTTAAAGGAGAATTGACTCTAGCTTATGCAACTAGTATCGCACAGAAGGTGTGGGTATTAGGTTTCCCAGTTGCTAGAGTTCTCCTTTATATATTTTTCAAATCTGGGTTTGCAATCTAAGTTACCTTGGTAACAAAGCATTCAATATTCACCGTTAGATAAAAACCTGATTAGATTCAAGCTAATATCTTTCAACTATTAGATCGAACTTAGCTTGTTATACACAAATGAAATGTACCTTCATTTAGGTTTATGTAACCGTACCTAAACGTGTACACCATGTTGGCTCAACCGTAGTTAACCGAGGTTAGCTATATGAACACTCTCATATCAACCTTATTCATCTTAACCATAAGTAGTTCAAATGACTCAAATGAAACTAATTAAAGAGTTGTTCAATTGCTATATTCTCATAGAAGTATACAAGAACACAATTGAAGCAAAATTGGTTTGATTCACTCGAATCAATTCATGAACATTATAGCCACGGTTTGCAAAGAATGCATTCCTTAATATATATAAATGCATTAGTTCATGAGCAAACCAATTCTAGAACTTCAACCACTCAAGTATGCAAACGTGTACGCATACTTAAGTAGCCGTTCTGAGTTTGGGTTCGCCAGTATGCGAACGGTTACGCATACCTTAGTACACTTCCAAAACCCAACAGAAATTGCCAGACCTATACCTTACGCAAGTATATGTACCGGTATGTGTACTTGGTACACAGAATTTTACAACTACAAGTACGCATACGGCTATGCATACTTTAGTTCCGGTCATGGATCACATACATGTAAGAATGCACACTATGTTTATAATCCAATAGTTCTAAACTCTATTTCAATCATTTAAACTTTCTTAGAGGATGACAATAGCCGTTTTCACACACTATTAGCATCAAAGCAATTTTCAAGTTATTGAAATAATTATAACGAAACATTCCAAGTCTACACCAAATGATTATATCACACAACCATGTAAGATGTTACTCGGCAATTTTCACATGATCATCTTTTGACTTTCGTCAAGAATATAAGATGAACTTGGTTGAAGCGAAAGCTTACCAACACATATTTCGAGAAATATGTAAGCGAGTTAAACTCAGCTCGAAATCTCAAATGTGTATAATAGAAAACTATATAGTAATACGACTTATGTCTAAATATAGGAGATATTATAGAAATAGACTTTCTAAGTGATAGATGAGTTTTAGTCTCCACATACCTTTTGTTGATGAAGTTCCACAAGCTCTCCTTAGTAGTTCTTCGTCTCCAATTGATGGATGTCGTGAAGTCTAATGCTCAACTACACAATTTATCCTAGTCCGAGACATCACTATAAGTAGACTAGAAACCAAGACTTATTTTATTGTCCATCCCCTAGTTACAGCTATAGTTAAAACAACTCTAATTGTTGTTTCCTTTACAACATGACTAAAAGTTTCTCCATAATCTATTCCAACTTGCTGATTATAACCTTGAGTAACCAATCTTGACTTGAGCCGATCCACAGTTCCGCCTGACTTTAATTTGACTCTATAAACCCATTTACATCCCAAAATGTTCATATGAGGTTCAGGATCAACCAAATCCCATGTGCCATTCCTAATTAATGCATTATTTTCATCTCTCATTGACACTTGCCATTTAGGATTTTGAATATCAATTTTAATAGATTTTGGCTCAATAGGAATAGAGAGTAAAGAACTAAAAGCAGAAGGAATAGGATGCTTAACCGAATGATGTAAAACATGATCAGGAAAAACTTTTTTTTTTTATAATGCCAGACTGAGATCTTGTCACAATAGTAGATGAAGGAACAGAAGGTAAAAAAGAAAGAACTTCAGTAACAGTAGAAGACTCAGTACGAGAAGTAGAAGAAAAATAGAATTTTGTTTCTGAAAAGATGACATGTCTTGAAATATAAGTTATTTTTAAGACAGGATTATAGCATTTATAACTTTTATGTAAAGTACTATAACCTATAAACACACATTTCACATATTTGGGAATAACTTGTCAGTTCTTGAATGACCCAAAAAAGGATAACAAATACAACCAAAGACTCTCAGCAAAGAATAATCTAGAAGATCATTGTATAAAACTTGAAAAGGAGATTTGTTATTAAGAACTGGAGTTGGAGTTCTATTTATGAGAAAAGTAGCAGCTAAAAAAGCATCACACCAATACTCTTTTGGACATGAAGCATTTAAAAGAAGAGTATTGCCCATTTCAGTAATGTATCTATGCTTCCTTTCAGCAAGACCATTTTGTTCTGGGGTTCTAGGATAAGAAATTCTTAGCGGAATACCATAGGATTCGATAAAAGATTTAAAAGGACCTTTAACTAACTCACTGGCACCATCAGTTTGAAAACCAAGAATTTTTGTGTTAAACAAATTTTCAGTAACATTTTTGAAATGTTGAAAACATTGTAAAGCTTCAGTTTTTGCTTGCATTGGATAAATCCAACGAAACTTACTAAAATCATCAACAAAAAAAACATAATATCTATGTCCTGATAATGAGGTAACAGGAGCAGGACCCCACTCATCACAATGAATCAATGTAAGTGGATAAGGTGCATGTGAAGGAGAGGCAGTAAAAGGAAGTCTGTTACTTTTAGCTAGCTGACAAGGGTGACAAATAACATTTGAATGAGCAGACTTTAAGATAATATGCTTATTATTATGAAGTTGTTGGAATACTTTTAAAGAAGGATGTCCTAACCTACTATGCCATAAATCAAAAGAAGCAATAAGAGATGAAAATGCATATTGCAATTTAGGTGTAGATATTGGATGTAAATTGTTGACCATTTTCCATTTAGCTAGCAAAACATGATCATGTAAACTTCTTATCTCATATCCAAAAGGATCAAAAGTTATATAACAAGCATTATCTCTTGTAAACTTAGACACTGACAATGATTTGTGTTCCAGATTAGGCATATGTAAGACTTCATTCAACATAAAACTAGTGTAAGGAGTTTGAATGTTTGAAGTACCAGAAAAAGAAATAGGTAAAGTCTTACCATTACCAATCATGACTTGCTCTTTTCCTTTGTAAGTAGGCGTATTATGAAGAATTGATCTGTCACTAGTCATACACTCATATGTGCTGAGGCTCCACTATCAGATATCCACACAATACTTAAAGAAGAAGGATCATCATTAATAGTTGAGCTATTAACATTCAAACCTGTAAATGACTGTTGAGTACCGGGTAAACTGTTGTTGTATTCTGATAATGTGGTGTAACATCATTAGCGTAATGAGCTTGTGCATTTCCATTTGAACTTCCAGTTGGAGGTGGATGATATTGAAAGAAACGACTAGATGCAGCATGACCATTCTTCTTACATATTTGACAAAACACTTTGGAGTAGTCTATATAAGATCTTTTGTCACTATTACCATTTGAAGTTGAACAATTTTGGTATGGAGTATTTGAATGTCCTGAAGTAGACCCATGTTGATATTGACTGTTCTTTTCCAGATCTGAAACAAGAAGACTGCTGTCAATGTTGTTATCACTGTTACTGATATTGTTGATATTGATGTTGTTGTTAATAAAGTTGTTATATGTCGATCTTCGAGTTGTTACCATAAAATCTTGCAAGAACCCTAGGAATTTTTAGAATTTGGGAAAAATTATTGATTTGATATTACCCTGACTTGATGAAGTTAAAATTGTTGAGATGTTTGAATTCTGTGAATAAGGATCGTTCCTAATCTGATACCATAAGAAATCTTATGCTCTCATGATAATCAAGATATATTGAATGTAAAAGATGAAAAACAGAAGAAGAAGAAGAAGAAGAAGAAGAAGAAGAAGAAGAAGAAGAAGAAGAAGAAGAAGAAGAAGAAGTTGTATTACAGAAAAATCAGATGACTATACAGACAGTGTTTCAGACATATTTATTATATGATATTAAAGTTGTATTAAAGTTGTCTGAGTCAGACAACTTGTAGGATCAGAATATCGCAACTACAATACTTCGAGAGATTAATAAATGACGACATTGCGAGGGAGTCGCAGGGAAGTAAAATAAATGACGCAATGAATGACGACAGCCAGAACACGAGGAAGATATGAAAATATGGCGAAGTTTAATAGTATCGCGAGATTGCATACTTGTACGCTTGCGATATTTCGCAAGCCATTCCCGAAAATAAAGGACAGCTTAGCTGTCATCCACTGTGTACTACCCTATATAAGGGGTTGAGTAAATCTGTTGTAGAGAGAGTTCTTTTTGAATTGTTAAGCAAGTCATTAGGAGAGAGAAAGTTTTAGAGTGATTGTAATTCTATAACTCATTTCTATTTCATATTGTAAAGATTCAAGTATTCAATCAATTGGAATCATAATCATTCATCTTAAAATGACTTAATTGTGTATATTCTAGTGAGGGGTGTAGTGTAGGATTTCCTGCAACTACATAATGGCGCTAGAAACAGGGAGGGATTGAAGATAAGAGATTGGATATTGTCACTAAAACGGTAAAAATCAAGAGTATGATGGATAAATTGAAGAAAATTAGAATCAGAGAGGGTAATGAAGAATTGGAATGTAATATGATTTCAAAATCAATGGTTAATGAATTTCATGAAAGTATTAAAGGGAGAATACATAAAAGAGATTTTGAAGGAAAGAAAATTATAACAGTAGAGGAGGTGTTACCCTTGAAAGAATGGGAAAAACAGAGAATTATATTCACAGCAACGAGAGATGTCGGAGAGAACTTAAATCACACATCTCCACTAGTAATTACGATAAGTGCCAAAGAAAGAAGAAGGAAAATTAACAAAAACAATGGAAGAATGGGCAATAAGTAGAACTTTAGTGGATACGGGAGTTCGAGTGAATATAATGTTTTATCATGCATATAAAAAATTGGGGTACAAAGATGAAGAAATGACTTCCGCAACATGTCATATCTATGGTTTCGGCAAATCAATAACAAAACCTAAAGGGGAAATAAAAATACGAATTTTGTTGGGAGAAATTGAAACAAATGTGACGTTATGCGTAGTAGATATGGAATCACCATATAACATGCTGTTGGGAAGGCCATGGATACACGCAATAAAAGCTGTAGCATCAACATTTCATCAATGTATCAGATTTCCCATGCCGAGTGGAATTGGCGAAATCAGAGGAGATACCGATAAAGGAAGAATGTATCATCAAATCGAAGTAAAACATTATGAAGAACGGGTGAAGAGGCGAAAAGATCGCAAGAAGATGGCAAAAGCACCAAAAAAGGAAGAAGAATTTAGAACATACATGATAAGAGCGGAAGAAGGAAAAGGAATATGTGGTGGAGAGAATGATCTCGCAAAGGAAATAAGAGGACCAACGCCCATGGGAGAACCGAAGGCTAGCTACATTGCGGCAGAACCAACAAAGGAAGTGAATATTGGAACTGAAGAAGAACCCAAGATGTTAAAAATTGGAACTAAAATGGAGGCAGATGAAGAAAGAAAGATCATTGATTTGTTGCGAGATTATAAAGATATCTTCGCATGGGATATGGATGAGATGCCCGGAATAGATCCATCTCTGTAGCATGTCATAAATTAGAGATTGATAAAAATGCCAGACCATTCAAACAAAGAATTAGAAAAATCGCAACAAAGATATCATCCTCAAATAGAAGAAGAGTTGCAGAAGATGCTTGATGCTGGCATTATTAGGCAAGCAAAATACCCCGAATGGATAGCGAATATGGTCGTAGTTCCGAAGAAGAAAAAAGGAAATAGAATTTGCATAGATTTCACCGATTTAAACAAAGCTTGTCCAAAAGATAGTTTTCCCTTGCGGATATTCCGAGATGGTTGAATCAAAGAAATAGAAATGAAAGGATATCCTCCCTTGATGGATATAAGGGATACAATCAAATCCCTCTCGCCGAAAAGACCAAGAACATACTGCCTTTTTCGCTCCAAGAGGATTATCTTGTTACACAAAAATGCCTTTCGATTGCGAAATGCCGGTGCAACGTATCAAAGGATGGTGGAGAAAGTGTTCGAACAATGGATACATAAAACATTAGAGGTATACGTGGATGACATGTTAATAAAAAGCAAAGAAGCAAAAGATCATGTGCGAGATTTGAAGGAAATTTTCGAACAAATGAGACATTTCAACATCAAAGTAAATCCAGAAAAATGTACCTTTGGAGTGGCATCTGGAAAAATTTTAGGATACATTGTATCAAAAGAAGGAATACAAGTTGATCCGGAGAAGGTACAAGCAATTCGAGACATGCCAACGCCAAAGAACAAGTGAAAGATGTGCAAAAGTTAAATGGATTATTAGCTTCGCTAGGAAGATTCATCTCGAGATCATCTGATAAGTGCAAACATTTTTTCAACATTCTTAAAAAGGGAACGAAATTTAGGTGGACGGATGAGTGTGAAAAGGCATTGCAAGGAATAAAAGAACATCTAATGGATATATCAATATTACAAAAAGAAGAAGACGGGGAGGAATTACTAATTTACCTCGCGACAACCTCGCATGCATTAAGCGCGGTATTATTGCGAATGGACGCAGGGGTGGAAAAACCAATCTATTACATCAGCAAAACATTCAATACTGCAGAGAAAAATTATTCAAAAATTGAAAAATTAATTTTGGCGTTAGTTTACGCAACATTTAAACTTTGCATCTACTTCGAAGCACACACAGTTAAGGTAATGACAAAAGTACCAATTGAGTCAGTCATGAAAAATTCGAAAAGGTCGGGAAGGGTTGAAAGATGGAATGCTCAATTAAGTCACTGCAAACTCAAATATGAAGTGTTATCCTCACCAAAATCGCAAGTTATAGCAGACTTTTTAGCAGAATTTCCATTGGAAGAAGATGAGGCAGTGGAAGAAATGATGGATATAGATGAAGAACATGGAAATCCAAGGGATTTATTAACAGAGCCAAATAGATGGGAAATATTAGTAGATGGATCATCAAATGGAGAAGGTGACAGAATTGGGATCATTATAATTTAGCCAGAAGGCAATAAAATGGCTTTCTCTTTCAGATTGGAGTTTGCATCTACTAACAATGAAACAGAGTATGAAGCTATAATACATGCTTTGCGATTTGCAATAGAAATGAAGTTGGAGAATGTAAGAATTACCAGTGATTCTCAGTTAGCTATTCGCCATATAAAATAAGAATATACTACAAATTGAGCATCCTTGAAAAAGTACAAAAAGCTTGTTGAAGAATTGTCAGCGAAGATACCAAAAATAAAGTGGAGACACATATCAAGAAAAGACAATAGACTCACGGATGCTTTTGCTTTTATATCAAGTATGATGACAGATCCATCTGCGAGTTGCATAAAAATACATACACTTCAATCACCATCAATCAACAAAGAGGAATAGGAAGAAGCAGAAGTAATGCTCATAGAAGATGAAACACAAAGATCCCATTGCGAGGATTGGAGGACAGAACTTCATGCTTATCTAATGAAAGGAGAAACGCCAAGAAATAGATTAGAAATGCATAAATTAAAAAGCCGTGCAACAAATTATGAATTAAGAGACGGGATATTGTACCGAAGATCCTTTAATGGACCCTCGCTCAGATGTTTAACACGAAAAGAAGGAGAAGCAGTGTTAAAAATGCTACACAGTGGGGATGCTGGCAATCATAGTGGCGGAAGATCTTTAGCACATAAGACGAAAATGCAAGGCTATTATTGGCCATATATGCATGAAGATGCAAAACAAATATCAAGACGTTGCGAAGATTGTCAAAGACACGGAAAGAAAATACATGCACCAGGTGCGCCATTAACCTCTTCAACAAGTGTATGGCCTATTGGAAAGTGGGGATTAGACATTGTAGGACCATTTTTACCAGGTACAGGGCAAAGGAGATATTTGATTGTCGCAACAGATTATTTCACAAAGTGGGCAGAAGTAAAAGCGGTACAACACATTCGCGATAAAGATATTTTTACTTTCATATTCGAAAATATAATATGCAGATTTGGAATTCCAGCACAGGTTGGTATCTGACAATGGGAAACAGTTTGAGGGACAAAATATAGAATTACTGCTTAATGCATTTCAAATAAAATGTGGGAAATCAACTCCTTTATACCCGCAGGCCAACGGACAAGCAGAAGCAACAAATAAAACAATCGCTGATATATTGAAGAAAAAACTAGAAGGGCATAATAAGGCATGGTGTGAGCAAGTACATAATGCAGTATGGGCTTATAATATAACAAGGCGAGAAGCTACGGGGATGTCACCATTTTGTCTAACCTATGGTGTTGAAGCTGTACTTCCGACAGAAGTTATTATTCCAACAACAAAGAGAGAAGCTTGGGAGAAAAATCTAAGTGCGGGTAACATTTTAGTTAAATTAGATGAGTTAGAAAAAAAAAAGAGAAAGAGCACTACAGCATATGGAGAATTATCAGCGAAGATTGGCTAGAGAATATAACAAACGTGTCAAAACACGCGAGTTTCAACCAGGTGATATGGTGTTGCGAGAAACACCAATATATCAGCGAGAAAGTGGTGGCAAGTTGGCGAAAAAGTGGGATGGACCTTATATCATCAAGGAGATAGTTGGAACAGGGGCATATAGATTAATGGATCCAGAAGGCAAAGATGTGGGACAGATATTGGGTAGACCATGGAATAGATTATATCTCAAGAAGTATTACCCATAGAAGATGGAAAGGAAAGAATAAATTCTGAAATGTTAAATGAATGAAATGATATGAAATGTTCTTGCGACAGAGATATTGCGAAATTAAGAAAGAATGTGCGAATATCACGCAAATGAATTGACAAATATTAACCAAAAATGAATGATTGAACGAATTGACAGAAATGAATGAGTGAGTGAATGGGACGAACCTTTATGGCGTACACCCTAGTTCGCGAATAATATTTCGTAAGAGGCAAATGTAAGACCTAAAGTACGTCATATAAGGGGGTATCTCTTGACATGGCTCAGGGAAAAGGTTACACCGCTCCTGGAACCTGAGTCATGGATATTTGGGGCCCATGAAAGCCTATCCGGGAGAGATACCTTGGATTTCCAACTATATATATATATATATAAGGTTATACCCTGGTTGGACGCCCGAGGGTCTCTTCCAAGGAGTCAGTGTATGCTCAAGGCTCCGAGGTACACGTTGAGCCAAGAGTGCCAGGATATTTGAAGTGTCTCGGCCATTCTTGGCAAGTCTTGGCACATGCTTTTCGGCAAGAAAACTCCACTTAGGGTGCAGTCTCGTAACCATAAACCCTATAGGTATAAGGGATAAGAGGCTGCGAAAACAACTGGTTGTTGTTAAGACCGGATGGGAAGAGCTAGTCTTGTATGGCCGATGTACGCCTCCTTGAAGGGGCAACCAGGGAGATGATAAGGGCGGCACCCTCCATTAGGGAGCTGATAAGTGTCACAAGACGACAATGTCATGGGGCTTTATATTCGCAAGAACATTTAGGCTGTCATATTGTCACAAATGAAATATCCTACAGAGGCAAAAATACTAAAGAAATGATAAGACAAGATCAATGGGTCATTACATGAAAGTGTAAGGACGTCCTGCGATCTTGTCGCAAGACGTCAATGTCATGGGATTTTATGTTCGCAAGAATATTTAGACTTGTCATATTGATGCAAAATGAGGGGTGGCAAAATAAGACCTTTAATTAGGAAGGCAAAATAAGACCACACAAAAACAATGATAAGGCAAGATCAATGGGTCAATACATGAAAATGTAAAGACATCCTGCGATCTTGTCGCAAAAGTGAATTTCAGCATAAATAAAGATAATGGAATAGAAATCATTAAATACCAAAAATTATACTTGTTGAAAGAAAGAAGAGTAACGCAGATGAGTACATACATCAAAAAAGATGATTGAAGTACATAAAGAAACAACAGCACGAGAAGAAAGATTACAAGAGAAAATCATTTCTCGAATAGTAACTTTTTCACCGAGAAGGAGATCTTTGGGTTTTCTTCAAGCAACTTTATCTATATTTTCGCTAACTAATATATTTCCAAATGGATCCTTCTTCACCTACATCTTCATTTGCGACATCATCATTGACATTTTATTGGGAGAGACAGTTTCTTCATTTTCGAGTTCTTCGCCACTATTATAATCATAATCGCTATCAGGAGGATTAGGAACTTCATCATCACTTACTTCCAGAGGTTCAACAGACACAGGATCAAGAGATTTAGATAGTAAAACATTATTCACAAGAACTTCGGCTCTAAGATGAAATTGACGAAGGAGTGCTTTCTGCTGATTTTTACTCTCTATATCTTTACAATCACGCATATAGTCGAATTTTCTTTCTGCCCTATCGCGAGAACGTGCAAGAGAAGCAGTGAGTATTCCATTCTCTTTGCGAATTTTTGAGTAGTCGGATTTCAAAGCAGTAATGGAGGAGTGAAGTTTTTTCTCAGACTCTGTGTTTGTACCCTATTCAAATAGTATGTGTGCGTACCGCACAAGCTATTTGATGTCGGTACAATACGGTTTATTGTGGAAACCGGTGGGTTTATTGTGGAAACCCGCATGGCTTATTATGGAAGCCTAACCCTGTTTATTGTGGAAACCGGTGGGTTTATTGTGGAAACCCGCATGGCTTATTATGGAAGCCTAACCCGGTTTATTGTGGAAACCGGTGGGTTTATTGTGGAAACCCGCATGGCTTATTATGGAAGCCTAATCCGGTTTATTGTGGAAACCGGTGGGTTTATTGTGGAAACCCGCATGGATTATTATGGAAGCTGGATTTGGGTTGTTAGGGAAACCAGTGGGTTTATTATGGAAACCCACTAGGCTTATTATTGAAGCCCAAGAGTCTTGAATAATTATTTATTTATAATTATTAATGATATTTGAGATAAATGCAGGATCCTAAATAAAGAGGATAATTATCTTAAATACTTATAATTATTATTTAAGATAAATATTATTTAAGATAAGTAAGGATTATGGTAAATATTAGGGTTTATCATGAATCTGGATGTTATTTGAGGTTTATACAGATGAGGGAAGTTATTAGGATAACTATCAAAGCCCTAAAGCTACGTCTATTTCTGCCTATATATAGAGGCTAAATCTCAACACAAAAGGTACACAATTTCTATTCCTTTTCTTGACAACCTACTTGCATAGAACTCTTGTTGATTTTAGCATCGGAGTGTCTTTGCAGGTACCCCTACCATTTTCAATCAACAATTCTTTGGAGAATCTAATCAACGGCGGCGATTCGATCATCATACACCCATCTCGAAGATTGTTGGGGTGATTAATTTTGCACCAACATCTTTTGGCGCCGACTAAGGGGACTACGAGAAAGGTTCGTGCTCCCCCCGTTTGAGGAAAGTTTTTTTTCAAGTGGTTTTGCAAACTAGGGTTTCAAAGACATTTGAAAAGGAAGCAAAGTAGATCACAACTTTTATGGAAGTCGCGGAAAGTATAACCACTTTCCGTTTGCAACTTTTGAGAAGGTTGCAGTAAGTTCCATCAAGGTACAGAAAGTTGCAGGAAGTTCTGAACACTTTCAGAGAGTTGCAAGAGCTTTCTGAACGTTTCAAAAAAGTCACAGGAAGATTCACAACGTTGCAGGAAGTTGCAGGAAGTTCTGAACACTTTCAGAGAGTTGCGAAATCTTTCTGAACGTTTCAGAAAAGTCACAGGAAGATTCACAACGTTACAGAAAGTTGCAGGAAGTTCTGAACACTTTCAGAGAGTTGCGATAGCTTTCTGAACGTTTCAGAAAAGTCACAGCAAGATTCACAAGATTACAGAAAGTTGCAGGAAGTTCTGAACACTTTCAGAGAGTTGCGAAAGATTTCTGAACGTTTCAGAAAAGTCACAGGAAGATTCACAACGTAACGGAAAGTTGCAGAAGCTACAGAACACTTTGAGAAGGTTGCTGGAAGATTCAGAACTTTTTCAGAGAGTTGTTGAAGATCCGAAAGGTCGCAGAAAGTTCTGCCAAAGTTGTTGAAAGAAAATCTAAAAGAAAAAAGAGACCGAGAAAGAGGTTTTGTAACTGTACATCCTTGAGTTCATATTGCTAATGGTGGAAGCAGTGACACACATGGAGATATACAAATATGGAGCAAAGCCTCATAACCATGAAGCAGTAATCATCCGCAAGATATCCAGTTCAACAAATTCATGTTTACAACAAACTGGAACCCAATACAGATGTTAGCCAAGTCATGGATAGCCCAGCTGTCAACGCCAGATCTGACAACCTACATCTATCGGTTACTTCAAAGTTGGCCGGATATCAAATACAGACGGATTCATCGTAACCATGATCCACAGACGCAACTTATCTCTTCCATTCCAAACTGTTGGAATGGTTCCAACCAAAGCTTCTGCCAAGCAACGACACTAAAAGCATCAAAAGGAATCTGGAAATTTCTACTAAAGCATTCAAGGGTCAACCATAGCACATCGGCAGTGCGTTTATAGAAGGCACAAATCTGGAGTCTATCGTGTTCAATGTCTCGAGGAAAGCGATGAAGTCTCAAGGAGTTCTTAACCGTTAGATGCCATCTAAATCATGATTAATCCTTGTCGTCAACGATAAAATTTGATAAGGAGGTGTTATACTTGCTAGCCGTAAGGAAACAAAAGCAATAAGAGATCACGCAGAAAGAACGCATTACTCTGCAACAGTTCAAGCTCTACTGTGTAGGGAGCATATACGCAGTCTCACCAACAACATCGCCCCATCGTTCGGAAAATGGAAGAGCGTACCGTCTCCAAGAGCAAGCCATCCCATACAGATGGAATGAAACTCGTGATGATCGTCGACACAACCTAAGTGATGAGAGGAAATGGAATGGTCCAAGGATCCACCACAGAAAGGGGCAAACTAAAAGGCTACATACGGACTACTAACAGTCCCAAGCACATGTCAACGCCAAGATAGGGAGAGCTGCTTCACCAATAACTAGATGTATAGGCTTGCGAACTATACAGACTTACAGGCGTCTTTCGTGTTCAGAGACAAGGAAAATGTTAGCACAGCAAGGTGTTGCAGGTGAAGCTAAGTTGCTGCAAATGAAGATGTGCTGCATATGAAGATGAAAAACATAAAGCTCGAAGGCAGATAAAGCGTAACATTGATGATGGAATAGGGAGATTAAAAGTTAAAGTAATGGTAACTCACTTGAAGAAATAGGAGGCACAGAACTCTAATTGTGGGAAGAAAGAAGCTATACTTGTGCATTTATATGCCAAAAAAGGGGTTAAACAAGATAGATACGTAGGATTTGAAAATATTTGGTTAGCATCAAATATTTTTTAATCCAAAAGACGTGCATTGTTAGATATCCAATTTGGAGCACGTTGGATGTGTCAAGGTGAGATACTTCCACAGCAAACAAATAATAGAAGGTACGTGGCCTTGTTTCCATATGAAGAAGTCATCCATACTTGAATGGGAGGAAGATTACGTGGACCCTATAAAAGAGCCGTACACACACTTAACCAAGGATTGGCATGGACTATTCAGAAGAGCACCAGAAGTATTTAGTTCAATGTGCATATAACACTATTACAGATGTTAAGGGATGTCCACGCGATGGTGCCAAATTTGGATGCTATTTTTTTTTAACACTTTAACAGAACGAAGTGTAATTGGAGAAGAAATATGTCCGAGTTCGAGGTTCGTGGATAGCAACATGATCGAATTCAAAGTTCTTTGATTTATTGCTCGAGGTTCGTCAGCAACATAATCAATTGAAGATAAGCAAAGAAAGAAAAGTTGTCATGTCCGACGAAAGGGTCCAGAACCGAGGGACACGCCACACCAAGACAACATTTTTATGGCGATTCCAAAGGAAAAATCACGATGAGTCCAGAAATAAGATGGCAACGGAAAAGATACCATAAGCTCAGATCCATCTAGCAAGTGAGGATTGGATATAATGGATCTAGTTCTTGCTTCACCTGGGGGGCGTCTTTGCTATTTGGAAATATCTCTACAGATATTGGGAGCGGCTAAAGTGACGCCGAGCATTCAATCAAAACCAACATGGTTAAGGAAGTCAAACAATAGGACGCATCCTTTTCATTATAATTGGAATAATGGGGGCGACTAAGGTGGAAGGAACGAACGCCTTTGGAGGTAAGTCTTCCACGATTACATTATAAATCAAGTTTATCGTCACAATTGAGAACACTTTTTGCATGTATTTATTAAAGAAATACATGCAATGTCTTTCTATAAAAGAGGAAGACAAAGACGAAGTAGTTGCAATGTCTTTCTATAAAAGAGGAAGACAAAGACGAAGTATTCTGGTTATCAAAGGAACAGTTGCTATGTCTTTCTAGTAAAGAGAAAGACATACGAAGTATTTGATTATAAAGGAAATTGTGCGATGTCTTTCAAATAAAGAGAAAGGAGAAAACAAGGTGTTTCAACATAATTAAGCTGAATCTAAAATGGAGCGAAAGGAGCAAAGGAAAAATATTAAAGAAACTCATATGGCTTATTATAGAAGCCCGACTGGTTTCTTTGATAAACCACCGGAGGGAGCATATACGCAGTCTCACCAACAACATCGCCCCATCGTTCGGAAAATGGAAGAGCGTACCGTCTCCAAGAGCAAGCCATCCCATACAGATGGAATGAAACTCGTGATGATCGTCGACACAACCTAAGTGATGAGAGGAAATGGAATGGTCCAAGGATCCACCACAGAAAGGGGCAAACTAAAAGGCTACATACGGACTACTAACAGTCCCAAGCACATGTCAACGCCAAGATAGGGAGAGCTACTTCACCAATAACTAGATGTATAGGCTTGCGAACCATACAGACTTACAGGCGTCTTTCGTGTTCAGAGACAAGGAAAATGTTAGCACAAAGAAGGTGTTGCGGGTGAAGCTAAGTTGCTTGCAAATGAAGATGTCTTTTGCATATGAAGATGAAAAACATAAAGCTCGAAGGCGAGATAAAGCGTAACATTGCTGATGGAATAGGGAGATTAAAAGTTAAAGTAATGGTAACTCACTTGAAGAAATAGGAGGCACAGAACTCTAATTGTGGGAAGAAATAAGTTATACTTGTGCATTTATATGCCAAAAAAGGGGTTAAACAAGATAGATACGTAGGATTTGAAAATATTTGGTTAGCATCAAATATTTTTTAATCCAAAAGACGTGCATTGTTAGATATCCAATTTGGAGCACGTTGGATGTGTCAAGGTGAGATACTTCCACAGGAAACAAATAATAGAAGGTACGTGGCCTTGTTTCCATATGAAGAAGTCATCCATACTTGAATGGGAGGAAGATTACGTGGACCCTATAAAAGAGCCGTACACACACTTAACCAAGGATTGGCATGGACTATTCAGAAGAGCACCAGAAGTATTTAGTTCAATGTGCATATAACACTATTACAGATGTTAAGGGATGTCCACGCGATGGTGCCAAATTTGGATGCTATTTTTTTAACACTTTAACAGAACGAAGTGTAATTGGAGAAGAAATATGACCGAGTTCGAGGTTCGTGGATAGCAACATGATCGAATTCAAAGTTCTTTGATTTATTGCTCGAGGTTCGTCAGCAACATAATCAATTGAAGATAAGCAAAGAAAGAAAAGTTGTCATGTACGACGAAAGGGTCCAGAACCGAGGGACACGCCACACCAAGACAACATTTTGATGGCGATTCCAAAGGAAAAATCACGATGAGTCCAGAAATAAGATGGCAACGGAAAAGATACCATAAGCTCAGATCCATCTAGCAAGTGAGGATTGGATATAATGGATTTAGTTCTTGCTTCACCTGGGGGCGTCTTTGCTATTTGGAAATATCTCTACAGATATTGGGAGCGGCTAAAGTGACGCCGAGCATTCAATCAAAACCAACATGGTTAAGGAAGTCAAACAATAGGACGCATCCTTTTCATTATAATTGGAATAATGGGGGCAACTAAGGTGGAAGGAACGAACGCCTTTGGAGGTAAGTCTTCCACGATTACATTATAAATCAAGTTTATCGTCACAATTGAGAACACTTTTTGCATGTATTTATTAAAGAAATACATGCAATGTCTTTCTATAAAAGAGGAAGACAAAGACGAAGTAGTTGCAATGTCTTTCTATAAAAGAGGAAGACAAAGACGAAGTATTCTGGTTATCAAAGGAACAGTTGCTATGTCTTTCTAGTAAAGAGAAAGACATACGAAGTATTTGATTATAAAGGAAATTGTGCGATGTCTTTCAAATAAAGAAAAAGGAGAAAACAAGGTGTTTCAACATAATTAAGCTGAATCTAAAATGGAGCGAAAGGAGCAAAGGAAAAATATTAAAGAAACTCATATGGCTTATTATAGAAGCCCGGCTGGTTTCTTTGATAAACCACCGGAGGGAGCATATACGCAGTCTCACCAACAACATCGCCCCATCGTTCGGAAAATGGAAGAGCGTACCGTCTCCAAGAGCAAGCCATCCCATACAGATGGAATGAAACTCGTGATGATCGTCGACACAACCTAAGTGATGAGAGGAAATGGAATGGTTCAAGGATCCACCACAGAAAGGGGCAAACTAAAAGGCTACATACGGACTACTAACAGTCCCAAGCACATGTCAACGCCAAGATAGGGAGAGCTACTTCACCAATAACTAGATGTATAGGCTTGCGAACTATACAGACTTACAGGCGTCTTTCGTGTTCAGAGACAAGGAAAATGTTAGCACAAAGAAGGTGTTGCAGAGTGAAGCTAAGTTGCTGCAAATGAAGATGTGCTGCATATGAAGATGAAAAACATAAAGCTCGAAGGCAGATAAAGCGTAACATTGCTGATGGAATAGGGAGATTAAAAGTTAAAGTAATGGTAACTCACTTGAAGAAATAGGAGGCACAGAACTCTAATTGTGGGAAGAAAGAAGCTATACTTGTGCATTTATATGCCAAAAAAGGGGTTAAACAAGATAGATACGTAGGATTTGAAAATATTTGGTTAGCATCAAATATTTTTTAATCCAAAAGACGTGCATTGTTAGATATCCAATTTGGAGCACGTTGGATGTGTCAAGGTGAGATACTTCCACAAAGAAACAAATAATAGAAGGTACGTGGCCTTGTTTCCATATGAAGAAGTCATCCATACTTGAATGGGAGGAAGATTACGTGGACCCTATAAAAGAGCCGTACACACACTTAACCAAGGATTGGCATGGACTATTCAAGAGCACCGAAGTATTTAGTTCAATGTGCATATAACACTATTACTGAGATGTTAAGGGATGTCCACGCGATGGTGCCAAATTTGGATGCTATTTTTTTAACACTTTAACGAACGAAGTGTAATTGGAGAAGAAATATGACCGAGTTCGAGGTTCGTGGATAGCAACATGATCGAATTCAAAGTTCTTTGATTTATTGCTCGAGGTTCGTCAAAGAACATAATCAATTGAAGATAAGCAAAGAAAGAAAAGTTGTCATGTACGACGAAAGGGTCCAGAACCGAGGGACACGCCACACCAAGACAACATTTTTATGGCGATTCCAAAGGAAAAATCACGATGAGTCCGTAAATAAGATGGCAACGGAAAAGATACCATAAGCTCAGATCCATCTAGCAAGTGAGGATTGGATATAATGGATCTAGTTCTTGCTTCACCTGGGGGGCGTCTTTGCTATTTGGAAATATCTCTACAGATATTGGGAGCGGCTAAAGTGACGCCGAGCATTCAATCAAAACCAACATGGTTAAGGAAGTCAAACAATAGGACGCATCCTTTTCATTATAATTGGAATAATGGGGCGACTAAGGTGGAAGGAACGAACGCCTTTGGAGGTAAGTCTTCCACGATTACATTATAAATCAAGTTTATCGTCACAATTGAGAACACTTTTTGCATGTATTTATTAAAGAAATACATGCAATGTCTTTCTATAAAAGAGGAAGACAAAGACGAAGTAGTTGCAATGTCTTTCTATAAAAGAGGAAGACAAAGACGAAGTATTCTGGTTATCAAAGGAACAGTTGCTATGTCTTTCTAGTAAAGAGAAAGACATACGAAGTATTTGATTATAAAGGAAATTGTGCGATGTCTTTCAAATAAAGAGAAAGGAGAAAACAAGGTGTTTCAACATAATTAAGCTGAATCTAAAATGGAGCGAAAGGAGCAAAGGAAAAATATTAAAGAAACTCATATGGCTTATTATAGAAGCCCGGCTGGCTTATTGAGGAAGCCCGGTGGTTTATCAAAGAAACCTAGTCTAGCTTATTGAGAAAGCCCAACAGGACTTATTAAGGAAGCCCGGTGGTTTATTAAAGAAACCAACACATGGCTTATTATGGAAGCCCAATTTGGTTTATTGTAGAAACCAAAGGGTTTATTGTGGAAACTCACATGCTTGATTATAGAAGCCCGGTTCGGTTTATTGTAGAAACCAATAGCTTATTATGAAAGAAAATGTATGAATGTCGACAAATCAACTCCGTACACCAGAGATTTTCGCACATTCATTATTTGCAGACACAAGCGCGTTGAGTCGGAAAATTCAAGGCCATTACGGGAGCATAAGGGCAATCAATGTGCCTAGCAAAATACGGGAGCAACCTGCGTTCGAGTGAGGTATGTTCTCAAAGTCGAAGATTGAGTTATTAATTTAATCCTAATAATTTTTCTATTAAAGAGATAAATTGGAGCGTTTTTCTATCAAAGAGAAAAACCAAGGAGATGAATTGTCATGCAAAGTAAAATAGTTCTAACAATATCTTACAAAGAACAGTGGCTTATGAGATGATTAAGTACATTTTTGGTGCTTTGAGTTATTAAGACAACTTTGGGGCAAATCCACACAACAAGCTGGCCAAGGCCACGAAAGGTTATCGGATAAGCAGCATATGGCGAATTTGAACGACCCGAGAAGGTTAGTTCTATTGATTTTCTTAACTCTTCGAGAAGTCGAGAATTAAGAGGGGGCGATGTTTGTACCCTATTAAAATAGTATGTGTGCGTACCGCACAAGCTATTTGATGTCGGTACAATACGGTTTATTGTGGAAACCGGTGGGTTTATTGTGGAAACCCGCATGGCTTATTATGGAAGCCTAACCCTGTTTATTGTGGAAACCGGTGGGTTTATTGTGGTAACCCGCATGGCTTATTATGGAAGCCTAACCCGGTTTATTGTGGAAACCGGTGGGTTTATTGTGGAAACCCGCATGGCTTATTATTGAAGCCCAAGAGTCTTGAATAATTATTTATTTATAATTATTAATGATATTTGAGATAAATGCAGGATCCTAAATAAAGAGGATAATTATCTTAAATACTTATAATTATTATTTAAGATAAATATTATTTAAGATAAGTAAGGATTATGGTAAATATTAGGGTTTATCATGAATCTGGATGTTATTTGAGGTTTATACAGATGAGGGAAGTTATTAGGATAACTATCAAAGCCATAAAGCTACATCTATTTCTGCCTATATATAGAGGCTAAATCTCAACACAAAAGGTACACAATTTCTATTCCTTTTCTTGACAACCTACTTGCATAGAACTCTTGTTGATTTTAGCATCGGAGTGTCTTTGCAGGTACCC
The DNA here is from genome assembly GCA_023531295.1 of Papaver armeniacum. Classification (NCBI taxonomy): domain Eukaryota; kingdom Viridiplantae; phylum Streptophyta; class Magnoliopsida; order Ranunculales; family Papaveraceae; genus Papaver; species Papaver armeniacum. Next base: position 175,325 of record JAJJWW010006507.1, on the reverse strand, counting down.
CCACCATTTTCAATCAACAATTCTTTGGAGAATCTAATCAACGGCGGCGATTCGATCATCATACACTCATCTCGAAGATTGTTGGGGTGATTAATTTTGCACCAACACTCTGCAAAACAAAAAGTAATAAGATTTATACAAACAAAAAATACGAAGGCTTGATAAAGAAAGAATAGATGAGGCAGTCAACTTCTATGACTACCTTCCTTCTGCGAGGTAAGATGTTGGATTAGAGCCGAACAACTATTCTCCAAATGATCCATGGCATTGTCAAAATTATCTCCAATTAAACCTTTCAGACGTGATCGCCAACTTTTTTTCGTTGGAAACAAGTAAGGAATTTTCTTTTGTAAGGGAGGAGTTGGACTTTTCTAATTCGGAACATTGATCCTTGAATTTGTTTACTTTTACACTTAAGTTTATTCTACCCTGAATCAGTTTATCCTTCTCGCAGAACTTCTTCCAGTTGATTTCTCAAATAACAAAGAGATTGTTCTTGCCTTTTACATAATTTTTGACAAATATCATTTTGTTGCGAGTAAATCGCCACCTTGTTTAACAGAGTTCGCTTCTCTTGAGAAAGAGTTCCATTCTCATCTGATAAAGTTTCCAACTCCAAATTAGCTTTAGTCAAAGAGTAAGAGAGGCGAGATAAGTCATTACTTAATGAATCTTGTTTCTGAGCTAAATCAGCATTTTCTTTAGAAAGATTATCTATTTGATCAACAGAATATGTATGAAGATTATCTAATTGATTATATTGCTCCATCCAAGCATCTCTATCAACTCGAACTTCTTCAACAATAGATTCCAACTGATATATCTCCATTTTTCGTTTCTGGTTTAAAGCTTGAAGGGCGAACAAGGGCTTGAGTTTTTTTTTTTTTTTTTAAAAAAATAAATAAAATAAAAATGTGGACAATACAGAGGCAAGAGTATACCTTTCAGTTCTTCATTCTTCTTGCGAAGATTATCACGATCCAGCGAAATATTTTGAAGTTTTTGATTCTCAAGATGGAGAATATTACATTTTGCGGTCATGGCTTGGAGATCATTCTTCAAAGTGTTAATTTCTTGCTCCAAGGATGTTTGCGAAATTCTATCGGGACCAAGGTGTTTGCTCAAAATCTCGCAAATATCAGATTTGATAGGATCGACAGAAGTCTTCTTAGCGTCATTCACAATATCTGATAGGACTTTGAAGGCCACATCTATTCCTTCTAAATTTTCTTTAGTAAGAGGGATTTGCTCAGAAAAGGAAGTAATAGTGATAGAGGAAGGAAGAGGTGAATCATTTTTTGTTAAAGGAATATCACGAGAAGAAGAAATCTCGTGAGGATTAATGACTGGAGGAATGGTAGAGGCATTAACAATGGAAGAAGAAATAGGCTCATTCGCAATGGGACTGTTATGAGGGAGTTGATCTATGAGAAATTCAGGCATAGAAATGTTATCTTTGGAAGAAATAGTAGGGATCTCTTGCGAAGATGTCGCAGTAGGAGTTGTAAGTTTGAATGTAGGAAAAGTGACAGAAGGCGCAACGGGTTTAGAATGGCGAGGCTTCTTGGGGGACTTATCAGCATTTTTGTCATCCTGCGAATTACAAGATAAATAAGAAACAGAGGCAACAATATTGTTATTAAAAAAAAAAATGTTTCTTAAAATACCTTGTTACTCGCAGGCTTTCTTTTAGAAGCAGTGGATTTCGATTGCGAGCCCATGGAGATATTAGGGTTCACAATGGTGAACTTGGTGTTAGATTTGTTCTTGCTAAAACAAAAATGGCAGAGGAGTCGTTAAAAGAAGAACAGTATCAGAATAAAACAACTTCAATAAGAGAGATCAATCACAAAATGATCAAATTCAGCAAAATTAACAAACCTTGATGCCATAGAAACAGTAGAAGAAGAATAGTAGCAGGAAAACGATGAAGAAGACGATGAAGAAAAGCACGAAAAAAGTTGCAGTATTTATGAAGAAGACGAAGTAAAAGAAAAGAAATGCTTTCACAAGGAATCCTCCTTTAAATAGACGAGAAAAGAGTAACCCGATAACATTAAATGTTCCGGTAAAAAGGGAAATTTTAGATACGTGTAAACAGTCATTCCTGAATTCACGGAATCTTGTCGGTAGAAAATTGATGGAAAATCAACGATTGCGGCATCTCAAAATATTGGTTCTCATGACATTCTCTCCTTCGCAGAGAATACATGAGAAGAGGCAAGATGTAGGATCAGAATATCGCAACTACAATACTTCGCGAGATTAATAAATGACGACATTGCGAGGGAGTCGCAGGGAAGTAAAATAAATGACGCAATGAATGACGACAGCCAGAACACGAGGAAGATATGAAAATATGGAGAAGTTTAATAGTATCGCGAGATTGCATACTTGTACGCTTGCGATATTTCGCAAGACATTCCCGAAAATAAAGGACAGCTTAGCTGTCATCCACTGTGTACTACCCTATATAAGGGGTTGAGTAAATCTGTTGTAGAGAGAGTTCTTTTTGAATTGTTAAGCAAGTCATTAGGAGAGAGAAAGTTTTAGAGTGATTGTAATTCTATAACTCATTTCTATTTCATATTGTAAAGATTCAAGTACTCAATCAATTGGAATCATAATCATTCATCTTAAAATGACTTAATTGTGTATATTCTAGTGAGGGGTGTAGGATTTCCTGCAACTACACAACTGACTCAATAAAAACTATGTCTGAACTTAGTCAAGTCAAACTTGACTATCCTATTACTCATCACTCTTGATGATTGCATCTTTAGCTTTAATATTGATGACTTCGGCTGTTGATGGTCGAAGTAGTGGCGTTTTATTGATGACTTCGGCTATTGATGGTCGAAATAGTAGTGTCCTCGGATTACAGTAAAATGATAGTTTTGATGGTGGGTTCGGATTTTTGGTGATTGAGTATTAGATACAAGAATATCGGAATTATGAGTAATGGGGACTCCGGGTGAAAATTGGATGTAGATGCTTGAGTATTAGGGGTGAAACTCTAAAGTGAACGAAACTGGTTTTAAGAACTTAATTAGCTCGATGGATGTTTGTGGTGTTTCCATGGCTCTTGCTGGTTGTTTGAGGTGATTGACGATTTCATTGAAATATAAAAAAGGGGTGAAATGAGTCACATTGTTGTTATGAAGACCCAGTCGTGGGTAAAGAAGGAAAATTGGTATTGTCATTTGTTGGTGGTAAAATGTAAGTTTATGTTGGTTCCGGTTCAGAAAAGATGACCTTTTCCAGATTTAATCCAAGCTTCATTTCTTTTAAAGCCATTGAGTACTCTATAATCTCTTCCATTAATTCGTCATTCAATGCAAAGAGCCGTGTCTCTCGCTCTAGTTCTTCGCCGCTGAACGAAAACCAACTGCCAGTTAATCAAAGACTTTCTTAGACGCATCCGACTTATAGCTTCTCTGATTTGTTCATTCAAGCAGACATACATATGAAGTAGCAGCACCTTTTAACCTTTCGTTTACAACGTCAAATCTTGACGAGAAAACGAATTGAATCTACGGGTACAATGTTGAGAAGGGTGCTCATCAGCACTTCATCAGTTTAGAGGATACCAGGACTCAGTTTGTAGGAAACAATAAAGGACACCCGGACAAGCAAAAACTCTAAGGGTATATTTTCGATGAATAAGGGTGGGAGGCGCGGATGACATTCTTTACTTCTTTTCATTGCTCGTAATAGTGAGAATAAGGTGACAGTGATCATGCTTGTAGTTGCAGGAAATCCCACACTACACCCCTCATAAGAATTCACACACTCAAATCATTTTAAGATGAACAATTATAAGTTCTATTGATCAAACTCCAGAAATGTTACAAGATGAAAAGGAGATAAACTAAGGAATTACAGTCACTCTAAACTTTCTCTCTCTTAATGACTTGCTCAACACTTCGAAAAAGATCCCTCCCTTTGTAAGCCTATTCGGCTCTTTATATAGGACATTACATAGTGGATGACAGTTAAGCTGTCCTTTATTTTCGGGTATGTCTTGCGAAGTATCGCAAATGTACAAATGTCAAATCTCGCGACATTCCTCGATCTCGCTACATCTTCACATCTTTCTCGTGTTTTGGCTGTCGTCATCCGTTACGTCGTTTTTACTTCCATCCCGCGATGTCTTCGCAGTGTGTCGTTTATGGACTTCGCGAGAATCTCGGTGTTGCGATATTATGATCCTACATCTTGCCTCTTCTCATGTCTTTTCTGCGAAGAAGAGAACGTCATGAGAATTAGTATTTTCATAATGCCGCGGCCGTTCACTTCTTTCCTTTATTTTTCTACCGACAAGCTTCCGTAAATCCAGTATAACTGCTTACACGTGTTACATATTCCCCTTTTTACTGGCACATTAAATGCTAACCGGTCATCCTTTTCTTGTCTATTTAAGAAGAGATCTATCAAGGATATCTTTCTTTTGTTTTACTTCATCTTCTTCATCTCTGCATTCTCTGTGAATTTTTTATCGTCTCGCAACTTTTTGCCGTTGTTCATCTTGTCAGAAATCTTCCTCTCATCGTTCTTATGGATCCATCAAGGTTTGTAGATCATACTGCACGTGATCCATTTGAACTCTTCTACTGAGATTACTTTATTTGATTTTGTTCATATCTGATTAATTCCCTTATTGTTTCTGTTTTAGTAAGAACGTCCTGTTACCAAATTCACAAATCCAAAATCCTAAAATATCCAAGGGTTCGCAACCAAAATCCGTTGCACACAAGAGAAAGCCTGCGAATAGCAAGGTATTAAGAAACATTTACTCTTCTAATAACAATATTGTTGCCTCTGTTTCTTATTTAACTTGTGATTCGCAAGATGACAAAAACGTTGATAGATCCCCCAAGAGATCTCGTCGTTTTAAAAATGTTGAAACTTCTGTTCCTTTTCCTATATTTAAGCTTACAACTCCTTCTGCGATATCATCGTAAGATAAATCTACCCTTGCTGTCTGCGAAAATGTCGTTGCTGATCCTCCTCCTATGTCTGAATTTTCCATAGATGAAGTTCCTCATGATAGTCCTGTTGTGAACGAACCATTTTCTTCTCCTACTATTGATGCCTCTGCCTTTCCCCCAGTCATTAACCTTCATCAGATTCCATCTTCACATGACATTCCTGCGACAAAAGACGATTTAACTCTCCCCTCTTCTGCCGTCACTACCTCTTCATCCGAGTCTATCCCTCTTACTAAGGAAAATTTGGAGGGAATGGACGTGGCTTTCAAAGTTTTATCAAATATCATGAATGACGTCAAGAAGACCTCCGTCGATCCTATCAAGTCCAATGTCTGCGAGATTTTGAGTAAGTACTTTGGTTCTGACAGAATTTCGCAAACATCTTTAGAGCAAGAAGTTAAAATTTTGAAGAACAATATCCAAGCCATGACTACAAAGTGTGACACTCTCCGCCTTGAGAATCAAAAACTTCAAAATGTCTCACTGGATCGTGATAATCTTCGCAAGAAGAACGAAGAATTAAAAGGTATCGCTCCCCTCCCCTTTCTCAATTTTTTTTTTTTTTTTTTTTGTCTTAATCTTCAAGCCCTTGTTCGCCCTTCAAGTTTTGAACCAGAAGCGAAAAATGGAGATATATCAATTGGAATCTGTTGTTGAAGAAACTCGAATGGATAGAGACGTTTGCATGGAGCAATATAACCAATTAGATAATCTTCATACATATTCTGTTGATCAAATAGATAATCTTTCTAAAGAAAATGCTGACTTAGTTCAGAAGAATGGCTCATTAAGTAACGAATTATCTCGCCTCTCTTACTCTTTAACTACAGCTAATTTGGAGTTGGAAACTTTATCAGATGAAAATGGAACTCTTTATCAAGAGAAGCGAGCTCTGTTAAACAAGGTGGCGATTTCCTCGCAACAACTTGACGTCTGTCAAAAAATATGTAAAGAACAAGAACGATCTCTCTGTTCGCTGAGAAGTAAACTCGAAGAAGTTATCATTGAGAGGGATAAACTTATCCAAGGTAGAATAACTTTAAGTGTAAAAACAAGCCAACTCAAGGATCAATATTCCAAGTTAGAATAATCCCACTCTTCTCTTGCGAAGGAAAACGCGTTACTTGTTTCTAACGAAAAGAGCTTGCGATCTCGACTGAAGGGTTTGGTTGGAGATAATTTTGACAGTGCCATGAATCATTTGGAGAATAGTTGTTTGGCTTTAACAATTCATTTGGAGATAATTTGGAGAATAGTTGTTTGGCTTAACCCAAAAATAGTTGTTTGACTACCTTAATCAATTTGTTTTCTTGAATTTATTGTATTTTCCTTGCGAATTCAAGAAAAAATCAGAATTATTCTCTATACTTTTTATTTTTGCAGAATCCGAGAAAAATCTTCACTCCTCTATTTCCACTTTGAAGTCTGACTATGCCAAAATTCGCAAAGAAAATGGACTGCTCGCTGCTTCTCTTGCTCGCTCTCGCGATCGGGCAGAAAGAAGATTCGACTATCTCACTTACTCTAAAGATAAGAGAGTATGAATCATCAGAAAGCACTCCTTCGCCAATTTCACCTCAAAGCTGAAGTTCTTGTGAATGATGTCTTATTGTCCAAATCTCTTGATCATGTATCTGTCGAACCTCTAGAAGTAAGTGATGATGAAGTTCCTAACCCTCCTGATAGTGATTATGATTATGAAAGTGGCGAAGATTCCGCAAATGAAGAGGTGATTCCACCTAATGAAGTCACAATAAGAATTTAGTTGAAGGAGGGTCTCAGCGAGAATGCAAGAACTGGCGAAAGTGCGGAAGTTGGTGAAGCTAATAAAATTGTTGAAGAACATGCGGTATCTCCTTCTGGCGAAAAAATTGATATTGAGAATTGAACTTCTCTTGTAATTTTACTTCTTGCATTGTTACCTCTTTATGTACTTCATTCACCTTTGAGATGTATTTACTCGTTTATTATTCTTTTTTTTTGTATGGAAGACAATATTTGATGTTTAACAATTCACATCTTGTTTTCTATTATCTTTTTTGCGATGAAAGATCTCTGTCATCTATATTCAAATTGTTTATGTGAACTTTTTCACTGCGACAAGATCGCAGGACGTCCTTACATTTTCATGTGATGACCCATTGATCTTGCCTTATCATTTCTCTTGTGTGGTCTTATTTTGCCTTCCTAGTTAAAGGTCTTATTTTGCCACCTCTCATTATTGCGACAAAATCGCAGGTTGTCTTTACACTTTCATGTAATGACCCATTGATCTTGTCTTATCATTTCTTTAGTATTATTGCCTCTGCAAGATATTTTTCTTGCGACAATATGACAGGCCTAAATATCCTTGCGAACATAAAGCCCCATGACATTGCCGTCTTTGCGACGAAATCGCAGGACGTCTTTAAATTTGCATGTAAGGACCCATTGATCTCGTCTTAGCTACTCTTTTGTATTTTTGCCTCTTCAGGATTGTTGCACAAATATGACAAGCCTAAATATTCTTGCGAATATAAAGTCTCATGATATTTGCGTCTTTTTGACACTATCAGCTCCCTAATGGAGGGTGCCGCCCTTATCTTCCCCATGGTTGCCCCTTCAAGGAGGCGTACTTCTGTCATACAAGGCTGGCTCCTCTCATCTGGTCTTAACAACAACCAGTTGTTTTCGCAGTCTCTTATCCCTTTTTCCTATAGGGCTTATGGTTACGAGACTGCACCCTAAGTGGAGTTTTCTTCTGGCCGAGTGCAGCATAAGCCGAGACTTGCCAAGAATGGCCGAGACACTTCAAATGCCCCAGGCACCCTTGGCTCAACCGTGTACCTCGACGCCTTGGTCAAATGCTGACTCCTTAGAAGAGACCCCCGGTAGTCCAATCTAAGTCACTAGCTTAGATTGAAAATCCAAGGTACCTCTCCTGGATGGGTGTTATTACCCCCAATCTCCATGACTCAGGTTCAGGGGCGGTGTAACCTTTTCCCTGAGCCACGTTACAGATACCCCCTTACATGACGCACTTTAGGTTCTTTGCCTCTTACGAAATTATATTCGCGAACTAGGGTGTACGCCATGAAGGTTCGTCCCATTCTGATTATTTTGTCAATTTTGTTTTATACGTATTAGGTACCCCCTACTATGACACACTTTAGGTTCTTTTGCCTTTTGCGAAATTGTGTTCGCGAATTAGGGTGTACGCCATAGTAAGTTCGCCACTTTATGATTATTTTGTTGATTATTCTGTATATGTAAGCTCTTTTGTAATTTCGCTGATCTTTGATAACTTTTCGTCGTTTTCTGTGCGAAATATTCACATGTTTTTCGAGAATAAAAATGAAATATTTAATTCTTTCTGCCTAAATCATGTATCATTCCGCAGTCTACTTCTTCACCATAATTTTTTATGGGTAATATCTCTTTAAGTATAATCTATTCCATGGTCTATCGAGTCTGCGTCCCACATCTCTACCCTCAGGGTCCATCAATCTATATGCCCCTGTTCCAACTATCTCCTTGATGATATAAGGTCCATCCCATTTTCTCGCAAGCTTTCCACCACTTTCTCGCTGATATATCGGTGTTTCTCGCAGAACTAAATCGCCTGGTTGAAACTCGCGTGTTTTAACACGTTTATTATATTCTCGGGCTAATCTTCGCTGGTAATTTTCCATATGCTGCAAAGCCCTTTCTCGTTTTTCTTCTAATTCATCCAACTTAGTTAAAATAATACCCGCACTAAGATTTTTATCCCAAGCTTCTCTCTTTGTTGTTGGAATAATAACTTTTGTTGGTAGCACGGCTTCAACCCCATATGTTAAACAGAAAGGTGACATTCCCGTGGCTTCTCGCCTAGTTGTGTTATAAGCCCACACTGCATTACGTACCTGTTCGCACCATGCTTTATTGTACCCTTCTAATTTCTTCTTCAATATATCTGCGATTGTCTTATTTGTTGCTTCTGCTTGCCCATTTGCCTGAGGGTATAATGGAGTTGACTTTCCACATTTTATCTTAAATGCATTAAGTAACAATTCTATATTTTGTCCCTCGAACTGTTTCCCATTATCAGATACCAATTGTACGGGAATTCCAAATCTACATATGATATTCTCAAATATGAATGTACAAATATCTTTATCGCGAATGTGTTGTACTGCCTTTACTTCTGCCCATTTTGTGAAATAATCTGTAGCGACAATCAGATATCTTCTTTGTCCATACCCTGGTAAAAACGGTCCAACAATATCTAAACCCCATTTTCCAAAGGGCCACATATTTGTTGAAGATGTTAATAGTGCTCCTGGTGCATGTATTTTATTTCCATGCCTTTGGAAATCTTCGCAACGTCTTGATACACGTTTCACATCCTCATGCATATATGGCCAGTAATAGCCTTGTGTTTTCGCTCTGTATGCCAAAGATCTTCCGCCACTGTGATTTCCAGCATCCCCACTATGCAACATCTTTAACACTGCTTCTCCTTCTTCTCGTGTCAAACACCTGAGTGAAGGTCCATTAAAAGATCTCTGGTATAGTATACCATCTCTTAGTTCATAATTTGTAGCACGACTTTTTAATTTGTGCGCCTCCAGCCTATTTCTTGGTGTTTCTCCTCTCATCAAATATGCATGGAGTTTGGCTCTCCAATCTTCAATAACGGGTGTTTGCTCCCCATCTTCTATGATCATCACGTCTACCTCTCCTTCTTCCTCCTTATTTATTGATGGTGATAAAAGTGTCTGTATCTTTATGCATCTCGCAGTTGGATCTGTCATCATACTTGAGATAAAAGCAAAAGCATCTGCGAGTCTATTATGTTTTCTTGATATGTGCCTCCATTTTATTTTTGGGATTTTCGCTGACAATTCTCCAACAAGTTTCTTGTATTTCTTTAAAGATGGTTCATTTGTAGTGTATTCTCCTTTTATTTGTCGAATGACTAGTCATGAGTCACCGGTGATTCTAACATTTTCCAACTGCATTTCTATTATGAATTTCAAAGCATGTATTACAGCTTCATATTCCATTTCATTATTGGTGGATGTAAATTCCAGTCTGAAGGAAAAAGCCATTTTAGTGCCTTCTGGCGAAATCAAAACAATTCCAATTCCATTACCTTCTCCATTTGATGATCCATCTACCAACACTTCCCATCTATCTGGCTCTATCAATAGGTCCTTTGGGTTTCCATATTCTTCCTCTATATCCATCATTTCTTCCACTGCTTCATCATCTTCTAAAGGAAATTATGCTAAAAAATCTGCGACAATTTGTGACTTCGGTGAAGATAGTACTTCATAGTTGATTTTGTAGTGTCCTATTTGTGCATTCCATCTCTCGACTCTGGCTGATCTCTTTGAATTCTTCATTACTAATTCAATGGGTACCTTTGTCAATACCATTACTGTATGTGCTTGAAAATATATGCGAAGCTTGAATGCACAAACTAACGCCAAAATTAATTTTTCAATTTTTGAATAATTTTTCTTTGCGGTATTGAAAGTTTTACTGATGTAGTAGATTGGTTTCTCAATTCCTGCATCTACTCGCAATAACACAGCACTTAATGCGTGCGATGTTGTCGCAAGATATAGTAGTAGTTCCTCTCCTAGTTCTGCTTTTTGCAAAATAGATATATTCATCAGATAATCTTTTATTCCTTGCAGGGCTTTCTCGCATTCATCCGTCCATTTAAATTTTGTCCCCTTTTTGAGTATGTTGAAAAAGTGTTTGCATTTATCTGATGATCGTGAAACAAACCTCCCTAGTGAAGCCAAGAGTCCGTTTAGCTTCTGCACATCTTTTATTGTTGCTTGAGTTGGCATGTCGCGAACTGCTTGCACCTTCGCCGGATCAACTTGTATACCCTCTTTTGATACAATGTAGCCTAAAATTTCCCGACGCAACCCCAAAAATACACTTCTCTGGATTTACTTTGATGTTAAACTGTCTCATTTGTTCAAAAATTTCTCTCAAATCTTGGACATGATCTTTTGCTTCTTTACTTTTTATTAACATGTCATCCACATACACCTCCAGTGTCTTATGTATCCATTTCGCAAACACTTTTTCCACCATTATTTGGTATGTTGCTCCAAAGATTTCGCAAACCAAATGGCATTTTTGTATAACAATATAATCCTCTTGGGGCGAAAAAAGCAAAAAGTGTGTTCTTGATCTTCTTCAAAAGATGAGAGGGATTTGATTATATCCTTTGTATCCATCTAGAGAAGATATTTTATCATTTCCTTGTGAATGATGCCAAGCTCGCCGACTCTACCAATTGTGGGATATCCGGTAGTGGAAAACTATCTTTTGGGCAAGCTTTATTTAGATCAGTGAAATCTATACAGATTCTTATCCCTTGTTCTTCTTTGGAACTACTACCATATTTGCTATCCACTCTGGGTATTTAGCTTGTCTTATGATTCCTGCATCAAGCATCTTCTTCAGTTCTACTTCTATTTGGGGATGATACGTTGTTGCGATCTTTCTGATTCTTTGTTTGAATGGTCTTATATTTTTATTAATCTCCAATTTATGACATGCCACAGACGGATCTATTCCCGGTATCTCATCCATATCCCATGCGAAAATGTCTTTATATTCTCGCAGCAGATTAATAGTTCTTTCTTCTTCATCTTCCTCCATCTTAGTTCCGATTTTTAGTATTTTGGGTACTTCTCTGGTCCCAACATTCACTTCCTTCGTTGGCTCTGTCGTGGTGTAACTGGCCTTGTAGTTGCAGGAAATCCTACACTACACCCCTCATTAGAATCCATACAACTAAACCATTTGAAGATGAATAACTATGATTTTTATTGATTAACTCCTTGAATATTACAAGATAAAATGGAAAAGAGCTAAAGAAATTACAATCAGTACAAAGTTTCTCTCTCCTAATGACTTGTCTAACTCTCGGAAAAAGATCCCTCCCTCAACAGACTTGCTCAACTCTTTATATAGGGTAGTACACAAAGATGACAACTAAGTACGTCCTTTATTTTCGGGAATGACTTGCGAAATATCGCAAGTGTACAAGTATTCATTCTCGCGACACTCCTAAACTTCGCCAGATCTTCACATCTTTCTCGTGTTTTGACTGTCTTCATTCATTACGTCATTTATATTACTCTTCTGCGACGCCTTCGCGATGCTGTCGTTTACTAATCTCGCGAGGTATTGGTGTTGCGATATTCTGATCCTACATCTTGCCTCTTCTCATGTCTTCTCTGCGAAGAAGAGAATGTCATGAGAACTAGTATTTTGAAATGCCGCAACTGTTCATCTTTATTTGTTACGATCCCGTACTTTTACACAGAATTTATTACACATGTTTCTTCTTCCACTCTTTTCTTGACACGTCTCTTTCAACCGTTTTTTCTTGACCATTCACGTCCCCTCTCGCATTAAATGCATTTGTCTTCTCGAGAATTCTTCTCTCTATATATAGTTTTCTCACCCTCCTCTTCTTCTTTTTACTTTCTCTCTGCAACTTTTCTTCAACTCTCTTCCTCCGCAATTTGCGTTTCTGCTACTGTAAATCTTCCTTTTCTTCTTTCTCTTGATCTTCAATTCTATAATCATTCCCATATTCTAAGAATGGCTCTACCTGGTCGTAGATATGAAACCCTTTTAGATGAAACTCAAAAGAAATTACAAGAGAAGGGTTTCACCTTGTCTTATATTCCCAATCAAGAATCTTCATCTATTCTTTCTGCAAAGTTGTTTGCTGATCATCATTGTGATGATCAAAAAATCATAATCTCGCTAGGTCAAATCCTCGCAGGTCTTCCCATTCCTCTCTATAATCCCGAACTTCCCTTGTTCTATGAAATCCTTGCTCGTGAGAAATTCTCGCGAGCTATAATCAATTAAGTGGTGACTGCATCCGTCTAATGCTTGAATTCGCCAATCGTGGCGCTGGTAAGGGATCTCTATATCCTGATAACGTTAAAGATCCTAAATTCGCAAGCTTAGAGATAGTCATTTGAAAAAGTACACGGTAGAAAACTTTTTTGAAAATTATGAAGTAATAAATATGAAGAATGATAAATCTCGCTGGGGTGCTCGATTGAAAAGAAAAGAGAACATTCCCGACGATAAAATACTCATGTTAGATGTTGACTGGCACTCTGGCAAGAACAATGTCCCTCGCTACTCTAAAGATGAGAAGTGGCGTGTCTTTCCGCTATTTTTGAATGGACCTTACATTTCAGGTTCCCATGTACTCCCTGCGAATCTCGCAACTTATCATCCTTGGGTATTTAATTGGCCCGAGAAAGCAAAAGAGGTATACTTCCTAACTTTTACTTATTTTACAATCTTCACTTCCTCTTCTATCTAATCTTGCGAATTTCTTAGATCATCAAATTGAGAAGGAGCTACAAAAGAAATCCAAAGGCGAGTACTCTGGCGATACTTCGTTAAATCACGGATGAAGTAAGAAATATTTTTCCTTATTATTTTTAACAATATTGTTACCTCTGTTTCTTATCTTCATTCGTGTGCGTAGGTTGGCGTTGAAGAAAATGATATTTCTGAATCTGCGAAGGCTAAAGGCAAGAATAAGATTACTCTTCGCAAGGATAAGTCTTCTGCTCCATCTTCTAAGAAACGGAAAATCTATTCGTCTTCTCACTCTAATTCCCAAACCGGCGAGAACTCTGATGAAGATAATGATGAAGTTGACACTTCTTTTGCGAAGGAGAATCATTCAGTCGAATCTGCTATGGCGCAACTGTCTAGTGTTTTCTCTGATTCTATGCAAGTTTTGGGAGATGATCATTTTTCTGCTACATGCGAAGCTCTCGCAAATATCTGCGATGCCCCCTGTTAGCGGATAATGATTCTTTTCGTGGAGTTTCCAGGACAATGACTCCCAGTTTCTTAAATGCACTTAGTGCCTTGGTATGTTCATATTTCTTTATTTCTTTGCGATTTCAAATATAAATCTTATCTTAACAATTTCTTTACTTTCCTTTATAGTCTAGGAGAGCTTCCTTTGTTGTTGCCTCAGATCTCGAGAAAAGGCGCAACAATCTTGAAAAGAAAAACCTTCAACTTAAGGAGAAGAACAAAGAACTAGAAGTTGAAGTTGCGACATCTCGCAAGAAGAGTGAAAGTGATATCGCTGCTCTTCGAAAAGAATTCAACAACTGGAAGCTGAATCCGCTACTCAGAAGAATAAAATTTCTACCCTTCAAAGTGCTAATCAACAGCTTTATGGTACAAAACTCTTCTCTCTTCCTCATTTTTATTTTGTCATTTATTTTTCTTTGCCTGACTTATCATTTTCGCAGACATTTATAATCTTTCTGAAGAAGCCATCCCTCTCCATTCATTTCCTGAGCCTATGGATAATGATGCTCTTCTTGCTCATCTCAACGAATCTTTAAGTAGTTCGTCGAACAAAATTAACTCTCTTTCAATAAATGAACTTCGAACCAAATTTTATCTTTTAGAAATTGAGCATAGATCTAGTTTAGGTTTAGCCAACCGATTTAAACGTTTATATCTTAGCTCCCACGAGAATAATAATATTCTAAGGAAGAAAATTAGTAGCCTTATAGATGACAAGGATCGCATTGCTAATCAAGGTGCACAAGCATTAGCGAAGTTCCAAAAAACTCTTCTTGAAGTCCAAATTGAACGAGATGAATCTCTTCGCCAAAATGCCATACTTAATGAGCGAGAAAATCAAATTCGTTCACTTCTTGTCATAAATAGTGATGATGAATTCGCTTGGGCTGCGAAAGTTCTAGATAATGCCGAAAATAACTTAGGTGTTAGCGTCGGTCTTCATGCCGAGCATACCGCCTTGGTTAAAGATATGATTTCCGACAGAGAAGGTTGTTAACTGTTCTTCTTTACTTTACCACTTCTTTTTGTGAAATTGCTATTAAGTTCTTGACTCATTATCATACGTTCGCGCAGGTTTTAGAAGAGATATCAAACAAGGATTGAAGAACTTGAATCTGAAAAAGAACAACTTGCAAAGAACCTCTCTCTTCGCAACGACAAGTATTCCATGTTGAAGAAGCAATTACAAACTACATAGCGAATTTCAATAATAATGTCTTGTTCGTTTCGCAATCAAACTATTAGGACAGGTTTGCGATGACCACAAAGATTCCTCATTCTTCATATCCTTGTCTTCTTGATGAAATTCCCCGAAGATATACCTTCCTTTGATGTTTCGATAGTGAAGCTAGCGAAGAAGAAGAATCTGATAAAGAATCTGATGACAAAGAAGAATGAACTGAGAGATAGCTCCATTTTCCTTTTTCTCTTCTTGTGATATATGTACATTTATCATTTTAGCCTTCCATTTTTGTAATTTCTCACTGTAAATCTATCATATGGAAATAAATATCAAATTTTTACTCTAATCATTCCCATATTTGCCTCTGTTATTTATTTTCACATGAGAGATTAAATCGATAATCTTTAAGTAATAATATTTCTTAGTTTCGCAACTGCTGTTGCTAACTCTTCAAATGAATTTAGAAATATAGCCACTTTCGCAAGCTTATTTGCTTATTCATTTTTTGTGTGATCTTATCTTCATTTATGTTGAAATTCATCATTGCGACAAGATCGCAGGACGTCTTTACATTTTCATGTAATGACCCATTGATCTTGCCTTATCATTGCTTTTGTGTGGTCTTACTGTGCCTTCCTAGTTAAAGGTCTTATTTTGCCACCCCTCATTTTTGCGTCAATGTGACAGGCCTAGATATTCTTACGAACATAAAGTCCCATGACATTGCCGTCTTGCGACAAAATCGCAGGACGTCTTTACACTTTCATGTAATGACCCATTGATCTTGTCTTATCATTTCTTTAGTATTTTTGCCTCTGAAGGATATTTTTCTTGCGACAATATGACAGGCCTAAATGTTCTTACGAACATAAAGCCCCATGACATTGCCGTCTTTGCGACGAAATCGCAGGACGTCTTTACACTTTCATGTAAAAACCCATTGATCTCGTCTTACCCTCGCGTTAGTAGTATTGCCTCTTCAGGATCATCGCACAAATATGACAAGCCTAAATTTTCTTGCGAAAATAAAGCCTCATGACATTTGCGTCTTTTTTGACACTATCATCTCCCTAATGGAGGGTGCCGCCCTTATCATCTCCCTGGTTGCCCCTTCAAGGAGGCGTAAATCGGCCATACAAGACTAGCTCCTCCCATCCGGTCTTAACAACAACCAGTTGTTTTCGCAGCCTCTTATCCCTTATACCTATAGGGCTTATGGTTACGAGACTGCACCCTAAGTGGAGTTTTCTTCGGGCCGAGTGCAGCATGTGCCAAGACTTGCCAAGAATGGTCGAGACACTTCAAATGCCCCAGGCACTCTTGGCTCAACCGTGTACCTCGGCGCCTTGGTCATACACTGACTCCTTGGAAGAGACCCTCGGTCGTCCAACCATGGTATAACCTTATATATATATTTGGAAATCCAAGGTATCTCTCCCGGATGGGCTTTATTGACCCCAAATTTTCATGACTCAGGTTCCAGGGGCGGTGTAACCTTTTCCCTTAGCCATGTCAATAGATACCCCCTTATATGACGCACTTTAGGTCTTACATTTGCCTCTTGCGAAATATCATTCGCGAACTAGGGTGTACGCCATAAAGGTTCGTCCCATTCACTTATTCTTTCATTTCTGTCAATATCATTCATTGATTTTTGATTATCTCTTCTCATTATCCTGCGAAATTATCGCATAATCTTGCTTCATTTGTTGTGATCTCGCTACAATTATTTAACCATACTTTCATCAAATTTATGAATCGCGAGACTTTCGCGTACTCCTTCTTCGATCATCACATTCTTTGTACTTTTGACATGTCTTTGTCCTTCTTCGATCATCAAATTTATGAATCTCGAGACTTTCGCGTACTCCTTCTTCGATCATCATATATATATATATATATATTTTTATTTTCTTACACAACTCTAAAATCAATTATTTATTTTTTACATTTCTTACTCCTGTTGCTCTCTGTTTCTTCATTCAAATTCCCTGATATTTCCTTCCCTTTTGCGAGAGCATCGCAATTTCCAATTGTTTTTAAGCATCGTTCTCGCAATATATCTTCATCTCTCACTTCTATTGTGTCCACCATCAGTCTTTATCTTCTTTGTTCTTCTTTGATATTCCGCTTCCAATTCTTCTTTTGAGTAGCCCTTTCCTCGCAAGATTCCACTTCAACTTCATAGCATTTTGTCCCTCAGCCCAATCTCCTTTTATAACTACAACACCACTGGGATGTGGAAATTTGATGCACTAGTGGTAAGTTGATGCTACACCCAAGATCTCATGCAACCAAGGTCGCCCAATTAATGCATTATAGGGGGATTCCACATCGACTATGCAAAACAAGATTTCAGTTGATAATCCATTCAATGGTATTCGCATGCGAGCTTCTCCTTTAGGTTTATTAGCAGTACCATTAAAACCATAAATCTTATAGGTTGAAGGTATCAAATCTTCATCTTTTCCCCCCATAGTCTTGTAGGTGTGGTAAAAAAGGATGTTTACAGAGCTTCCAGTATCAATTAAGATTCTATTTATTGCCCATGAATATTCTGCAGCATCACTTTCATCATCAACAGGTTTTGGATTAATTTCCAATCTTACCACTAATGGACTGTCATGCAACTCCCCACCCTCAGGAACTTCTTCTGCGGTAAAAGAAATAATCTCCGTTTGCCATTTTTTTAGTGGCGATGTTTTCGCGATGTTCATTACTTCTCTATTGTCAACATCCCTTGCGAAAACCCTATTGAGAACACTATCATGAAAATCCTCGATTGACCTGTACGAATGTACGATAGAATTGCAAAACAAGTTTTTGGCCTTCGCTCCAACTTCTACTACAAATGTTTCATTCCCTTTTGTTGTATTTACTCTGTGAACTTGATGTGGTGGAGGTGGTGGTAGTTGTTGAGTCTTCTCTTCACATTTTAAGAAATGGTTTAGCTTCCCTTGGTTTATCATTCGAAGGATGATTCTTTTTATATTCCTACAATCATTTGTTATATGTCCATGAAAATGGTGATAGGAACAGAATTCATGACTTCTGTCACCTGGAGGTGGTTCATTCCCCATGTTCCATGGTGCAGGTATGTTTTCCATCAAGATTATAGCTTCCCATATTTTCTCCACGCTAGCGTTTAGTGGAGGCATCTTGATTTCTTCCCATACGAC
This sequence comes from Papaver armeniacum, assembly GCA_023531295.1. NCBI lineage: Eukaryota > Viridiplantae > Streptophyta > Magnoliopsida > Ranunculales > Papaveraceae > Papaver > Papaver armeniacum. The sequence goes on along the minus strand of JAJJWW010006507.1, from coordinate 157,110 downwards.
TCTATGACCTCGCTGCCCTCTATGATAATTCCGCCTCTGGCCTCCATAGGTTTCTTGCGGTTGATCAAGCCTTTGAATTTTATTATTTCCGCCACGGTTGTAGAAATTTCTTTCTCTTTCAAATTCTTCTTGATCGCGACTTCCCATGGCTACCAACTTTTGCTTACCATCATCCGGTATCATCATTCCTTGTTGACCTTGCGAGGTACTCGCCACAGTGTTTATCAATTTGGGTAACAAACTTGCATTCGCAGCTCCTGAACTTGTATTCGTGACAGGGTATGATTCCATCTCATTTTGCTTTTCCTCTAAAGCAATATACTCCTCCTGAAGCTCTCGCAACTCAGTCATTGTGATTGTATTTTTGACTCTAAAAATTTGAATATATAACAGATTTGTCGCGAACATAGCATTAATGAATGATAAGATGAGATATCTCTCCTCCACACGACCAGCCATTTCGCTACACATTGTCTTCCATCTCACAGTTAGATGCTTCAAACTTTCACCAACCCTTTGTTTTAACCCAAACACATCTTTAATACCAGGTCGTGAGGAATTATTACTTAGATATGCCCCTAAAAATATAGCATGCAAGTGACTGAAAGATGTTATTGTGTTCTTCGGTAATCCTTCAAACCATTTCAAAGCTTCTCCTGTCAAACTTGATGCAAAATATTTGCACAATATAGCATCATGATTCTCCCATTGTAACATACATCTCATATAAGCTTTGATATGTTGTATCGCACAAGTTGTTCCATCGAAAATGCTGGTTAATGTAGGTAAGTTGCACTTCGGTGGTATTCCTCCTAATTGTATCTCTTGTGTGAACGGAGTTTTCGCATCTTCTTCTATGGCTTCATCCAACTGTCTCTTTCCTCCTCCCCTTTTAGTGTTCATCATTCCTCTCATTTCTGCCAATTCTCTCAAAATTTGTTCATTTACATCAGAATTTGAATCTATTGGTCTTTTTAGTTCCGCTTCTCTTCTCCTGCGTTCATGTCTACTTTGACCTTCTTGTTCATCATTCTCTTCTCGTCTTTCTCTGCGATCTTCTCCTTCACTTCTTTCACGAATTCGCACACCGTTATATCTATCAATTTCTCTTCTTTGTTACCTATCAGCTCTCCTTTGTGCTCTTTCATATTCTTCATTAATATTATCATTGTTGCGATTTTGTTCTCGCCTTCTTTCTCGATTATCATGATTATTCTGGCGAATTGCCTCTTCCAATTCTTGATTTTCCATTTCTGTTCTTAATCTTTCCCTCTCGCAAGCTAGACGTGCTTGTTCAACATAATGTCTTTCAATGTCATCTTCAATCTCTTGCTTCCTCCGTTCTCCCATGCAATATTCTTCTCCCTTCTTCTTGATTTTCTTCATCAACTGGATTATTCCGCCCCTGAAGCTGCCTATTTCCTTGATTTCCACCATTCTGCTTATTTTGAAGACTCTCGGGACGCGGAATATAATGATCTTCCATCATTTCTCTTCTCTCGCAATGTTCCGTGCCTGGATTTTGTGCTTCTTCTTGGTTTTCTTCATCAGCATTTTCTGTAGGTAAAATTCTTCTTCTTTCCTCTCTAACTGATCTTGAACTTGACCTTGTAGTGCTTCTCGACCTTCTGTTTTGTAGTCTGATGTTTTCCATCCTCAGCTCATGATTCTGTCTTGTCAGATTTGCTCGTTCCTCTGCCTCTAATCGTCTCTCTTCATGTATTGTTTGTCTTAATGCCTCTAATGCTGCAATCTCTTCATTTCCATGAATTGTTTCTCCATTCCCTTCTCGGTCTCTCTCCCCTTGTCCATTGTTTACCAATTGTTGTTCTTCTCCCCTTTCGTCCACAAAATCTGATCTCCAAGTATGCACGCTTACTCTATCATAATCCACAGTTCTATTTACTACTGGTTGAATTGGTGATTGAATTTGATTTTCTTCATTATTCCTCATGTTCATTCTTGATGATTCTCCCATTTCATTTCTCCCTTCTTCAGCAAGTCTCCTTCTTCTTCTCACAATTGTTGGTTGTTCGGATGCATTTCTTCTTCTAGCCATTTCTTAATTTTGGTAAACTGTTGAAAATTATATGAAATTTCTTCCCTACTACTCCAAATTCCTTCAAATCACGATGTCGATCCTTACTCTCTCCCTGTTTCTAGCGCCATTATGTAGTTGTAGGAAATCCTACACTACACCCCTCATTAGAATCCATACAACTAAACCATTTGAAGATGAATAACTACGATTTTTATTGATTAACTCCTTGAATATTACAAGATAAAATGGAAAAGAGCTAAAGAAATTAAAATCAGTACAAAGTTTCTCTCTCCTAATGACTTGTCTAACTCTCGGAAAAAGATCCCTCCCTCAACAGACTTGCTCAACTCTTTATATAGGGTAGTACACAGTGGATGATAGCTAAGCTGTCCTTTATTTTCGGGAATGACTTGCGAAATATCGCAAGTGTACAAGTATTCATTCTCGCGACACTCCTAAACTTCGCCAGATCTTCACATCCTTCTCGTGTTTTGACTGTCGTCATTCATTACGTCATTTATATTACTCTTCTGCGACGCCTTCGCGATGCTGTCGTTTACTAATCTCGCGAGGTATTGGTGTTGCGATATTCTGATCCTACAGGCCTCAGGTTCTTTCATAGGTGTCGGTTCTTTTATCTCCTTCGCAAATCCATTCCCTTCTTCCGAAATTTCGCCAGGTATGCCTTTTCCTTCCTCTGCTTTTATCATGTAAATTCTAAATTCTTCTTCTTTCTTTGCTTCCTTCGCCATTTTTCTGCGATTTTTCCGCCTCTCTGCACGTCCTTCGTATTGTTTTACTTCAATTTGATAACATAATCTCGCTTTATCCACATCTCCTCTAATTTCACTGATCCCACTTGGTATAGGAAATTTAATGCATTGATGTAATGTCGATGCTACAGCTTTAATCGCATGTATCCATGATCTTCCCAACAACATGTTGTATGGTGACTCCATATCCACTACATAGAATATTACTCGAGTTTCGATTTCTCCTAGTAGAATTCGCAATTCTATTTCTCCTTTTGGTTTTGTTACAGATTTGCCAAAGCCATGAATATGATAAGTTGAAGGAGACATTTCTTCATCTTTGTACCCCATTTCTTTATATGTATGGTAGAACATTATATCCATCGAACTCCCTGTATCCACCAAAGTTCTGTTTATTGTCCATTCTTCCACAATTTTTTCCGTGTTCACCTTTTCTTTCTGTGTGGTTACTGTGATTACCAAAGGAGATGTGTGCCCCAAATTTTCTTCTGGTATTTCTGCTGCTGTGAACATAATTTTCTGTTTTTCCCAATCTCTCAAAGGTGACGTCTTCTCAACTGCTACAATTTTCTTTCCTTCAAAATCTCGTTTATGTATTCTCCCTCTGATGTTCTCATGGAATTCATTGACCATTGTTTTTGTGATCGATTTACACTCTAACCTTTTGTTAAATTTCTCGATTCTAGTTTTCTCTATTTTCACTGATTTATCCACTTGTTTTATCATCTTCTTGATTTGAACAACCTTGAAATCAATCTTTAATCTTTTTCTTCAATTAATCCCTGTTTCTAGCGCCATTATGTAGTTGCAGGAAATCCCACACTACACCCCTCATAAGAATTCACACACTCAAATCATTGTAAGATGAACAATTATAAGTTTTATTGATCAAACTCCAGAAATGTTACAAGATGAAAAGGAGATAAACTAAGGAATTACAGTCACTCTAAACTTTCTCTCTCTAAATGACTTGCTCAACACTTCGAAAAAGATCCCTCCCTTTGTAAGCCTATTCGACTCTTCATATAGGACATTACATAGTGGATAACAGCTAAGCTGTCCTTTATTTTCGGGTATGTCTTGCGAAGTATCGCAAATGTATAAATGTCAAATCTCGCGACACTCCTCGATCTCGCTACATCTTCACATCTTTCTCGTGTTTTGATGTGGAGTGGAGCTGGTGTCTCATTATTTTTCTTAGCTTCATTGGTACTTCACATGCGACTTTCTTCAGTTATTCATTTTCTCATCAACTAGAATGCGAGACACCAACCAGTAATCATTGGGCTTAAGTGGCAAAATGCCCCAAAATGGACCCCAAGGTTGTGAAAATGCCCCGGACGTTAGGCAAAAGATGAAAATGCCCCAAAATCTTATCAAAATGCCCCAATCTGTTAGTTTAGCTGTTAAAGAGAGTTAAATGGTCAAATTTGCCACACATTTAACTCTCACGTGTGAAATATTTACATTTCTAACCTTCAGAACTGGATTGAACCAATGTACGCCACGTGGCATTTTGATCCAACGGTTATCCTATGAAATTTGACTCAAATGACTCTCACGTGAGAGTGTATTTTTATTAACTCTAACATTCTTCTTCGGAAATGACCACCGTGTCCTAAATGGTTAGATTGCGACACGTGTCATGTGATTAAAAATGGACGGCCACATATCCAAGCCATTTACATTCCATTTTTCAATCAACATAATGCTAGCAATTTAGAAATTTTAAACGAAATTAGAACGAGATAACAAACCACTGCATTCTTACCAAGAAAACAAAAACAAAAAAACAACACTGCATAATTTTAATTGCTAAATTGTCCGCACTTACATAAGCAATGATAGTTAAAAACACCATTAGTACTTCAAACATAAAGTGATTAAGATGTCCTCCATTACAAACAAAAGCATAAAAAACAAGAACCCATTGCTAACTGTCATTAAGTGAAAGCATTTAAACCTACTGATATTTTGAATTAGGCTTTCTAACCCTTTTAGATGATGGTTCAGTAATATTGATGGTTTGGCTAGAAATATTCACTGTGCCATTATATGACTGGTTAAAACAAGTAGTAGAAGGTGCAGAAGAAGTAGATGGATGTGTCACCTTCCTTTTAGCACCAACATCAGCTGCAGTAGAGGAGGATGGTGCAGTTGTCTTACCCTTTTTCAGGGAACCAGCTGAAGAAGAAGATGGTATAGTAGCAGCTTCTTTGCCCTTTGAAAATGGTGGTATATCACCATATTTCTATGATGTAGATGTTGTTGCAGTAGTTGGTGAATACAATGCCTTCCTCATCTTCTTTGTCGGTGCAACAGTAACACAGAACACATCCCCATTAACAGAACACTCCATTCTTACTCTTTTTTTCTTTGGGTTAGATCCAACTGGAGGACCTTGACAGGTAAGGATGTTATGAACAAGACCTTTACATACACTGCACTTTGTTACTCTTTTGCGGGGCTTGTTCTTTTCAATCCAAGACTTCTTTCTTTTGATACAAGGTCTTCCCTTATCTCTCAATATGTGTGGATGTATAATGTTGATACCAGTCTGCAAACAAAAAAAAAGTTAGGGTTAGTATACTTTAAATGCATTCCCATCGTCATCATTAAATAAAAACAGTTCAAGTGTAGAATTCATACCCTGTTCATTCACCAACCTACTCTTTAGCATAGCCATGAAAGCTTCTCCACTGGTACCAGCTTTACAACCAATACAATACAAGTCCCTAAACCGGCCACCTATATCAGTTATCCAGAAATTCTTATCCTCACTACCCATTCTGAAACATTTAACAAAAAAGAAACAAATCAATAAAAAATGTAACAAGTCCATATACAAAGTTCATATACATTATCTGATAAGTATTGTTTTCATGATAAGTTCATATAAATTATTTGTAAAAAATGTAACAGTAGCCGAGCACGAGCTGATGGGATTGAAAATTATAAGCATAAAACATCCAAGAAAGAAAAAAAAAACAAAAAAAAATTCAGAGTTCAATTTGCAAGGTATATACATACATCAAGCCATCAGGGTTTCTTTCAGAGTGTACATATATATATAGCCAAGCCAATATCACATGCATACTGTCTTTTATAGTAAGTAGTGAAGGCCCATCAACATTTATACATTTAAGTTATGAAGAGAAGAACCTTTCAAAGTCACAACCACTAGACAACACTGATCAGCATCACTACCACTCAACTCAACAGTATGGGGAGCATATAAGAAGACATGGAGAAAGAAAGGAACTGTACAAGCAGATGTGAATACTTGAACTACAACTAAAAGTTTCAAAATTTCAGTACTTGGCCATATAATTTCAGTAAGATATGGCTTCAAATACCAATTATAGAGTCCCAAATACCAGTTATAACAATCTATCATATCAAACCCACCAACCCCACTAATTAAAATTCTGAAATTTACTGTCCCTACTATGAACACTCAAATCCTTACCCATTCAATTGCAGCAATGTGTGACCAATTGAACAGAAGTCTACTATGAACAATCAATTATATACAAAATTGAAAAATACCCAAATTATATCCCTAAATTCGTTTATCTGAAACCCTATTTTGTTTCTCAGAAACCCTAATTTCAATTCTATAATCGTGCAATTACAACGGCGAATCAAAAACAACAACCCTTCAATCAAAAATCAAAACAATAAAGCAAAAGAAGATTAGGGTTTCAAGAAATTACCTGTTCTTCCCTCTGTTCAACACCTACCAACCTTGCGGGTTTCAAAACTTAGCCTCGACGACAGTCTCTTGATCAGTTCTCATCTATATCTTCCCTTCTCGATATAAGTTATCTCTCTTATCGTTATCAATCTCTCGATATCTTTCTGTCTCTTGATCTCTCTTGTCTCTCTGTCTGTCGATATTTGCTGAAGAAAAAAATCATAAAAATTTGTGGCTGAAACTCGACTATGGATGAAGATAAGATTGGAGGTGCACGTGTTGAATCACATGTGTGGTTAGGTGGCAGTCACTTTCCACGTGTCGACAATCTAGGTTGTCCACGTGGCTACCATTTGATTTGCACACGTGTCTTTTTTAATCAATCTAACCGTCCATTTTTACCGAGATACGTAGTCTCTAAGATTTGAACACGTGTCAAGAAATTATATTTACACCTTTTATTTTTGATGAAGGGTACGTTGAACATTTCATAGGGTATTGACTAGTCAAAATGCCCCATTTTGACCACTTTACTATATAGTAACGGATTGGGGCATTTTTATCTTTTTCCTAACGTCCGGGGCATTTTCACAACCTTGGGGTCCATTTTAGGGCATTTTGCCACTTAACCCTAATCATTGTTCCAACTGTTCTCATATTGGCTTGCTCTTCTGTTGATGACGGCTGGTACTAACTTTGTTTCCAGGTTCTATTCGTGTTACAGAGTGACGAAGTGTGGAAACTCCGGATGAAGAGTGAAGAACGTTATTTCTTGTTAGAGGATGTTCCGAGTTGAATCATTAACAGGTAGAAGAAGTCAGATGGGACGGTCGGCAACTTGTCACTACTTGGGTTCTTCTTTGCGCAATCGAGGTTAATGCCCAAACAAGAATCCAAAGGTGTTAAAATCAGCAAGATGATTTGATAATTAAAATCGCATTAATTCAAATCAGAGCCAAAATCCGATGTAATTTAAGAGCCTAAGCGAGTTTTTGTTTTGAAATTTTATTTTGAGACAATAAATTGATGGTCATAATAAGATTAAGAGATTAAGAAAGAGTGGAACTTAACTGTATCATTGTTTTCATTGATTGAATCTCTGGATGACATTGATGATACTTTTCTTGACTCCGGCATTGATAAAGGAAGGTAGTGGCGTCTTCGGATGGTAGTGAAGTGATGATTTCGGGTGAAGTGGAATTGCTTCCATTTGATGTTTTGTGATGCTCTCGGATGAAGTGGATACGGATGTGAAGATAGATTATGCTATTTAGTTGAGGTCTCGGGTTGGTGAGGTCTTCGGGTAAAAGTAGAGGAGCTTGCTCGATGTTACGGTGGAAGAACATGAAATTGTTTCCGATGGTGCTATTCGACAAGTATCATTACCTCCTCTATTTGTGGCGCCCCCGATGTTCTCTTCTATCTGAAACTGGAAATGGCGGCTCTATTAATTGTTGCCGATCTGGAATTGATGAAGTGAATCAACAAACGAAGAAAGAAGGGATAATTCATAAAGGTTTATTTCTAGTGGTGTTGTTAGTGTATGCATATTGATTGAGAAGATGGTGGTGATGTGATTTTGGATTTCGGAGAAATTAGGGTTCATATTGATGTTGGGGGTTTTCTGCTGAGAAGATTGTGGTGGTGATTTTGAGTAAGCTATTACATATAGGGTTTTTTAATCTGAGTGGGCACTGAAGGTGGTAATAAAGTGATTGATTGATTAGGGTTTAGTGTAATTCGAATCGACAAAGATATTTGGGGATCAATAAACTGATATTACTGTTGAATTTGAGCAAGAAAGCAGGTAGAGATGGCAGAAATTACTAGAGAGAACCAGGTTGTTGCTGAAGGAGGAATTAGTGAAAAGGTTCTGGAATTAATATTGATATGTATTAACATATACTAAAAGATTTGTGTAATGTACAAAAGTAACTCCATTATAACACTCAGTTCATACATAATACATATTGATATGCAATAGTAACATATACTACAGGATTTGTCTAATGTACAAAAGTAACTACATTACAACACTCGGTTCATATATAATACATATTGATATGTCACGTCTATTTTGAATGAATTTATGCTATACAGGATCATATCACAACAAACAAAAAAACAACATTTTTGAATGAATATATGTAGTACATATTGATATGTTAGCATATATTACATGATTTATCTAATGAACAAAAGTAACTCCATTACAACACTCAGATTTAAACAAAGATTACTTAAAAAGAGTATATACCTATAACGAATCTTTGTTATGATCATGTGTCTCAAGAAAATCAATAAACGATGATCAATGATTAAAAAAATCTCAATTATAAAATTAGATTTAAAAAAAAAAACACCAAAATAACTTAAAAAACGAACTAGCACAGAATTGAACAATGTACATCATAGTAAAACGATTAGTTATTAATCAATAAAGAAATTGAACATAAATACATTATATATAAGAATTTGATCATCATGATTTCAAAAACTACGAAATCAAACAAAAAAGCAGCAGTAAAGAAGATGATTATAGTAAAAGTACCTTGTTCTTCTCTGAAATAAACCTAACAATTGAGAGCGAAAGCAACAAGGATGATGAAAACCAGCAGCAGCAGATAGCGAGAGAACTCATCTGAGATGAAGAAGAAAAGGAGAGGAAAGAAACAGAGATTAATAGATTTCTCGCTAGTTATATCAGTTGCAGGAGGTTAGATTTGGAATTAATTCAGCTGGCTCGCACGTGTGTATCAGATTTATTGACGAGCGAATAAAAAGTCTGGTCCAACAACATGTTTTTGGACCAGCTATTAAAAATTTTCTAGGACTGGATTAGCCATTAACCGGGTCCTGAAAACTGGATTAACCAGTAATTCCTAGTTATCATAACTGTTGGACTACAAATGCTGATTGGATGGATAAAGATAAATGTTTTCTCTATCAGCTTTTACGAACAGGGCATTTTTGGGGCGAACAGGGCATTTTTGGGGAGTAGCCCAGCCTGCCTCACTCAGAAGACAAGAAGACAGAAAAAGTCGAGAGCAGTTTCGCGGACAATGTTGGAACGAAAATGATAGATGTTCCCCACTATTAACCCCCAAAGCTGGGTTGCACAGACGTAGACGCGAACTCTACGAAATTCTCAAAAAATTAGGACGCGGACACGTATATACATATTTTATTTATATATTATTTATATATACAATCATGTATTTATACAGCAAAGTCAAGTGTTTCGATCCTGAAAATTTTAAAAAAAAATTTGCTACATTATGTTTTTTGTGTATAAATTTCAAAAGAAAAGAAGAGATTGTTTGTTTGTTTATACACGTCGAAGGTCAAGCAATCAATCACTATTAAACACAACACATGGCACAATCAAAATGCATTATTAAAATAACACATGCCCAACCGAGGGTATACATAACGTCATCTTCAATTACAAAACCCATTAAAGACCTAACTATCCCATTTATTCTCTCTATCTTCTTATTCTCGCCTCCTCTTCTTCACTTTCCTTCACCGTCGAATTGTTTTGCTTCATATTCTATTAACACTAAATCCAAATCTACCTAGTTATCTCTTCTTTTCCATATTCTTTATCGTTTTTCCTCTGTTACCTATGTTGTGATATAGCAGGACAAAAAATTATTCCAAAACTTTACCTTTGTATCTAGATGTATGTAGAATAAACGTTGGTGATCATTAAACGAAAGATTAATGTGTATGGATATGTAATGTAATTAATTAATATTTCAGTTACATTTCCTTAAGCTTATTATTCTGTATTTTAATAGGATGCATCGGTTTAATGATTGATCTAAATGTTTGTTTTTCTTCATTTACATAATAATGGTTAAAATAAAGGAAGAAATTTAAATGAAAATGAAAATGAAAAAAAAAAAAAAAACACGTCAAACCCGAGTCATTAGTGCGTTCAAACCAGACGCGCATGTTGGTGCGTCGAACACGCGTCGTGTCAGCGTCTTACACGCATCTCGTGTCCGACGCGTGTCTGACGCACCAACATGCGCGTCCGGTTTGGACGCACTAATGACTCGGGTTTGACGCATTTTTATCTTTTTTCATTTTCATTTAAATTTCTTCAAAGCTTTCCCCACAAGCTGGCATTTCCTTACTGGTCCATGATACTTAGTCATGGAATCGTCATCGCTACCCAAAGGGTTGAAGGCTTCCCAAATTTAGGGTTTTAGATGGTGTCACGTCATGAGGGATGACAATAGGATGATTCCGAGGAAACGTATTAAAGCAAGGAATACCTAGATTGTAATAAATTTGAAGTAAAACTCGCATCTAATACAGTCAAATCATTTTTTATTTTTTATTTTTGTCAATCAACAAATTTCAATTCATTCAAATCAAAATAGTGATTACATGTTCGCTTACAAGATCAACAAAAACATCAAAATACATAAAAAAAAATATCAAGATAATCAAAACCCTAATACAAATAAGGATATCAACTACAAGTAGATCGCGAAGAGAAAGAGCAATAAACCGCAGAGATACCCAATTTTTGATTATGTATAAGGGAGAGATGATGGTATATTCCGGAAATAATTCCGACCATTTGATTTGATTGTATTCATCCTTGAAAAGAGATGCTCATGGAAGGAAGGAATATTTTGCCCATAAACTTGTAGATCGAATCGTTGATGTTTTTGAATCAAGAATAGCAAGCCACGAACCAGCTATCAAAGATCGAAGAACTCGCCCCACAACGACGAAGAAAAATCGCCCCGAAACGGCGAAGAAACATGTCAAAAGACATAAAAAATGATATACAAACATATTATTCAATAAACTATTACCTAAAACTAGAAAAGAAAATGAAATCATATTCAAGTGTATAATAAAAAGGAAGGACACTTTATATCGATGAACCTTGAAGTACCCTTTAATGATGAGTCGTACTAGCTAGCATCACATTAACGTGCATGGTAGGACTAGTGGTTTTTTTTTTTTTTTTTGATAAGTCAAAAAATGTATTGAACAAAAAATTATTTACAAGATAGTTTATGAGAAAAGAGGTTAAAGCAACCCCAAAAACTCAAAAAACTATTTAAAACGATAATAAATTACATTTGGGAACTCAACTCAAAAAGACTGGGCGACCAGTTATATGTAAACCCACTCCCTCCTCTAACGAACATCCTCGTTTAGCCATGCCATCTGTTGCAAAGTTTGCTTCACGATAGGTGTGCACAAATCTAATTGAGTCGTACAAACGCTTAATATCCGTCCACCTTTGATTGGCAAACCAGGGAACATTATCTTTCTCCAAAGCTTTTATCACACTACTTGAGTCCGAACGAATCAAAACTTGCCTGTAACCCCATTGTGTAGCCCATTCCAAACCAACAAGAATACCATATAACTCCGCCAAATAATTCGAAGCAATGCCTAACCCAATGCACATAGCGCCTACAACCTCAGAATTAGCATTTCTCGCCACCACACCAACTCCCGCCACCCCTGGATTGCCCCTCGAGGCACCATCCGTACACAGCAAAAGTTCATTTTGATCTGGCGGCACCCAATGACACTCCTTAAGAATTGCGTGTTTCACTTTTCTATGCCTGACACGGAAGAAATCAAGAAGCTGCAGATCTTCCAGAGTATTATGCATGAAACTTTTCATTCTCACCGAATACTCATGAACCAAATTGAACACACGCTTTTGGAAGAAAGACCAGCGGGGAGTTCTCTTCTCATAAATTTTTTTATTCCTAGTGAACCAAAGCTCAGAACGCACCACCAAATTGGCCGCCAGCCAAAGATCTTTAACAATACCACTTCGCAGAGTAGAATTTTTGTAAGAAACAAGCAAATTATAATGGGGTTTAATGCCAAAAATACCTTCCATCCAGCTCCATTCCCTTGTCGCGAAACTACAACTCCAAAGCACATGCTCAAGAGACTCTTCAGCACTTTGACACACGCTGCATTTTGACGCCAAAGCAATCTTGAATCTACTTTGTACTTTGTCCAATGTTGCACAAGCACCACGTATAAACTTCCAGTTTTGAGCAGCCAGCGACGGGTGCACAGCCTTCTTCCATAGCAGTTTTGCTTCCCCCAGAATAGGATACTTTGTCCTAATGAGTTCCCGAGCTGACCTGACTGAAAAGTCTCCCTTCAAGTCCGGCATCCAAATTTTCTTGTCACAGCCAACACGCAAGCTTGGTAACCGATCAAGGATAACACCTGCACTAGAAAGAGTATTCAAATGCACTCCTTGCAGCTGCCAAGCACCCTGCACAATAATATCACTAACCATGGCATTCCTATCCAGGTCAAATCGGTTTAAAACTTCAGCAATAGCTACAGTTCCATACCAAACATCATAATACAGCGAGGTTGCTCTCCCATCACCAATTAAAGACTTGGAATTTTGATCAACAACCTGATGAACCCAACGAATACCAGGCAAAATAGTCGACTTAACACCTGCCATTTTAATTCGCCCATCCCTGTACGTGTACTTAGTCTTCAAGTATCGCGCCCACTTCTAGTTAGAAGTTTTAACATTCCACCACAGTTTCATGAGCAAAGCTTTGTTCATAGTCCTCAAACTAGTGAGACCAAGACCCCCTTCCTTCACCCGGCTGCAAATTTTATCATAGCCAACAACGAAAGCTCTTGAAAGGTTCGAATCTCCCGACCAAAGGAAATTACGAATCACCCGATCACATTGTTGAATAAACTTAACATGCCACTTATACACAGCCATGTTTTGTATAGAGTAGCTTGAAAGAACAATTTTAATAAGAACCACTCTATCCTGGAAAGAAAGAATTTTACCTTTTAAGACCGAAAGTTGGTCCTTAAGCTTGTCCACCACATTACTGATATGAGCATATTTCACCACACCCGGCATCACCTTAACGCCTAAGTAACGATCAGGGAAGTAGGTGATCTCCATTCCTAAATAATCCGCAATAGATTGGCGCCTATTTAAAGACCCTCCACCATAATATATCTTGCTATTTTCCCTACAAACACGCTAGCCCGAAGCTTGCTGATACGCATCCAACAACTTCACCAAATTTGTCAAACTTTTCATATTTCCTTTGCAAAAAATCATAATATCATCAGCGAAGAATAAGTGAGTTGGAGCAATGCCATTACGCTTTACCATATGATTCATATCCTTGTTTTGAAAGAGTTCAGTGATGTTTCTACTAAGAACATCCTCTACGAAAACAAAAATTAGAGGCGAAAGAGGATCCCCTTGACTCAAGCCTCTATTTATTTTGAAAAAACCTTCCGGACTACCATTAAGAAGAATAGAAATACGGGCAGATTTCAAAATATTGTGAATCCAAGTACACAAAGCCTCTGAAAATCCATACTTACGAAACACCTCCATAACAAAAGGCCAACTAACAGTATCAAAAGTTTGCGAAATATCTAGCTTAAGACCCAAATTACCTTCTTTCCTTTTAATGTGCAGCTCATTAACCAACTCCGAAGCCAGAATAATGTTCTCATGAATATTCCTACCTTTCATGAAAGCAACCTGCTCCTCCGAGACCAGCTTACCCAAGACCTTACCAAGTCTAGTAGCTAGAATTTTAGTAAAAATCTTGAAGAAGAAATTACTTAAACCAATAGGTCTAAACTTCCTTAGACTATCAGCGCCTCTCACCTTTGCAAGCAAAAGAATGAGACTTGAATTGGCCCCATTAGGAATGGTTTTATTTGTCCAACAAGAAATAATAGCATTGAACAAGTCTTGATGAATCAAGTCCCAGCAATGTCTATAAAAACACCCTAAAAAACCATCCGGACCCGGAGCACTATCCGCCCCCAAATCGAAAACCGCATCATGAATTTCTTCCATAGAAGGAACAACATCTAACATTTGACTCTCCTCCAAAGAAATAGTCTCATGCACATACTCAAACAATTGTTCATCAATAGGTAGATCATTCCCATTAAATTTAGCCTCATAATAAGAAACCACATGATTTCTAAGATGATCCGACTCAGTAATAGTTGTACCCTCCTCAGTCACCAACTCCGAAATGGTATTGGCACTCCTACGAATGTTTATAGAATTATGAAAATAAGAAGTATTACTAGAACCCTCCAATAACCACTTGTTTCGAGATTTTTGTTTGAGCATAATATGCTGTTGCATTTGAACATCTTGAACCGCCACTAAGGCATCCTTCATGATATTCAATTTAGAAGAATTAAAGGGATCATCATCAGAATTGCGGCTTGCCACTTCAAACTTAAGTTGCGCCTGTTTGAGCCGTGCATTAACATTGCTAAACACCTGCTGATTCCACAACTTCATAGCCTCTTTCAATCGCTTTAATTTAAAAGGAAAGATAAAATCAGGATTACCATACACCGGAGCATTCCAAGAAGCCTCAACCATTCTCAAAAAAACAGGATGTGAAAACCACATCTTCTGAATTCTGAAAGGAGCATGCCTTGGCCTCGGAGAAACAAAAGGATACCCAATAAGGGTTGAATGGTCGGAAACTTCTCTAGGAAGAGCTTTGCACCGCCAATTAGAAAACTTTGTTAACCAAGGTTCATTAATAATAGCACGATCCAACCTGCTAAGAATTCTTCCCCCACCCGATTGACCGTTAGTCCAAGTGAACTTAGAACCCAAAGAGTCCGCTTCAAAAAGATTATTCTCCTCCATCCAATCACTGAATTCATCAATACAAGAAGTACGAGGTTCTCTACCTCCTTTCTTCTCATCATTACGAAGAACACAATTAAAGTCTCCCATAATCAACCAAGGAGTTATAGAATCAACCACAGCAAGTTGACTCCAAAGTCTCCTTCTAAAAACCTGAATATAACTAGCATGAACAAAAGAGATCACAACCCCCTCCGATTTCACCGTAATGGCCTGTCTAGTCATATTAATCACCCCTGGCTCTTCAATATCCTCACTCCAAAGAATCCAAAGATTACCCAAAGAACTTGTAGTAGAATTATGAATTGTCTTTTTAGTAAAACCAGCTAAATTTAACCTTAGCATAACACTATCAGAGTAATGAATCTTCGGCTATGCTATACAAAGAACAACCGGCTTATATTCATAAACTAATTCACGTAATTTCAAACCAGCCTCCACCTTCGCCACCCCATTGACATTCCAAAAGAGCACACGCATTAGGAAACTTTCTTTGAAAATTTATTTATAACACTAGAGTTCTGGGCCGAATTCCTTCTTTCAAGAATTGGAGAAACTCCTTTGCGAACTTTAATTCCCAATTCATTTATTTCTGTTTCCGAGTCTGACTTGGAATCAGAAAAAATATTAGTATTCTGGTTCTTGGAAATCCGAACTCTGCCAGGCTTCCGTTTTTCCTTTAGTTTATCTTGTTCATCTTGGATTTCACTCCACCTTGCACCCTTGACTCCTGAAGAAGCTTTCTCCGGTGTTAACTCCTCGTCTGAGCTCTCCTCAGCTAGATCAGTCGAGTGTCGCACAGATTCAGATAAACCCAGTTCGTCACTTAAGACATTGAATTTATTTGGAGAGATAACAACCGTTGTCTCAGTGATTGCATTATACATAGGTGTTGGCGCAATAACATCCACCACAGTGTCAGTCTGTTCATTACCAACAGTTGCTACAGGAGTAGAAGAAGAGCCAGCATTATTCTTATCAGTATTTGAGTGATTAGTTCTTGCCAATTCATCACTCGTTACTGACTTATCTTGAATAGATGTAGTTTCACCCACTATCAACTTTTTAGCTAACGCTTCTTTCGAAGCCAGGGCCTTTTTAGCTTTCTCAAAAGCTTCAGACGCTGCTCGAAGTTGAGCTTCAGAAGAAGCTAGCTCCTCCTCAAGCTGAGTGGTTTCCTCCACACCCTCAGCATTCTCCTCAACTGTTTATGGTTTGTTAACACCCCCAACAGTATTATTATCCTCAGGAATATGAGCATTTCTACGCCTACGCTGCCTTTTGGTCTTAGCTGCTTGCCAACCCTGGGAAGATTCTCCAATAGTTGAAGCATCAGCCTTAGCCGACCGATCTTCCTGATGAGATTGCTTCCTGCATTCCTTGTCCGTGTGCCCAATGATGCTACACTTCGAACAAAACTTAGGAGGTTTCTGTATCTCAAGATACTGCCAGAAAGTACGCCCCAGCTTAGCCGAATCCTTTCTGGTATGTGTTTTGCATAGTCAATATCCACAAGGACAGACGCAAAGTTCCCAAACTCTAAATTTAGGGTTCTATGATCAACCACTATTGGACTTCCTAGAATTTTCCCCATTGATAACAAGTTCTTCTCCGTCCATAATTCAGCATGAAGGCCTGGAAAGTGAACCCATACAGATGCATGAGAGGTTTTTTGACGTTCCGGATCAAAACCAGGGTACCAATCCATGAGTTTTAGTTCATGCTGATTGACGTACCATTTTGTGTGTCTGATTCTCTCTTTGGTTTCCGCATCCTTAAGCATGATAACGAAAAACCCTTTACTCATAGTCATGAATTTAACAGAATTAGGGTTTAGTTGCCATTGAGTAACTAAACTTTTCTTCACCTCCACGAACTTTAATCCTGTGAAGTTTAAACGAGCAATGAAGCTATATTCAAAAGGCTTGCATCCTTCCTGATAGAAGTCCGCAGGAATAATCAAAGAAGGTTCACCATCTACTAATGTAGGCGTAGGTAAGCTATTAATATCCACAGTCGTAGGTTGCAAAGTTTGTCTCGCCTTAACCTTTTCAGCTAAAGATGGAACACTTTTGTTGCCATTTGTGAGTTGTAAGATTGGTTCTTCAGCCATCAGTAATCAAAGATTAAAAAATGATGAAGAAAATTGAAAAAAACGCAAAACCCTAGAAAAATCGCCAGAGTTTCTCTTTCTTCATATTTTTCCTCCCAACTCGAAGTTTTATGGTAGGATTAGTGGACATCCTTATAACGGTGAGTTTAGAACTGCACCAAATTCCCAACTGCCCACTCTATGTCAAGACAATAGCGAACAATGAGACCCAAAATTAGTTATCTCCATCCTTGTATGTGAAACTCTGTCGCCCTTGAAAACTACAGTACAAAATTTGGAAAACCATGTATAACGGCAAAACAAGGTGCAGATAAATAAACCTCCATTGAAGTGTAGTAGCAGGAAATCCCACACTACACCCCTAATGAGAATTCACACAATCAAGTCATTTTAAGATGAACAATTATAGTCTTTATTGATTAAACTCACAAATGTTACAAGATTGAAAGGAAAATAAGCTAAGGACGTTACAACCGTTCTAAACTTTCTCTCTCTTAATAACTTGCTCAACACTTCGAAAAAGATCTCTCTCTCATAAGCCTATTCGGCTCTTTATATAGGATATTACATAGTGGATGACAGCTAAGCTGTCCTTTATTTTCGGATCTGACTTGCGACATTCTCGCGAGTGTACAAATGTAAAATCTCGCAACACTCCTAAATCTCGCTAAATCTTCACATCTTTCTCGTGTTCAGGCTGTCGTCATCCGTTGCGTCACTTTTATTACCCCTCTGCGATATCTTCGCAATGTGTCGTTTATGGATTTCGCAAGGGTGTTGGCGTTGCGATATTCTGATCCTACATCTGGAGTCAGCATTTGACCAAGGCGCCGAGGTACACGGTTGAGCCAAGGGTGCCTGGGACATTTGAAGTGTCTCGGCCATTCTTGGTAAGTCTCGGCATATGCTGCACTCGGCCCGAAGAAAACTCCACTTAGGGTGCAGTCTCGTAACCATAAGCCCTATAGGCAAAAGGGATAAGAGGCTGCGAAAACAACTGGTTGTTGTTAAGACCGGATGGGGGGGAGCTAGCCTTGTATGGCAGAAGTATGCCTCCTTGAAGGGGCAACCAGGGGGATGATAAGGGCGGCACCCTCCATTAGGGAGCTGATAAGTGTCTTAAGACGCAAATGTCATGAGGCTTTATTTCCGCAAGGAACTTTAGGCTTGTCATATTTGTGCGACAATCCTGAAGAGGCAATAATACAAAAGATAAAGATAAGACGAGATCAATGGGTCAGTACATGAAAATGTTAGGACGTCCTACGATTTCGTCGCATGACGGCAATGTCATGGGGCTTTATCTTCGCAAGAATTTTTAGGCCTGTCATATTGTTGCAACAAAAATATCCTGCAGAGGCAACAATACTAAAGAAATGATAAGGCAAGATCAATGGGTCATTACATGAAAGTGTAAAGACGTCCTGCGATTTTGTCGCAATGACAAGAGGTGGCGCAATAAGACCTTTAACTAGGAAGGCAAAATAAGACCACATGATTCAATACAAGATTTATAAAAACTAATTATTATTTATGCAGGTCATCCATTGCAAGAAAGATAATGAGAGGCAGTATGGGAATTATTCAACAATGGACATTATCTTTCTCGCAAATAAACACAATAATAAAGAAAAAATGCACCTCAAAGAGGACTGAAATGCATCATATGCAAGAAGTTATATAGTGAAAAGGTTCAAAGAAATAAAATTACAAAAGAAGTTCAACTCTCAACATCAACTTTTTCGCAAGAAGGAGATAAGGGACATTCTTCATTAATTTTATCACTCTCGCTAGCTTTCTCAGTTTCGCTGGCTTTTTCAGCTTCGCCAGTTCGTCCTTCATTTTGGTTTATTTCAATTTCTCCTCCATCTGGATTATCATCAACACCTTCATCATTGGGAGAACCTCTTCTTCATTTGCGAAATCTTGCCACTTTCATAATTATAATCGCTGTCCGGAGTACCAGGGATTTCATCATCATCTACTTCCAAAGGCTCGACGGATACAGGGGGAAGAGATTTGGATAATAAAATTTCATTCACGATAACTTCAGCCCTAAGATGAACTTGACGAAGAAGTTCCTTCTGGAGATTCCTACTTTGGATATCTTTGGAGTAAGAGAGATAATCAAATCTTCTTTCTGCCCGATCGCGAGAACGTGCAAGAGAAGTAGCAAGTAATGCATTTTCTTTGCGAATCTTGGCATAGTTAGATTCCAAAGTAGAAAGGGAGGAGCGAAGACTTTTCTCAGATTCTGCAAAAACAAATAATAAAGAAAATCATATAGGCGAAAGACTCGCAAGGAAGACATAATAAAAAGACTTAACAAAGAAAAAATGGTTGAGGCAGTCAAATTTTATGACTACCTTCCTTTTGCGAGATAAGATATTGAGTTAAAGCCAAGAAACTATTCTCCAAGTGATCCATGGCATTGTCAAACTTATAACCAACCAAGCCTTTCAGCCGAGATCGTAAACTTTTTTCATTAGAAATAAGTAAGGTGTTACGCTTCGAGAGAGGTGTAGGATTCTTCTAACTTGGAATATTGATCTTTGAGTTGACTTGCTTTTATGCTTAAAGCTATTCTACCTTGAATAACTTTATCTCTCTCCGCGTAAGATGATTCTCATTACTTCTTTGAGTTTATTTCTCAATGAGCAGAGAGATCGTTCTTGATAATTACATACTTTTTGGCAAATGTTAAGTTCTTGCGAAGAGATCGCCACCTTATTCAAAAGAACTCGTTTCTCCTGAGATAGGGTTTGATTCTCATCTGATAAAGTTTCCAACTCCAGATTAGCTTTAGTCAAAAAGTAAGAGAGGCAAGATAATTCATTACTTAATAAATTTTGCTTTTGGACTAATTGAGCATTTTCCTTGGTAAGGTTATCTATTTAATCAACAGAGTACGTATGAAGATTATCTAATTGGTTATATTGATCCATCCAAGCATCTCTATCCATTCGGGCTTCTTCGGCGACGGATTCAAACTGATATATCTCCATTTTTCATTATTGGTTTAGAGCTTAAAGGGGAACAGAGATTTAAAAAAAAAAAAAAAAAAAAGGGGGGGGGGGAGTAAGAGATTTTTACCTTTTAGTTCTTCATTCTTCCTGCGAAGATTATCACGATCCAGCGAAACATTTTGAAGTTTTTGATTCTCAAGATGAAGAGTGTCACATCTCAAGGTCATAGCTTGGAGGTTATTTTTCAAAGCTTCAAATTCCTTCTCTAAAGATGTTTGCGAAACCATTCTGTCAGAGCCAAAATATTTACTTAAAACCTCGCAAACACCAAATCTGATAGGATCAGTGGAAGCTTTTTTGACATCATCTAGAAGGTCGGATAAAACCTTGAAAGCAATATCCATCCCTTCCAAATTTTCTTTAATAAAAGGGAGAGATTCGGATGATGAAGCAATAATGGCAGAAGGTGGGAGAGTTGAATCATCTTTCGAAATACATATGTCATCGGAAGACGAGATTTGATGAAGGTTAATGACTGGGGTTGAGGCAATGTTAAGAGAAGAGGCATCAACAGTAGAAGAAGAGAAGGGTTCATTCGCAACAGGGTCATGGTGAGGAATTTCATTGATAGAAAGATTAGTTACAGGGGATGAACCTGTGGCGACATTTTCGCAGATGAGAAGAGGAGGTTCCGCTTGCGAAGACGTCGCAGGAGGTGTTGAAAGTTTAAACAAAGGAAATGGAACAGATGTTTCAACATTTTTAGGATGACGAGGTTTTTTGGGGGGCCTCTCGACATTTGCATCACCCTGCGAATCACAAGTCATATAAGAAACAGAGGCAACAATATTGTTATTAAAAGAATAAGTGTTTCTTAATACCTTGCTATTCGCAGGCTTTCTTTTGTTTACAACGAATTTTCACTGCGAACCCTTGGGAACATTAGGGTTTTGGATCGTAAACTTGGTACTAGAAGTGTTTTTGCTGAAACAGAAAACAGTATGGGAATTATCTAAAGATGAGCAATGTCAAATAGAATAACTTCAGTAGAGAAGATTAATTTTAAGAAGATCAGTTTCAGCAAAATCAACAAACCTTGATGACTCCATAAGAACAACAGCAGAAAGATGGAGAGGATTTACGGAAGGATGAACAGTGAAAAAGTTGCAGACGACAAAAAGAGAATTTACGGATGAAGAAGATGAAGTAAAAGAAAGAAGACACTCTTATGATGGATCTCTCCTTAAATAGACAAAAGATGATAACCGGTTAGCATTAAATGTGTCGGTGAATAGGGAAAAATTTAACACGTGTAAACGGTTATGCTTAATTTATGGAATCTTGTCGGCAGAAAATTTAGGGAAAGAAATGAACAACTGCGGCATTTTGAAAGTATTGGTTCCCATGACATTCTCTCCTTCGCAGAGAAGACATGAGAAGAGGCAAGATGTAGGATCAGAATATCGCAACGCCAACACCCTTGTGAAATCCATAAAAGACACATTGCGAAAATATCGCAGAGGGGTAATAAAAGTGACGCAACGGATGACGACAGCCTGAACCCGAGAAAGATGTGAAGATTTAGCGAGATTTAGGAGTGTTGCGAGATTTTACATTTGTACACTCGCGAGAATGTCGCAAGTCAGATCCGAAAATAAAGGACAGCTTAGCTGTCATCCACTATGTAATATCCTATATAAAGAGCCGAATAGGCTTATGAGAAAGAGATCTTTTTCGAAGTGTTGAGCAAGTTATTAAGAGAGAGAAAGTTTAGAATGGTTGTAACGTCTTTAGCTTATTTTCCTTTCAATCTTGTAACATTTGTGAGTTTAATCAATAAAGAATATAATTGTTCATCTTAAAATGACTTGATTGTGTGAATTCTCATGAGGGGTGTAGTGTGGGATTTCCTGCTACTACATGAAGTGTCTTGGTAAAGGTACCCACCCACGTATTGAAGGAAGGGAGATCTTTGCAAAATGTAGGATTCACTATATTGAATTCGAAGAAATACTCTTATTTCAAAGATCAAAGTAAAGGCTGTAAAGCAAAATTAATTATAAATGCCAGGTAGTTGTAACTATTTGTACCTATCTTGCTACATTTAGAAATGTCTTTCTCTTCATAAAATCAATTGTCGTGCATAGATGAACTGTCAAATACTGATATTTCATGAAGGTAATTATTATAGTAGCAGTAGTACTATAACATTATTTTAAATGTGAACAGGCTAGCTCTTGTGGGTCTGTCTGCCCCTAGCTAGCTATCGGATTAATTGAAAGAAAGCAAGAACAAACATACACCAAATCAACATTATTCATAGTATATCCATTAATAAACAAGTTACAACGAAAAACGTTTTAATTTGTGTATTTAATTTAAGTGAAAGTAACACAAACAGAAGACTTAAAAACATCTATAATTGACTAGAATATGTAGTCAATATTAGTATATAATTACATAAGAAATATAAACCAATTAATGAAGTAATAATATAAACGTAAAGAAACACCATTCACAAGTGAGAGAGAGAGAGTTTTAATGTTCATTCAAAAACTGTGATTTCATCTTCTTTATCAATTCATCTGTACCTGTGTTTGGATCAGCTTCATTAATCCAACTATACTTCTCCATAAAAGGGTTACTTAAATTACTTCGAGGGTAACTAGCAATACAATCTTTCCAAACATTTGCGTCATCCAAATCTCTTGAGACCTCCCAGTGACAACTGTTGCACTTAAAACCAGCACCAAAACTTATCATCAAAATCCTATCTCCCTTTTTAAGTCTCTTTTTTGCTTCCATATACCCTAAGACATACCAAAGACTACTGGCCGATGTATTACCAAATCTATGTAGTGTCATCCTAGCCGGTTCTATGTCGTCTTCTGCCAACCCCAGGCTCTTTCCAACTCCCTCAATAACTGCCTTTCCACCGGTGTGAAGGCAAAAATGATCGACGGCAGTCTTAAAGTTGACACTAGTACCGACGCCACCACTTTGTGTTGACGAACCATATGTCATATATCGACGAAGATTTGATACTAGAACGTAACGGATTAATTCCGGTAACGGTAATATTTTAGGCCCTAATTCTCTTAGGTTTTCTACGAATGCTCTAGTCGCAGCTTTGGGTAAGTTCTTGCTGAGATGAAATCCTGGTCTTTCAAGTTCATCCTCTTTTTGCATGCAACATTCATAAGCTTCATCACTTGAACCTAAGTGAGTCCTAACTAGACATTTCAATTCAAACATAGCTTTATGTTTTAAACGTGTATTATTTGATAAAAGAATAGCACACCCACCTGATCTAAATAGACAGTTTGCTAGAATCATGGACTTGGCGTTTCCTGAATACCAGTTGGGGCCTATAGATTCGGAGGTAACGACGATCGCCAATCTTTTCATACGAACTCTGAAGATGTTCCGAACAAGGTCGATTGATATCAAGCTAGCACTGCAACCCATTCCTGACAAATTAAACACTTGAATGTCTTGTCTCATTTTGTAACGGTTAACTATCCTTGCAGTTAAAGAAGGAGAAGTAGCAAACATGGAGATATTAACGACGAGGATATCAATGTCTTTTGGAGAAACATTCGATCTCGCGAAAAGCTTATCGAGGGTATCGTAAAAGAACTCGTCTACTTCAATGAGACTATCTTTGAGAGTTGGAGTATTCTCATGACCTGCAAGGATGTTTCTAGGTCCATAAGTTTCTTCACCAATGCCTGAGCTGACAATGGCTTTTAGAAGGAATTTGTATTCCGGAAGACCCAAAGTCTCGTTTCTCATTACGAGATTCCCACAGAAGTATGTATCAAGTTTTCTATCATCAGTTGGTTTGTAACATTCATAATCCAATATATAACAAGCTTGACCTCTCCATTTCTCAACCAACTTCTTCCAGAGTAAAAACACTAGAGAAAACACAAATGGTACTACGAATATTATCAGTACATGATCTTCCATGAGAGAGAGAGAGAGAGAGAGAGAGAGAGAGAGAGAGAGAGAGAGAGAGAGAGTGGTTTAGTGTTGGCTTGATTAGAGTGATCTTAAGATGTATATATAGGTAAACTTCAACTTGTTAAGACTTAAGAGTTGAACTTGTGTAAAGAGAGAAGAGATCTAGAGGTAGTGACTCAATCAATGTCTTTAATACAACCATCACCAACTTTAGGTTGCGCAAGTATTAGTTATCAAGTCTTTGTTACCAATCATATTATAATTAACGTGGTCATACTTACTATTTTGGGTATCTTATCGCCAAAACGTTAGGACAAGTCATACGTTATAGTGTACATACACAGATTTCTATTTTTCTTTTTCTTCAACACTTTATATCCTCATTAGTTCTTGCAAGGCCCTAATACACTACATTTACACTGTATCTTAATTTTCTTTTGTTGATACTTAGTTCTTTTGTTGGTTTGATAGCATCTGAGATTGACTACTGTATCAGAGCATCCGCACGGTTTATTTCAGTCATACTGATCACTTAAAACAACGGAAAATGGGTCATTTGTCCAAATATTTTAAAACCTGGTTCAAATGAACGAGTAAAAATTAATATGAGTGAAATGGACAAAAAAAATAGTAAGGATGAAACTGGATACATTCTGACTTAAACTTAAAAAATAGCAAGGATGAAACTAAATGCATCCTGATGTAAATTAAAAAAAAGAAAAAGTATTTGA
Organism: Papaver armeniacum; assembly: GCA_023531295.1. Lineage (NCBI taxonomy): Eukaryota > Viridiplantae > Streptophyta > Magnoliopsida > Ranunculales > Papaveraceae > Papaver > Papaver armeniacum. The sequence continues at coordinate 132,128 of JAJJWW010006507.1, read as the reverse complement.
AAATGGGTAGGATGAAACTGTTTACATCCTGGCTATTTTTGTATTTTTTTCCATTTGCACAGTATCAAAATCTAGATGTCTTTTTCACCCAAGATTTGTTGATTTTGGTCTTTTTAACCAATTTTGTGTTAAAACAAGATCAAAATATATACTCCCTCCGTCCCACTATTAGATGACCTAGTTGAAGTTTGCACAATTCTTAAGGCAATGAATGAAATGAGTGTTTTTAAGTATTTTTTACAACTATGCCCTTATGGATAATAATTTTTAAAATTTAGAAATCATTTATCTCTCAAACTATACCATAGATTTTCGTAAATTTTGTACCGTTGAAAATCATTTTAAAACACCTACGTAACGAATATAAACATGAATATCAAATTATACATATTTCTTATGATACCGATAATCAATCAAAAGGGTAGTTTTAGAAATATCCCCTTGATTAGTGAAATATGTCAACTAATGATGGGACAAGATCTTAGATCAAGTAGGTCATCTAATGGTGGGACGGAGGGAGTATATCTGTTATGTTTCTCATTTTTGTTGGTCATCAATTTGGAAATAGCGTAATAGAGTGGCATATGGGAGTGGACAAAACCTAAGCATAAACTTATTAAGGGCATTGAATCTGCCTTTTTTTTCTTCATGGAGTTCTAATTTAGTTGCTTTCAATATATTGTTACAAATAAGCTTTTGGGAGAGGCCGGTGTCACTGTAGTACAATGGAAAAGTCACTGGGTGATGATACCAGTGACGTTCGAAACTCGCCAGCATCAAATTCTTTATCGATCGAGAAAAAAAAAAAAAAAAGTGATCGGGGCTCAGCTTGTTGCTAGACTCCCTTCCGATTTCTTGCCACTTGATAAATGTAACTTTTATTTTTTTTATGATTAATATAAGCGTGTAATGGCCTTAAAAAAAAAAAAAAAAAAAAAAAAAAAACCAACCTTTTGGGAGACTTTCATATGTCACTTGCATGATTTTGTGTAAGCATTATTGTTGTTATATATTAAGCTTTTGTCTTAATTAAAAAAAAAATGTTTGTCGTTTAACTTTCGAGTGGCTTTAATTTTGAGCACCCAAATGACATTGTTAGATAAACTTTATTCAAGTGGCTTTGATTTTGAGCACCGAAATGACATTGTTAGATAAACTTCAACTGGGCATTTATAAATCGTACGTATAATTTGATACGAAATATAATACTATAGTCTAAAATTAAATGAGTTAGCTGCTATATAATTTGATCAATAAGTTGAAAATATAATAAGGAGCAGATAATATTAATTTGACCTTTTTTTCGTGTCATAGTTATTAAGGCAGTTGGTAGGTATAACAAACTTTATGAACCAGATTAATATTAAACTTATGACATTCTTGATAGATGATAGACGTCATTCACTTGAACAGGTCAACACATTTAACATTCATGTATTTGATGGTGGAAAATCTCAGTATCCAGGGTCCAACTGATCTAACTCACGAAGGACTGTTACCCCACGAGGCCGAGCACTATGGTGTCCCTTTTCTCTTCCCTATCCCTCATATGTAGGGAAAAATTCAAAAAACCATCCACTATGGTCTCCCATATCCCTACATGTGTAGGGATATCCCTCTCTTTCCCTATTAGGAGGATCACATCTGATCCGCCTTGTAGGGAAGGGAAATCACACGACTACTCAGTTGTCGTATTTTTTACGCTTTACGGATACTGAGTAGCCGTATTACCGTTGATACGGCTACTGAGTAGCCATAGCTTTTTTACACGGCTACTGAGTAGACGTGTACGTAAATATATTTGTTTGACCTTTTTTCGTTTACACCTCTCTCACACCCGATCCTAACCATCCATCATTAATAACGACTCTATTTTCTCCACCGTCGGATCCCAACGGTCATTTTTTCAAAATTCTCTATAAATAGCCCTCGAATTCTCACACCAAATCAATTGATTTCTTATTTCTTCTTCTTTACATCAATTGATTTCTTATTTCTCTTCTTCTTACTATACTTCTTTGATTTTTGTATTTATCTTCTACTACTCAAGTTTTATATTTTAGTTTGATTCAAAATGGTTAATAATTTTGTTGTACGAGAAGAGATTGATCTTACTGCTGCCTTTATTTATGTTAGTATGGATGAAATTGTGGGTTCGGGACAAAAAACCGCTATGTTTTGGATACGTCACCAAATTTTTGTCGAACGCAACGACAATCCTAATGGAAGAGATTGGGCAGCCTTAAAAACCAAGATGAAAGCAATAAAAAAAGACGTCAGAGAATTCGTGTCCATTCTTAACGTTGTATATCGGCAAACCAAAAGCGGTGCGAGCCACGAAGATTTGGTAAGTTCTATTATTGTTGTTAAGTTTTCCATATAGTTGGTGATGTTTTTAATAAACTAAATTTTTCATACAAAATTTTTCAGATAAAAGAAGGTCGGGAGCAATTTCAGTTTCAAATAGGACAACCATTCAAGTATGATGCATGTTATGAAATGTTTAGAGAAAAGGTCCCTGGATTTAATTATGAACTCACTGTGTCTCAAAACAGTGAGTTGTTTAATAATCATCGTGACTTTGTATCAGTCGAAGATGGTACTGAAGTTCTTCCTAATGGAGAGACTCGTTGGAATTACAAGTATAATGCACTTCCTATAGGAACAAATAAAGCCAAAATACAAGCTAGACAGAAGAAGGATCGTGAGCAAGGTATATTTAGAGAAGGTGATGAGGGAACATCTTCGGTTAAGATGGAAGAAGATAGGATCTATCAACAAAGTGCTAGTATTTTGGAGTATCTTAAGGAAACACGATCAAGGAAGGAAGAAGTGAGAGTGGAACAAGAATCCCAATACCAAACAATTTGGGAGTATACTCAACAACCGAGTTATGAAATGGAAGAACAACTCGATTTGCAAAAGCTTCAACAAAAGACTAATCAAATGCATCAACAACAAATGCATTTAGATCAAGACAATGCAATAATGTCTATGGACCTTAGTCGGTTAGCATTCAACGAAAAAAAACATTATCGACGCAAGCAAAAGGAGATCTTGAAGGGAATGAATATAATCAGCGTTGAAGATTCAGAAGATGATGAAGTAATCCATCTCTAATTTTATCTTTTATTGAGTTTAGTTTTTTAATTTATAGTCTAGGTGTTGTCCTAAATTTCTAGTTAGCATTGTTGTTAACTTAATTTTAAAAGTGTTGTCTAAATTAATTTAAATTGTTGTTTGAATTAATAAAAGGTTTGAATGTGTTATAACGAAACGATTTTCATATTCAAATTAATAACTTCATTATCACTTCATTAAACTAATGTTCATTAATAACTTAAAAAAGAAATTATAACAGATCATTCGATTAAAAGCGTGTATCGCTTTTCCCTCGTTTCGTAACATGGTGCACGATAGGTCTGAATACATTACATGTTATTATTTTTCTTGGTGTGAGATTCAACGATCAATACCGCTTCGAAATGATAAAATTGTTCTCCTCTCCAGGCTTTATATGCATTTTTGTACCTATCGAGAAACTCATTGTACTTGATGCATAATTTCCTAACATGATTGTCTTTGAACAAATGTAGGATGGTTCATAATTAAAGCGGGGTTTTTTGCCCGTCTGTTTAACGAAAGGACCCCAACCAACTTGAATCCAAAATATAGTATGATCTTGAGGATCTTCTGGAAAATCATCCTTGAGAAGGTAAAAGTTTCTAATCCATTCCGTCTCTTCTTCAACATCCTTTAACCTTTCCCTCTGTTGGAATTGTTCTTGACCTCGTTTCTGTGCCTTGAGTTTTTCTTTGTATTCTGTCGCAGCCGATGATGAATCTTTGGTTTCTTTTGTGGATTTTCGTTTGCTTAACACTTCATCCATCACATTAATAAATTTGGTAGGTGATGAAGATGTTGTTGCGTTCTTAGTAGCTTGATCTCCTCTTTTGCATATCTCTTTTTCCATTGCATCAATTGATTGAGTGGTTTGCTTGCATCTTCTAAGAATATCTTCGACTGAGTTGGTAGTTGCTGATTGATTTGCCATTGAATAGATGTTTAGCTTTGATTTTCACCTCAAAGATTGATACTGCAAAGAATAATGGGTAGGTTGATGCTGCAAAGAAGAATGGGTTATCTTCCTTATATAGGAATCGTTCCCAACGGCCATATTTATTAGAATTTGTGCCCAACGACTCTATTTCTTAGAAATCGTTCCCAACGGCCATATTTATTAGAACTCGTGCCCAACGACTCTATTTCTTAGAACTCGTGTCCAATGGCTCTATTTCTTAGAACTAGTTCCCAACAGGTATATATTTATATTTTTATAAATATAGAACATTTTTTTCTAACCAACAACAATCTCAATTCATTCTCAAATATAAACCTCAATCATGTATTCTAACAGTTCAAGTAGAAATGGAAAACAAATAGTATGTGTGGAAGCAAAAGAGGTTTGTCCATGTTGTTTCATGGATAATCATAGTCTGCTTCAATTCCCATGGCTATATACAAAATGTCCCCAACGAGGTTTGATCGGTGCCTAATAATGCATATTCTTATTTCATTTTGTTATCTTTTATCACATCTCAAATGCTTCAATGTCGTATTTTAAGTCAAATTATGAATTTTGCGTCTCAGGGTGTCAATAATGTGTTCTGTTGTAATTATTGATATTTTGTGTTTGTTTTGTAGGAGTGATGAATATTTGGAGGTTCATAAAATGAGCAGGTGGCTGGAGGTTAGAATGGCAATGGTATAGTATAGAAAGGATCAACTCATAGCGGAATTCATGTTTGTGAGAGAACAAATTAAAACTTCATACACCTAAGACTTCAAGGATCAACTCATATCGCAATGCGAAAGTAGATGGACTGAAGAATGGGCTAACCATGTTTGGAAAATGAGAGAACAAATTAAAACTTCATACACCTAAGCAATCAATAAACATTCTCAATTATGGTATAACTCAAAATATAGTGAGGGGTGTAGTGTGGGAAACCAACACCCCTAATCTTGTTGGTTTAGGAAAAAGAAAATCAAACCCTTAGACTCGGAACCCATCTTCCATTTCACTTTTGAAGGAAAGAAGATTACTAACGTCACCTTTGAAACACCCACGACAAAAAAAAACCCATTCACTTTCCATGGGTAATGAATGGAGTTTTAATCTTCCATCTCCATCACGCTTACAAAAAGATGGGATATAAAGATGAAGATATGATTTTCCCTACAATATTCAAGGTTTTGGTAAATCCATAACAAAAGTTAAAGGAGATAAAAATACGTATTCGGTTAGAGTGGATAAATCACCAAAACATGTTGCTAGGAAGACCATGGGTACATGCATGGCGTCGACGCTCATCAACGTATCAAATTCCCTACACCAACTGGAATCGGGCGAGATCGAATAAAGGAAGAATATATTATCAAATGAAGTAAAATGTTGCGAGGAACAAATAAACAAGCGAAAGGCCATATCAAAATACCGCAAAGATGGTGAGGAGGCTAAGAAAGAAGAAGAGTTCAAAGTTTACATGATCAAAGCGAAGGAAGGAAAAGGCATACCGGCGAGATCTCGGGAGAAGAAAATAATCCCGAAGGAACCGAAGGACCAACTCCCGAAGGTATAGAAAGTGGAATTCACGTGTGACTTAAGGATCAACTCATATCAGAAAGTAGATGGACTGAAGAATGGGCTAACCATGTTTGGAAAATGAGAGAACAAATTAAAACTTCATACACCTAAGCCAGGTACAATCATCCAACACCCAAACAAACCCTTAACCCATCTTCCATTTCACTTTCTCCTAAACACCCGACCCCATTCACTTTCCAATTTCTTCCTCTCCCTGTCAAACCCTAACTCTACCAGTCCTCTCGAGAAAACAAAACCCTGTCAATTTCAGTACTCATATCCATACCTCCATCAACATCCTTCTCCATCAGACCACTTGCGTATTCCATATGCCTTTCTCTATGCTCGATTCAACCTAACCCTAGGTTTTGACTCCTCCAAGAATAGGTCATTAGTGAGTGTTTTACTTGCTAAGTGTAATTCCATTGGTCTTCAAAACCAAAGAAATCATTAAGCTAGGGATTTGACCTTGTTACTCTCTGCAACTTCGCAACTTCAAAGAATAGCAGCGCAATCAACAAAAATAGGGTGGCTGTGATGATTAAGCAAGTGGCGTTTAGGTCTGATTTCAATCAACAACATCAGTCAAATTGGTGAAGATAAAGGTGTGGTTGTAGATGATTAAGGAGTAATACTGAGTGGTGATTTTCAATAACAAAAACCCTTACTTTTATATTGTGTATTTGTGGGTTGTGTGGAAGGATTTTGGGGGGAGGAATTATTGTATAAATATGGGTTGTTTTGTTGTGTAAAGGAATGCAAGGGTGAGGAGTAGAAACCAGGTCACAGTCCTTGTATCCATCTATGTCTATGAGTTAGTGGAACTCAGTTGAAAGGAAAAAGTGTTTTTTCCATTTTTATCAAATGCTTCATCTGTTTATCTTAGCTATGTTCTAAACATCTAAGCTAGGGCTTTGATGAAAGTGGGAATTAAATAAATACCCCTTCTTTTCATGGGTCTTCACAAACACCCCTAAGAACTTTATAAATACCCCTAAAGGGTATATTTTAAGTTTTTAGGGTATAGTTTTTGGCACATCTAAGATTATATTAAGTCAATTCAACCTCCGTAGGAGGTTGGGTTGACGTTTTCACGCGTCAAGAACATACTAGTTCATTTTCATTATCCAGTTCATTTTCATTATCCACTTAAAATAACCCCTTAGGGGTATTTATGAAGATCTTAGGGGTATTTGTGAAGACCTTGAAAAGGAGGGGTATTTAATTAATGTTCCCTTGATGAAACCCTTAGCTTATTGCTAGTATCTTATGTTAATGAGATTGTTCTTGTAAAGATTATTTGAACAGGATTTGGTTTAGTCTTTATGTTGCAACTTATAACTTTCACCTAGTATGTCTTGCATCCTAGGTTGTTAGATTAATTATTTGTTGTTACATCAACTCATGTTTCACTACATGTGTTCAATTTGTGATTAGTTGTGCTGCAATAAGACAACTAATACTAGGAATTGATCTCTTAGTGTGATTGAACTATCCATCTTTGTAACCCTTTTGGAAAGGCGGGAGACTTGTATCTTCACCGCTGATCCATTACAAGGGATAAGAACAATTTCAGTAACTAAATTATCTAGTGTAGGCTAAGTGGTGGAAATGATAGCTCTAGTACTCTCTTATCAAGTGTTTAACCTTTCATTCAAATTACATTCCGTTCTTCAGTCAAATTCTCTTTGTCAGCATCTAATCTTTTCGACAAACTCTTTGATTTGAATTAGTAAAGTGAAGCTTAGAATTTAACCCTGCATTCACCTTATCCTTGTGGATCGACCTGTATTTTCCCTGTCTACTATAGACGTTGTGCACTTGCAGTATAATATTGTAGGCATCTTTCTTAGCCTACCAAGTTTTTGGCGCCGCTGCCGGGGATTCGGTAGCGGTGTAGTCGCTTCTTTTGCTCCACTTTACTGATTTTTCAGACATTCTTGTATATATGTGTCTGAAATTTTCTTGTTTTCAGTCGTTGCTAATGTAATTTAGCTGCATCCATCTAGATAATCCACATTCTGTCAGTTGTAACTTTAATTTTTCAAACATCTGCATCTTCCATTTTTAGTGTAACTCTGTGTTAGTGCATTATTATAAGCTTATCCTTGTACTTTGTTCATCATATTAGATCTTTTGTAGTAGTTCTGTTGGTAGTTCAATAACATTCTGTAGATTGCCATTGTAGTTAACTGTTTAGCATTAATCCATCTGTGAATACATTCAACATCTTATCTTTTTCTTTCAAGCTAATTCACATGCATCCTGTATCATACAACTTCTTGTGGCATCCTGTAGTTTAGTTTGTAGACTTCATCCATCCTTGTATCATCTTTGCAGACCACTTTCATTCTGTTTCGCTTCATTATCATCACTTGCATCATTGTCATATAAAAAAAAATAATGTTAGCTCGGTGTTCAGTGTAACATATAAAGTCATCTGCTGTTTACAATCATTTGCAGGCTGTATATATACTTGTTTAAATCTTAGATTTTCTGTATAATCCGTCTGTTTATGTAACTCCATTTTATTTTGTTCAGATCTTTCGATTAGTGATAGCTTAGTTCGTCAGTGTGGTACACATCACTGGTCTTGCTACTCTAGTTTGTTAACTGTCGGTAGTTTCTTTTGTTTCCTTGCTTTACCAGCGTACTTCCAATCACTGAAATTCCTCTTTTGAGTTCAACAGGTACCTGGGATACTGCAGTGCAACTTAAAGGCTGGAGAAAAAGATTGCCAGGCAACCTGTTGGTTGTGCCTAAACCCGGTCTAATACCGGCGGTATCGTGTCTCAACTTTAATACCCTTGTCTTGAATAATACACCCCCTTGCATGCAAACGAAACTATTTGATGAGCATTGTCAATCCCCTGCCACTTATAATAACTTTGTGTATAATCCTGTGACATTTGGGTGGTTTACTTGCTAGCCGAACTGTTAATTCATTGTGCTCTTCTCTGCAAAATACTATGTTTGTTTTTGTGATCACATAATCTTGATACTCATTCATATGACCCCGAGTTTTTGAATTATGATGTGCTTTGTTGGAATGATTATTATAACATGATTGAAGTGCTATCTAGGCTATGATTGTGACTTTTAGAGACCAAACAAATCGCCTAGTTAGAATTCAGCGAGAGGACGTAGTTGAGATTCCTGTGTCTGTCGAGGAAAGACCTGACCAACCTGAGACAATGGGTGACGAGATAGTCCAACCCCACAGTCTCAAAGATTACATGTATCCCACGAGGACAACCCAGCCCTCTTGTATTGTTCTACCAGAAACTGCTGGTCATTTTGAGTTAAAGGCGAGCACGATCCATATGCTCCATGTGTTTCGAGGGGTTGATGCTGAAAACCCTTACCACCACGTGAGAGATTTTGAGGAAATCTGTGGGACTCTCAGATTCAATCAGTTGACAGAAGAGTCCCTAAAATTGCGTTTGTTTCCTTTTTTCTTTGAAGGAAAAAGCCAAATCTTGGCTATATGCTTTGCGGCCTCAGTCCATTAGAACTTTGAATGATCTTACGAAAGAATTTTTCAAAAAGTTCTTCCCAAATCATAAGACAGCCACCATTCGTCAGAGTATCAATAGTTTTGTTCAAATGGATGGCGAGACATTGTCCAAGTACTTAGAAAGATTCAATGATTTGTTACTTCAATGTCCTCACCATGGTTTCGAACAGTGGAGACTCTCAACAATTCTATATAAAGGGTTGGATTTTGCCACTCGATCCATGGTGGAAGCAATGTGCAATGGTGAGTTCACAAACAATGGTGCTGACGAGTCATGGACCTTTTTGCATGAAGTTGCCGAGAAAACTCAGCAATGGGAGTCTGTTAGAGAACCTAGGAAGTTAACCAACAGGGATAGTGTCCATAAGATAGAGTCTGCCTTTGAGGGTAATGCTAAAATAGCATCACTGGATAGAAGAGTTGAGGCTTTAGAACTGGAGAAAAATATAAAATCTGCTGCTTCCACTTCTTGTAACCAAGTTGAGATGTCTATTTGTGCTGCATGTAATAGTTCTGATCATCTTGTTGATAACTGTCCACAATTGCATGCATTTCAAGAGTCCAGACCTGAACAAGCCCATGTTTTGTATCAAAAGCAAGAACATAACCCTTATTCACAGACCTACAACCCAGGGTGGAGGAACCACCCTAACTTTTCATGGTCCAAGGGACCTGTACAAGGGAATGCATCAGGTAACACACAAGGATATTCATATCCTAGAAACCCTCGATACAATCATACACACAAAGATCCTTCCGAAAAGAAATTATCCAAAGATTGAAGAAAGTGTCGGTCTCGTTGACCCAAAATCTTTTGCAAAATCGAAGTCCACTGACCAACGTTTTACAAGTCTAGAACTTAAGATAGGTCAGATCTGTGATTCTCTTAATGACAGGGAAAAGGGTAAGTTTCCAAGTCAGCCTGAACAAAACCCAAAAGGCACATTTCAGGCAAATACGTCTACTTGTAATGAAACTGCACATGTTGTTACCACTCTTCGTAGTGGTAAAGTCATTGATAACAATGTAAGCATGCCTGAAAAGAGTGAGTCTGTGTTTAAGTCATAATTGCATGATACACCAGTTGTTGAAAATCAATCTGAGCATGTACCTAGACCTAAAAAACTGATGTGAATGTTTATGTGCCGTCAAATGCACCTGCAGCTCCTTTTCCTCAAAGGTTAGAGCAACAAAAGAAAGGAACGCAGTATAACGAGATATTGGAATTGTTCAGGCGAGTCAATATTAACATTCTATTTCTCGAGGCAATTAAGCAAATCCCTGCTTACGCTAAGTTCTTGAAAGATCTGTGCACACAAAAGCGAAAGCTTAATGTGCATAAGCGCGCCTTTCTTGCTGAACAGGTAAGTTCTATCATTCAAAACAAGACTACACCTAAGTTTAGAGACCCAGGTTGTCCCACAATCATATGCAAGATAGGTGACCATACGGTCAATAAGGCATTACTAGACTTAGGGGCTAGTGTGAACCTACTGCCATATTCGGTATATGTGCAGTTAGGTCTTGGAGAGTTAAAAGCAACTCCTATAACTCTTCAATTGGCGAATAGGTCAGTCAAAATTACCCGTGGTGTGGTAGAAGATGTCTTGATTAAAGTTGATAAGTTCTATTTTCCTGTGGATTTCATCGTATTGGATACTAAGCCTGTACAAACCCAGACTGTCACATTCCTGTCATTTTAGGACGTCCTTTCTTGGCGACGTCCAATGTAATTATCAATTGTCGTAATGGGGTGTTGAAGTTGTCATTTGGTAACATGACTGTGGAGTTGAATATTTTTAATGCTAGCCAGCAACATTTAGATCTTGATGATGATGATGATGAAGTGCATGAAATCAACATGATTGAAAGTTTGGTTCAAGATTCGTTGTCTAGTAACATGTCTGTTGATCCTTTGCATGCTTGCTTGAATAATTTCAACTTGGATTTGTTTGATGATGAATACATAAGTGAAGTGAATTCTTTGCTTGAATATGCACCCCTCATGGACACGACTAAATGGAAAGCTAGAGTGGAGACACTTCCACTCTCTAAATCCAAGTCTGTCCCATCTCTTGTTGAGCTACCAAAGCTCGAACTGAAACCATTGCATGATACTCTTAAATATGCATTTCTGGGTTCTTCTAATACTTTGCATGTAATCATTTCGTCTGCTTTAGATGTAGAACAGGAGAGTAAGCTTTTAGAAGTACTTAGAGAGCATAAAGAAGCCTTGGGATGGACAATCTCAGATGTTAAGGGTATTAGTCCCACAGTTTGTATGCATCACATAAACCTTGAAGATAATGCTAAAACATCTAGCGAAATGCAGAGGCGACTAAATCCTAACATGAAAGAAGTTGTTAGAGGTGAAATACTTAAACTTCTTGATGCGGGTATCATATACCCGATTTCAGATAGCAAATGGGTTAGTCCCATTCAGGTTGTGCCGAAAAAGTCAGGAATTACTGTTGTTCAAACTGACAAAGATGAGTTAGTTCCTACTCGAGTAACCACAAGGTGGCGAGTTTGCATTGATTATAGGAAGCTGAATGCAGTTACAAGGAAAGATCATTTCCCTCTCCCTTTCATAGATCAAATGTTATAAAAGTTGTCTGGGCATAGTTATTATTGTTTCTTGGACGGCTATTCTGGTTACAACCATATTCACATAGCACCCGAGGACCAGGAAAAGACTACATCTACATGCCCTTATGGTATATTTGCTTATCGTAGCATGCCATTTGGGTTGTGTAATGCACTCGCCACATTTCAACGTTGTATGATGAGCATTTTTTCTGACATGATAGATGATTTCCTTGAGATCTTTATGGATGATTTCTCTGTGTTTGGATCTTCTTTTGATGAATGTTTGAGACATCTCACTCTTGTGCTGATTAGATGTAAAGATAAGAATCTGGTGTTGAACTGGGAAAAGTGTCATTTCATGGTAGACTCGGGCATAGTTCTAGGACATATCATCTCTGAAAAAGGCATTGAAGTCGACAAAGCTAAAGTTGACCTTATTCAGCACTTGACACAACCTCTCTCTGTGAGGGAGGTTAGATCATTTCTAGGCCATGCTGGATTCTATCGTAGATTCATTAAAGACTTCAGTAAAATCTCTAGACCACTTTGTAATCTACTTGGTAAAGATGTTGCTTTTGTTTTTGATGATGCTTGTGTGCGTGCATGGGAAGAACTCAAAACTCTTCTAATTTCAACCCCTATAGTCCGACCACCTGACTGGAAATTGCCATTTGAAATCATGTGTGATGCGTTCGATTTTGCTGTTGGTGATGTTTTAGGACAGTGTGTTGATAGACTTCCATATGTGATACACTATGCTAGCAAAACTCTTAATGATGCTCAACTTAACTACTCAACTACTGAGAAAGAATTGCTTGTTGTTGTTTTTGCATTGGACAAGTTTAGGTCATACTTGATAGGATCTAAAGTCATCATATACACTGATCATGCTGCTCTGAAATTTCTTCTTTCTAAGAAAGATGCTAAAGCTCGTCTCATCCGATGGATATTGTTATTGCAGGAATTTGATCTTGAAATTCGAGATAAGAAAGGTTCGGAAAATGTTGTTGCTGATCATTTGTCTAGATTAAATGTTGAGTCTTTTGATGATTCCTTGCTTATTAGAGAGTTTTTTCCCGATGAACAATTAATGCTTGTATCTGAGTTTCCTTGGTTTGCTGACATTGTGAACTATCTTGTTACGGGAAGAATGCCTTTGCATTGGTCTAGACAAGACCGTTCTAAGTTCTTGGCTGAAGTTAAATACTTCTTTTGGGATGACCCGTACCTGTTTAAGTACTGCCCGGACCAAATCATTAGGAAATGTGTCCCCAACAGTGAACAGAAAGATGTGATATCTTTCTGTCATGACCAAGCATGTGGAGTGATCGCTGTCGTAAGCGACACAAATATAATTTACACTTTCTTACTACTCAAAATATAAATATAGCAAGGGCAAGAAAGGATCGATCCCACAGAGAGGTCTAGGTTGTCAAATTGTTATGGTTTCCTATATAAAACACCGAGGATTTTCTGATTGTGTAAATAAAAATAAACAAAAAGCAAATAAAGTACGCAAATCAAGAATGTGAAATATTGGATAAAGGTTTCATCTTCAATTGTAAACAAGTTTATGAATATATGAATAGAATTCGTATTTAATCTCGCTATCATCAAAAGCCTAGAGAATCAAGAGAGCAAGATAATCTATTAATTTCCTAATTCATCACACACACATTAGGGCTGTGTATGTGAATTCTACCTAAAGAATAACCTAACGCCTTGCGCTAATTAAGTTCAATTCCTAGGAGCATTAAGTTTCAGAAATAGGCTAATCAATGCAATTGTAATACATTGCGCAAACAATTCGGACAAAGGTCAATTTCTACATATGATTACGGGGATGTATCACTACAAACCCTAATCATATCATGCTACTAGTATTCAAGGTTATCGCTCGATGAAAACCCTAAAATAGCTATAGATATGGATGTGAGTTCAATCAATTCTAGACTCGACTAAAAAAACATTCAATCATATTGCAATCCATCAATCATGCAATTATTATAACCCGTAGAAGTCAAACGATAATATTGAGAGAAAACTAATTCATAAAAATCATAACTTGGTTGCAAAATCCAACTACATCTTCAACCAATAATAAAAACTTAGTTACTCATGGCATAGGAGTTCATAGCAAGAAGAAGGAGAAAACCTATCATGTTTCTAAAAACCCTAGAACCAAAAGTAGAAGTCTCCCTCATGGAGATATCTCGGTTTGAGAAAGACTTTTCTATTTATATGCTTCTCCCCCAAAAGGATACTCTTTCCAAGTTTAGGTTTTCTCAAAACCCATCTCCAAGTGGTCCACCAAGCCCATGTGTGAAAAATATGTCTATGGAATTTTGGGTCCGAAAAGTGTCGCCGGAATTGATGACGTCATCACCGGAATCCGGCCACCGGTCGCCGGAATCCGGTCATCGGAAAATCATCTCCAGCCACCTGGACTTGCCTCCGGCTACCATAACTCGCAGCAACTCACTGTCCTTCTCTGCAGTTTAAACACTCACAATTCAAAGCAATACATCACATATGAACCATCCAATTCTTGAATTCTTGCGAAACGCGCCCAAAAGCGTGACGCGTAGCTCATATGTCCGGCCGTCGACTCTTGCATCCGACTCGTACCCCCCTCGCGATTCACTGAAATATTGCGATTCCCACTTACGGTTCCAAAATCCGACAACCGGAACTAGTTCCACCGCTTGCCATTCTTGCTCGGTTTCGCTGTTGGTGCGAGTCTTGTTCAAAACAATCTCAAGCCAATTTTCACTAGCTCATCATATCACCACAAGCAGCATACCATCCACTTGCTCGGTTCAAGCTCTCGCGTTTGCATTGTTGCCACTTTGTAATCCCATCATACTCTTCAAGCACCACCAGACCTCCTTGGCAACTATCCATGCCGCAATCCATTCACACGACTGCAAATCTCGGGCCATTCCACGGCTCGCAATTGCTTGCAAACACAACACAGCTTCCATTCCTATCTTGCATTTCATTGAGCCACAGCACACTTCAATCATACATAACTCTTCCGTTAGCTCCTGCGCAAACTGCAACTCCGCCGACAACCTGTACTTACTCATCTCAGATTCATGTTTCTCCATTTACAGCACACATTACCATCACCAGTGCCTCCAGCTGCCTCACCGCTTTCATCTCCTCGGGCCACCAAAGAATCGACCAAGCACCTGTAATTCAGCTCAACACACTGCCTGCAGCCCAACATCTCAGCTCAGGCCTCCCTGTTCAACTTCATTTCTGCAGCCAGTCACTGCAATCTCTATCTCCCATTGGCTTGAAACTACCACTGATATGAGCTTCACCAGCATCATCTTAAACTGCAGCTGTTTACCTTCTCAGCATCCATGCCAGAACCATTTCTCGAATCTTTAGCAGCACAATTCCCTCCATCAGACCACTGCATTGCCATCAGCTGAATCACTCAGCTAAAACAAATCCAGTACATTCATTCTTCCTGGCTCAGTAATCTTGAAACTCCACCTCCGACACCATCACTGCCAACCTGCAATTGAGCTTACACAGTGCATTGCGCTTCAATTCCATCCGCAACTGCACATAGCCACAGAGTAAATACTCCAGTTCCAGTCCACTATTATCTCATTCTCAGCTCCTTGTAATACCACCTGCTATCAGCCTAAGCTCCAGTTCCCAGTTGCAGCTCACTTCACTTGAGCATAACAACTCCACCTCTACTCCTTGGTTCTCAACTGCACTTGCATTTGCACCTGCAGCTTCAACTCGCAGCTCCATACTGCAGCTCAGCTGCAACAGCTTCCGTTCCTGCGTATTCTTCACAGCCCATAGACTCACAGCAAACCAACTCCAAGCTGCTCCATTGATGCACATTCGATGGCAGAGATATCAATTTTCTGGTAATTTTCTCGGCTTAAACTCTTCCCTGACTCTTCGTAAACCCACGGCAAAACTTGGCATAGGAACCAGTGACAAATATTTGCATCAGAACTGGTTCAGGCCATTTTTCAAACACGTCTTGTGTGTATCCCAGACTGGTGAATGTTGTGTACTGGCTGTATATTGGGGATTTCACAACTCCTTCCCCGCACAGTACGAATTCAATCACAAACCCATTCACTCCATAAACATTTACAGAGTCCAACATTCATACGACAGTAATACTCTTGGTTCGAAACCATAGCTTCCACATCTCCTCCTGCCGATTCCAACAGAACCCATCTTTCCTGAATCATACAATATGTTCGGTGTTTGCTACACCTCCGAGAAGACCCATCGGAAACTTGTTTCATCTGCACAAACCAAATGCAACAGCTTCTCCTTCTAGCCAAAATTCATCACTGCTTCCATCATCTCCAATCGAACTTCCTGGATCTCTGAATTAATTTCTCAACAGCACCTCTCTCAATCACTCGGACCAACAGCATCAATGGCAGCTCAGAAAACCCCCATCGATCTCCTCCTAATCGATCTCCATGGCCGCCTCTCTCAGTTCTCTTTTCTTTCACGATTTGTAAATAATGAGGATAAGAAATATTTGTGGGTTGTAATGAACGGGATCACTGAAGGCGCCCAGAAATTGGATAAAGGCTACCATGAAATATTTCCCACTGTCCGTTCTGCAAAACCGACAGCTCAGATGAGTTAACAAATTCAACAACTTTGATACGCTTCAAATACTCGCAGCTTCTTCATACGATGTCGGAATGATCTCATTCTTTCGCCACTGGTTTCGTCTTTTCGTTGTCTCCAGAATGATGAGAAGAAATCCTGAATTTGAGCTAGTTCCACTTCTTTTTGCTCCAATGACTCCAAAACACCTAATAACTCAAATTCACACATAAGATACATAATTCACATGAAAAATAGCAAAGAAAGCATAAACTCTTCATAGAAAATACGGTGTATTCTACACCTATCAAATTCCCCCACACTTAGACTTTGCTAGTCCTCGAGCAAATCAAACAAAATTAAAATACAACAACTCCGTGTCGTCGAGGCTACGGTCACTTTTAGCATAAATAACAAGCCTTTAAACCCCTAGGTGTCCCTAGTGGACGAGTTATAGTCTCGTGAAGGTTTACTAGAGATATACCTACAAAACCTATATTTCCAACTCCGTCTATTTGTGACAAATCAATGAACGAATCCAAAATGACTACAGGAGGAGGTACCTTGCAAATTCAATTCATATATTAGTAAATAAACTCTAATTAGATAGTCGAACAAGCCACAATACTCGGAAACTAACAAACCACAATCACAATGAAAAGATTAAGAAGATGAATATAGATGTAGATGTTGGCGAATGTTCACAAGTGTTCGATGTTTCCCATATCTCGTCTCAAGGTCACTTTGCTAAGATGAACCTAATCCTATTGGATTGAGCTACTTGGTTTGAATCCTACATCAACTCACCTGGCATATACAAGGGAACCCAAGTGACTTTATTCAACCAATATAATGTCTGATTTTTTTTTTTTTTTTTTTTTTCTTATATGATTGGATCAAACTGGATCCAATTTCTCTTTTTTTTTTTTTTTTTTAGACGGCATGATTAGATCTTTTGGATCCAAGCGCATGCTTCTTGTCAGCAAGTACATGATAGTTGCCTTGGATCCTGCATTCCACGCTTGTTTAGGCGACGGAGACAGGGACTACGTTTCACACATACTGCTATTCCCAAGTGTCTTTTTATTCCGTTTTGGTCTAATTGGTCGGTCTTTTTTTTTTTTTTTTTTTTTTTTTTTTTTTTTCTTTTTCTAGTAACTCAATCACTCTATTTCATCCTAGCAGTAATAACACGTCGATTTTTAGTGACCCACCAAAGCACTTAGAGAACAATAGATAAATATGGAAAAATAAAAATAGAATGTGATATGGTGATATTTCGAGATATGGTAACAACTATCATATAATTTGTGATTTCTGAGCTATATTCTTCCCTTTTAGTTAATTGGTTCCTCAACTCCTGCATTCAAAATGGTTCCATCCACTAATGGTGTCAAAAACAAACTATACAAACATATAAATGCTCCCCCACACTTAAACTTCACATTGTCCTCAATGTGTAAAACCGAAAGTTCTGAATTCTGACGTAACAGCAGATAAAACGCAAAAACTGTGCAAATTGGTAAGGAATTTGGAAAAACTCCATTTCACAAAAGTTGTTCATCTACGTGTTTTCTACACAGTGTCAAAATTTCACAGTGTTTCGATAAACGGTCTGACAGTTATGGTCTCTGGAATGAACTATGCGCAGTCTGAAATTTTCTGACGAAAAGGTATTCATCATAATATTCTTCTAAGATAGATTACGGACTCAATGAAATTAAACATAGGGATGCAAATATGATATGAAAACAGTAAAAAATAAATAAACGAAACAAAAATAAAATGCAAAAGGATAAGAGATACAAAACCGGTGGGTTGCCTCCCACTTAGCGCTTGTTTTATAGTCGTCAGCCCGACTATATCCTTGCAAGATTCATTCCCCATACACCAATAATCGGAAAAGTTGGGGATCCTTCCATATAACCTGTTTTGGAAACACTAACTTCACAAAAATATTAGTAATATAAAGCAAAAGTGAAGCTATGAACCGATAAAAGCTTCCCCCACACTTATTCTTGGCCACACTTGGAAGTGTATAAAGAATATAGGAGTTGGGTACTTCCACGGTTTCTTGTTCCATAACCTGCATAGTATGAGAATCAAGTTTCTCTAATGGTGGAAAACGAGAAACAAAGTCATTCAACAATATTCTCGAAGCACATACATTCAAACCAATAAGAGGTAAAGGAGAAGAAACAATAGGCAAAGGGTTAGATAAACCTTGCACAATCTCTTGTATCACGGAATCCTCTTCATCCTTGAAAAACTCAAGTGAATTATTCACCTCTTGTGTATCATGGTCCTCTATCAAACCTTGCAACCATTCTTCGTCCGTTTCTGCCGTAACCAAAGTCTCGACATAAACATCATCATTACAATCATATGCAAGCTCAATTGGGTCTTCCACAATATTGGTCATAACCGTCTCATTCTCAACACATTCCTCTTCGTTGTAAGGCACATGCTCTTTTGCGGATCCAAATTTTATTATAAGAAATTTTTCTAAAACACTCGAAAATGCATCATCCTCAAGCTCCACCCTTTGAATAGGCTCTTGATCATTATTAAGATCAATGCTTGAGTAATCTACACAAGTGTCGACATATTCCTCTTCGTCTTCATCTTGATCCCAAAAAGACTCCATTGTATACTCCTCGGGGTTGTCACCATAAATTGGTTTAAGCGATGTATTTTCATAATAATCATCACTATCATAGTCAACATAATCTTGTTCCTCGCTGAATTTAGTGTTGCTAATCTCGAACTCATCCTTTTGAATAGGTGAATGATCATTATTACGATCAAGAGTTGAGTTAACTACACAAATATCAACAAAAATCCCCGAAGGTTCGCCTTTTTCAACATAACTATTCATTTCCTCCTTGTATTCTTCAATGCCTTGTCTTAAAGTGGAAACACCTTTTTGAAGCTCTTGGAGTGTTCCATCCAAATTCTGAATATATTGTTCCATTTGTTGGTAAAGCTCATTCGACAAAGAAAAAGTAGAATTACTTACTTCAGTATTGTTAGGCCAATTATCTTCCCTTTGAATGGGTGGATGATCATAACTACGATCAGAAATTGGGCCAAACATACTATGAGCACATTCGGTCGATGAAACTGGTTCCACGCTGGGTTGTCCACAAACTGACTCCATGCTGTCCATAAATTGTTGCATCTCATCTACCAAACTAGAGGAAAAATTAATAGGAAAACAACTATTCTCCCCTCCTTGTGGTTGCTCACTTACATAACCACCATAAGAAGGTTGATATGTATGAGAATAACTCATAGGGTACGTGGAGTATTGATCATAGCCAAAGGATTGGTTTTGATTATACTCCCCATAAGGGTGATAATTGTTATGTTGTTGAGGTTGAAAGCCGTATTGATTGCTCCAATAAGCTCCGTCCATAGAAATTGGTACCTGAAACGAGATTCTCAAAACTCGAATAAGAACCAAAGAAAGAAAAAAATAAAACAAAACTAAATACAAAAATAAGAAACCAAAAACAATTAACAACCGCTGCCTCCCCGGCAACGGCGCCAAAATTTGATCATTTGTCGTAAGCGACACAAATATAATTTACACTTTCTTACTACTCAAAATATAAATATAGCAAGGGCAAGAAAGGATCGATCCCACAGAGAGGTCTAGGTTGTCAAATTGTTATGGTTTCCTATATAAAACACCGAGGATTTTCTGATTGTGTAAATAAAAATAAATAAAAAGCAAATAAAGTACGCAAATCAAGAATGTGAAATATTGGATAAAGGTTTCATCTTCAATTGTAAACAAGTTTATGAATATATGAATAGAATTCGTATTTAATCTCGCTATCATCAAAAGCCTAGAGAATCAAGAGAGCAAGATAATCTATTAATTTCCTAATTCATCACACACACATTAGGGCTGTGTATGTGAATTCTACCTAAAGAATAACCTAACGCCTTGCGCTAATTAAGTTCAATTCCTAGGAGCATTAAGTTTCAGAAATAGGCTAATCAATGCAATTGTAATACATTGCGCAAACAATTCGGACAAAGGTCAATTTCTACATATGATTACGGGGATGTATCACTACAAACCCTAATCATATCATGCTACTAGTATTCAAGGTTATCGCTCGATGAAAACCCTAAAATAGCTATAGATATGGATGTGAGTTCAATCAATTCTAGACTCGACTAAACAAACATTCAATCATATTGCAATCCATCAATCATGCAATTATTATAACCCGTAGAAGTCAAACGATAATATTGAGAGAAAACTAATTCATAAAAATCATAACTTGGTTGCAAAATCCAACTACATCTTCAACCAATAATAAAAACTTAGTTACTCATGGCATAGGAGTTCATAGCAAGAAGAAGGAGAAAACCTATCATGTTTCTAAAAACCCTAGAACCAAAAGTAGAAGTCTCCCTCATGGAGATATCTCGGTTTGAGAAAGACTTTTCTATTTATATGCTTCTCCCCCAAAAGGATACTCTTTCCAAGTTTAGGTTTTCTCAAAACCCATCTCCAAGTGGTCCACCAAGCCCATGTGTGAAAAATATGTCTATGGAATTTTGGGTCCGAAAAGTGTCGCCGGAATTGATGACGTCATCACCGGAATCCGGCCACCGGTCGCCGGAATCCGGTCATCGGAAAATCATCTCCAGCCACCTGGACTTGCCTCCGGCTACCATAACTCGCAGCAACTCACTGTCCTTCTCTGCAGTTTAAACACTCACAATTCAAAGCAATACATCACATATGAACCATCCAATTCTTGAATTCTTGCGAAAACGCGCCCAAAAGCGTGACGCGTAGCTCATATGTCCGGCCGTCGACTCTTGCATCCGACTCGTACCCCCCTCGCGATTCACTGAAATATTGCGATTCCCACTTACGGTTCCAAAATCCGACAACCGGAACTAGTTCCACCGCTTGCCATTCTTGCTCGCCGACTTTGTTGGTGCGATCTTGTTCAAAACAATCTCAGGCCAATTTTCACTAGCTCATCATATCACCACAAGCAGCATACCATCCACTGCTCAGTTCAAGCTCTCTGCGTTTGCATTGTTGCCACTGTAATCCCATCATACTCTTCAAGCACCACCAGGACCTCCTTGGCAACTATCCATGCCTGCAATCCATTCACCTGACCTGCAAATCTCAGGCCATTCCCTGGCCTGCAATTGCTTGCAGCTGCAACACAGCTTCCATTCCTATCTTGCATTTCATTGAGCCACAGCACACTTCAATCATACATAACTCTTCCGTTAGCTCCTGCGCAAATTGCAACTCCGCCGACAACCTGTACTTACTCATCTCAGATTCATGTTTCTCCATTTACAGCACACATTACCATCACCAGCTGCCTCCAGCTGCCTCACTGCTTTCATCTCCTCAGGCCACCAGCAATCGACCAAGCACCTGCAATTCAGCTCAACACACTGCCTGCAGCCCAACATCTCAGCTCAGGCCTCCCTGTTCAACTTCATTTCTGCAGCCAGTCACTGCAATCTCTATCTCCCATTGGCTTGAAACTACCACTGATATGAGCTTCACCAGCATCATCTTAAACTGCAGCTGTTTACCTTCTCAGCATCCATGCCAGAACCATTTCTCGAATCTTTAGCAGCACAATTCCCTCCATCAGACCACTGCATTGCCATCAGCTGAATCACTCAGCTAAAACAAATCCAGTACATTCATTCTTCCTGGCTCAGTAATCTTGAAACTCCACCTCCGACACCATCACTGCCAACCTGCAATTGAGCTTACACAGTGCATTGCGCTTCAATTCCATCCGCAACTGCACATAGCCACAGAGTAAATACTCCAGTTCCAGTCCACTATTATCTCATTCTCAGCTCCTTGTAATACCACCTGCTATCAGCCCTAAGCTCCAGTTCCCAAGTTGCAGCTCACTTCACTTGAGCATAACAACTCCACCTCTACTCCTTGGTTCTCAACTGCACTTGCATTTGCACCTGCAGCTTCAACTCGCAGCTCCATACTGCAGCTCAGCTGCAACAGCTTCCGTTCCTGCGTATTCTTCACAGCCCATAGACTCACAGCAAACCAACTCCAAGCTGCTCCATTGATGCACATTCGATGGCAGAGATATCAATTTTCTGGTAATTTTCTCGGCTTAAACTCTTCCCTGACTCTTCGTAAACCCACGGCAAAACTTGGCATAGGAACCAGTGACAAATATTTGCATCAGAACTGGTTCAGGCCATTTTTCAAACACGTCTTGTGTGTATCCCAGACTGGTGAATGTTGTGTACTGGCTGTATATTGGGGATTTCACAACTCCTTCCCTGCACAGTACGAATTCAATCACAAACCCATTCACTCCATAAACATTTACAGAGTCCAACATTCATACGACAGTAATACTCTTGGTTCGAAACCATAGCTTCCACATCTCCTCCTGCCGATTCCAACAGAACCCATCTTTCCTGAATCATACAATATGTTCGGTGTTTGCTACACCTCCGAGAAGACCCATCGGAAACTTGTTTCATCTGCACAAACCAAATGCAACAGCTTCTCCTTCTAGCCAAAATTCATCACTGCTTCCATCATCTCCAATCGAACTTCCTGGATCTCTGAATTAATTTCTCAACAGCACCTCTCTCAATCACTCGGACCAACAGCATCAATGGCAGCTCAGAAAACCCCCATCGATCTCCTCCTAATCGATCTCCATGGCCGCCTCTCTCAGTTCTCTTTTCTTTCACGATTTGTAAATAATGAGGATAAGAAATATTTGTGGGTTGTAATGAACGGGATCACCGAAGGCGCCCGGAAAATTGGATAAAGGCTACCATGAAATATTTCCCACTGTCAGTTCTGCAAAACCGACAGCTCAGATGAGTTAACAAATTCAACAACTTTGATACGCTTCAAATACTCGCAGCTTCTTCATACGATGTCGGAATGATCTCATTCTTTCGCCACTGGTTTCGTCTTTTCGTTGTCTCCAGAATGATGAGAAGAAATCCTGAATTTGAGCTAGTTCCACTTCTTTTTGCTCCAATGACTCCAAAACACCTAATAACTCAAATTCACACATAAGATACATAATTCACATGAAAAATAGCAAAGAAAGCATAAACTCTTCATAGAAAATACGGTGTATTCTACACCTATCATGGAGGCCATTTCAGTGCCAAGAAGACTGCTGCAAAAGTCTTGCAGAGTGGGTTTTATTGGCTATCGTTGTTCAAAGACTGTCATGCTTATTGTATTGCCTGTGAACGTTGTTATAAACTAGGAAGTATTTCTAAAATAAACATGATGCCATTGCACCCTATTTTGATTGTTGAACTGTTTGATGTGTGGGGAATTGACTTCATGGGACCATTTCCTAATTCTGAAGGTAAATTGTATATCCTTGTCGCAGTTGATTATGTTTCTAAGTGGGTGGAAGCAATTGCAACCAAAACAAATGACCACAAGGTGGTACTTCCATTTTTAAAAGAAAACATATTTTCTCGTTTTGGCACCCCTAGAGCTATCATCAGTGACGGTGGTTCACACTTTTGCAATAGGTCTTTTGAGTCATTAGTTCGAAAGTATGGCATAACTCATAAAGTCGCAACCCCATACCATCCACAAACCAGTGGCCAAGTAGAGGTTTCTAATAGGGAGATTAAGCATATTCTTGAAAAGACGGTTAACCCGTCTAGAAAAGATTGGTCTTTGAGATTGAATGACGCTTTATGGGCTTATCGAACAGCATATAAAACTCCTATTGGCATGTCTCCTTATAGACTTGTGTATGGAAAAACCTTTCCATTTACCTGTTGAACTTGAACATCGTGCATATTGGGCTATAAAGAAACTTAACTTTTCTCTTGGTAAGGCAGGTACTCAACGGAAACTCCAACTGAATGAATTGGAGGAACTGAGGAATGATGCTTATGACAGTGCAAAGATGTACAAAGATAAAATGAAGGTGTTCCATGACAAGCGCATCTTGCGCAAGTCATTCACACCTGGCCAGAAAGTTCTGTTGTACAACTCACGTTTGCATCTTTTTTCAGGTAAATTGCGTTCTAGATGGACATGCCCATTCTTGATACGAACAATATTCCCTCATGGAGCTGTAGAACTCGAAGACGTAGCAACAAAGAACGTCTTCAAGGTCAATGGGCAGAGATTGAAGCCATTCCTTGAACCAATTCCACCTGTAATTGAAACAACCGACCTGGCAGATCCCATCTATGTGGACTGAACTGGTTCACCCCTTGTACATACCACAGGTTTAGAATTCCTTTGTCTCTCCTTGCTTTCTTTTGTTTTCAGTTTGCCAAATTAGTGTTTGATGTATATAATCTCCGCTTTGTTTGTGATATCTACATTGTTGCTCAGTTATCGGGTTTGGAAACACTTTTTGGATCCGGTACTTTCTAACCTTTCTTTATCTTCATGAACTTCATGACATGTTATAATTTGTGTATCCTTAGAAACATTGAGGACACTGTTTAACATAGGTTTGGGGGTATTGAGTAGATATCACATGAACTTAATCTGTAGCAATTCGATATGTTTGAATCTTGTGAATGGTTAACATTTTAGAAAGAAAATGAAAAAAAAAATGAAAAATTGAGCTCACTTACCTTGATCTGTGATACCTGTGCATGATATAAAATCTTAGGATTCTTAGTCTAGATGATGAGGTACCCCTGATTCTAGCACAATTCACATGTTGATAAGAAATTTGCACATGCACGATCTACCAATACATGTATGGCCTCGGGCAGGTGTTTTATCAGTTAAGTAGGCTGCCAATCATCTAGAATACTGAATGAGACTTGACTAGCTTGTTCTTTGGTTGGCTGGGTGTCGATGGTGGTTTTTAGACAAAGGGTAAAATCGTAAAACCCCGAATAACCTAATGTCACCGGTAACACATTTATTAGAACATTTAATGCATGTAGTCAGTAATTAATAGGGGGTATTTTTTCAAATTAGGGTTATAACGAGCAAAACCCTAATTCCCCTCTGTGCCAATGGAAAATCATGCCAGCCACACCAAACGCGCCAAAGCATGCCAACCATGCTAGCCGCACCCATGTGCCAATGGCAAATCATGCTATCCACACCAAACGCGCCAAAGCATGCCAACCATGCTAGCCGCACCTCTGTGCCAATGGCAAATCATGCCAGCCACACCTAGCCCAAGCTAGCCGAGCCATGCCAAACGCACTCTGTCTTGGCCCTAGCTATGCTAGTCACACCACCCAAGCCAAACACCCTTACCTTGGCCCTAGCCGCACCTCTGTGCCAATGGCAAATCATGCCAGCCACACCAAACGCGCCAAAGCATGCCAACCATGCTGCCGCACCTCTATGCCAATGGCAAATCATGCCAGCCACACCTAACCCCAAGCTAGCCGCGCCATGCCAAACGCACTCTGCCTTGGCCCTAGCTACGCTAGTCACACCACGCCAAGCCAAACACCCTTACCTTGGCCCTAGCCGCACCCCTGTGCCAATGGCAAATCATGCCATCCACACCAAACGCGCCAAAGCATGCCAACCATGCTAGCCGCACCTCTGTGCCAATGACAAATCATGCCAGCCACACCTAACCCAAGCTAGACGCGCCATGCCAAATGCACTCTGCCTTGGCCCCAGCTACGCTGGTCACACCACGCCAAGCCAAACACCCTTACCTTGGCCCTAGCCGCGCCATGCCAAAGTAGCGCCCGCGCCTAGGCTTGCAAATCGTGCAACCTAGTCCAAATTGGACGAGCATGCCATTGGCACATGCCAACACGCATCGCTGGTAGCTTTTCTTACCAAGCCGTGGCCCTAATGGCCGAGCATGCCATTGGCACATGCCAACACGCATCGCTGGTAGCTTTTCTTACCAAGCCGTGGCCCTAATGGACGAGCATGCCATTGGCACATGCCAACACGCATCGTTGGTAGCTTTTATTACCAAGCCGTGGCCCTAACGGCCGAGCATGCCATTGGCACATGCCAACACGCATCACTGGTAGCTTTTCTTACCAAGCCGTGGCCCTAATGGCCGAGCATGCCATTGGCACATGCCAACACGCATCGCTGGCAGCTTTTCTTACCAAGCCGTGACCCTAATGGCCACGCATGCCATTGGCACATGCCAACACGCATCGCTGGTAGCTTTTCTTACCAGGCCGTGACCATAATGGCCACGCATGCCATTGGCACGTGCCAACACGCATCGCTGGTAGCTTTTCTTACCAGGCCGTGGCCCTAATGGCCGAGCGTGCCATTGGCACATGCCAACACGCTCGCTGGTAGCTTTCATTATCTAGCCGTGGCCCTAATGGCCGTGCGTGCCATTGACACATGCCAAACACGCACGCTGGTAGCCTAACTTGCAAGCCGTGCAACCTAGGCCAACTTGGCCGTACGTGCCATTGTCACATGCCAAAACCCACGCTGGTAGCCTAACTTGCAAACCGTGCAACCTACCACCAAGGCATTCCGCACATGCCATTGGCACATGCCACACACGCCACTAGCAGCTCGGCATTGCCACTTACACTCAACGTGCAACCTACCACCAAGGCATTCCGCACATGCCACACACGCCACTAGCAGCTGCTGGCATTGCCACTTGCACTCAAGGTGCAACCCGCAACAAAGGCATTCCGCACATGCCACACGCGCCACTAGCAGCGCCACTTGCACTCAAGGTGCAACCAACACTCGAGACATCAACACAAACTGGGGATGCTTTCCAGGGTCTTGGTTTGGCGGTCACAACATGCAGCGTATACTACGCTCACATTAAGAAAGCGTGAATAGGAATAAAGCGGTCAAATAAATGAGGAAATAATGGTGAAAACGTTTTCACCCATAAACACCATGCGGTCAGCACCTCCTCCCATTATTTCACCCTTTACTCTCTTCCTTCATGAGGCCAGGGTACGTTTCAATCTCGACTTGTATAAATAGGTCTTACCTATTTCCACCAGACGACAAGTCTCGGTCGGGGAGAAAACACAACACTCTCGGAAAAGGCAACTTTGCAAGCTCTCCAAAAAGCTTTCATCTCTTGCAAGCTTCCGAAGCTTTCACTTTCCGATACAAGTCGACACACTACTCTCCCAGAATTATTCTGGCCTCAACACCTTTCTTTGCTTCCCTCCCCAAATCAACCCTTCTCCTCCACTTTGTGACCGAAGCAAGTCTGGAATGACCATTTCTTGGTTTAGGCCGGACTTATACAGATTGATCTCTCGAATCTAGAAAGTGCTCACGTGCAGCACATTTGTTTAGGGTTTAAACCAGTTTCTCACTCACCTACCGAATTTACCAAAATCGGCGGAAACGATTTTTACCCATAATCACTAGGATAGAAGGTGGAGGATACGTTAAGAAAAGCAACCATTGAATTTGACCGGGTGCATCGAAAAGGGATACCTCTTGCTAAAAGTGTCATGTAATGTATTTTTTGAGCTTTTGAGTAAAGTTGTGTCATGTTGCATGTGTATCTCTTGTTATTACAAAGTCAGATGAAAATCATTTCAAAAAAAAAAAAAAAAAAAAAAAAAAAAAAAAAAAAAAAAACAAAGAAAGAAGTATCCATTGTCTGTTATGTTATGTTCCAAAAGTTAAAGTTCCTCTCTTGCCTCACAATGAGAGAGTAGTCTTTGTAAATATGCAATCAATGTTCTGTTTTGTTTTGTGTTGTAAATAGTCTTGTAATAAGCAAGGAGGGTGTAGCCATCGATGTACAACGCGGGTAAGCTTAAATATCACCAACTCTAAGGTGAACATTCACAATTCTCGTAAAGCCGGACAGCTAGCTTGGCTTTGAATTCAGTTCTTAGCCTAAAAACTATCTCTTAGCGATTGGCAGTCATAACTTCGGTCATTCCATAAACATGTGTAGATACACTTTACACTCTTATCACATGTCTTTAGTTGTTTCAGTGCTAGAATTGTGCCTTTGAAAGCTAGATTGACATATCCTTTTGTTGTGAGCTAAAACTGAATTGCACAAGTCACATTTCATGGAATCTGAGCTTATATTTTGTCCTAAGAACTTTTTGGTATATTTTGTCATGCGCCAGTGGCGTAGGTAGACATTTCTTTTGGTTTTGTGTTTTACTCGAGGACGAGCAAAAGGCAGGTTTGGGGGTGTGATCGGTGCCTAATAATGCATATTCTTATTTCATTTTGTTATCTTTTATCACATCTCAAATGCTTCAATGTCGTATTTTAAGTCAAATTATGCATTTTGCGTCTCAGGGTGTCAATAATGTGTTCTGTTGTAATTATTGATATTTTGTGTTTGTTTTGTAGGAGTGATGAATATTTGGAGGTTCATAAAATGAGCAGGTGGCTGGAGGTTAGAATGGCAATGGTATAGAAAGTGGAATTCACGTGTGACTTAAGGATCAACTCATATCAGAAAGTAGATGGACTGAAGAATGGACTAACCATGTTTGGAAAATGAGAGAACAAATTAAAACTTCATACACCTAAGCCAGGTACAATCATCCAACACCCAAACAAACCCTTAACCCATCTTCCATTTCACTTTCTCCTAAACACCCGACCCGATTCACTTTCCAATTTCTTCCTCTCCCTGTCAAACCCTAACTCTACCAGTCCTCTCGAGAAACAAAACCCTGTCAATTTCATTACTCATATCCATACCTCCATCAACATCCTTCTCCATCAGACTACTTGCGTATTCCATATGCCTTTCTCTATGCTCGATTCAACCTAACCCTAGGTTTTGACTCCTCCAAGAATAGGTTAGTTGTTTGGTCTTCAAAACCAAAGAAATCATTAAGCTAGGGATTTGACCTTGTTACTCTCTGCAACTTCAGCAACAGCAGCGCGCAATCAACGGAAATAGGGTGGTTGTGATGATTAAGCAAGTGGCGTTTAGGTCTGATTTCAATCAATAGCATCAGTCAAATTGGTGAAGATAAAGGTCTGGTTGTAGATGATTGAGGAGTAATACTGAGTGGTGAGTTTCAAGAACAAAAACCCTTACTTTTATATTGTGTATTTGTGGGTTGTGTGGAAGGATTTTGGGGGGAGGAATTGTTGTATAAATAGGGGTTGTTTTGTTGTGTAAAGGCATGCAAGGGTGAGGGTAGAAACCAGCTCACAGTCCTTGTCTTCATCTATGTCTATGAGTTAGTGGAACTCAGTTGAAAGAAAAATGTATTTTTTCCATTTTTATCAAATGCTTCATCTGTTTATCTTAGCTATGTTCTAAACATCTAAGCTAGGGCTTTGATGAAACCCTTAGCTTATTGCTAGTATCTTATGTTAATGAGATTGTTCTTGTAAATATTATTTGAACAGGATTTGGTTTAGTCTTTATGTTGCAACTTATAACTTTCACCTAGTATGTCTTGCATCCTAGGTTGTTAGATTAATTATTTGTTGTTACATCAACTCATGTTTCACTGCATGTGTTCAATTTGTGATTAGTTGTGGTGCAATAAGACAACTAATACTAGGAATTGATCTCTTAGTGTGATTGAACTATCCATCTTTGTAACCCCTTTTGGAAAGGCGAGAGACTTGTATCTTCACCGCTGATCCGTTACAAGGGATAAGAACAATTTCAGTAACTAAATTATCTAGTGTAGGCTAAGTGGTGGAAATGATAGCTCTAGTACTCTCTTATCAAGTGTTTACCTTTCATTCAAATTACATTCCGTTCTTCAGTCAAATTCTCTTTGTCAGCATCTAATCTTTTCGACAAACTCTTTGATTTGAATTAGTAAAGTGAAGCTTAGAATTTAACCCTGCATTCACCTTATCCTTGTGGATCGACCTGTATTTTCCCTGTCTACTATAGACGATGTGCACTTGCAGTTTAATAATGTAGGCATCTTTCTTAGCCTACCAAGGTTGCACCGGCACTAGGAAGGTAAAAGAGTAGACACCTGAGAAGATAAGGTATTTGGAATGTGAGTATGCTAATTGTCTGGGAGAAGCACAATGTTTGGATGATGCAATGAAAGATGCAATCAAATAAGAAAAAGTTGACGAACTCTGTGATAGGTGTCTAAAACACCTTGATATTTATCTATTGTTTATGCTTTCTGTGCTATTTTTCTTATAAAGTAAAAGATGGATATGGTTATAGGAGACCGTAGAAGAAGACGATGGTGTTATGTTTCCGGTGAGCTGCATATGAAGATTTGCAGTGTTAAGAAGGTGGTGGTTTCATCGACAAAACATATGGTGATACCGAAATATAGACATAGACGACAATGGGTCTGAATCGGAGAAGAAAATGATGTTTCTGTTGTGATACAAATTGATGAACGAGGATGGGTTTGATGTTGGTCGTTAATTGAAGATGATTGGTGAAAGTTTAGACAAAAGATTTGATGCCAAGATGAAGAACAAAATGGTGATATTACATCCATCAGCAATAATGAAGATTGAAGGGTTTTGAAGAAGAATTGGAAGATAAGGAAAGTTGGGTTTGAGCTAAATTTGTATTTGGCAGAGTGATGACTCGAAATTGGAGCTGTTTCTGTGGGTTGTGTTTATAGGGTTAGAACTTTAAGATGGCTTGAGAAGCTAAGAAGAATCAGAAATGGCAGAGATAAAGGGTTTTGAGGAGAAGCATTATGTTACAGTCAGGTTTTGTCGACACAAAAGCTTGAGAAGACATGAAGCCTCTGCTATCGAGTTGAGAAAGTGGAGGTGGAGATTCAAATGCAGTGAAGCACTGGTGGTGGCTGAAATGGAACGGAACCTTCTGGTGGTTGGGTAGTGTTGGAGCAAGAGATGCAGATGGCTCTGATGCAGTCGCAGTTTGCAATGGCCAGAGTTGAGATGGATTTACAGGTTTGGCAGAAGAAATGTTATGAGCTGAGTTACAGAAAATGGCGTGGAAGAATGAAAAGCAGGTGCAGTGCTGGGAATAAAGAATGTTGGAGCTGAGATGGGTTTATGGCGCAATTGTATATCAATTAATGAGTGGTGGTTCGTGCTCGGTGGAGTAAAGGGTTTGAGGCAGTGTTGTAGTTGGTTAAGCAAGGAAATGGAGGATACATGAAGTTGCTGCTGGTAAATGATTGTGCAATGCTTGAGGTGTTAGTACAGCTGAAAATAGTGACTACAATGGACTTTGGTGGGTTGTGTTGCAGTGCTGGTGAGAATGGCAGGCTAAAGAAGCAGTTGCAGGACATAAAACTGGATTTGGACAAGGTGGCGATGTAGTTGCAGTTGAGTTGCAGATGGAGTTAGTTGGTGGTAATGAACTGGTCAAGAGTTGGCTGGGATTTCAGATATGGGCGCTAATGGTGTTGAATTTGGGATTGCAGTCAAGATGAGCTGAATTTGGTGGTCTTAGTTGCGTTGTGACTGGTAGCTTGAAGTTGAGTGTTGCTGATAAGACATGGACAGATTCAGAACTGGACAGGCAGCAACGGTTTGAGCCGAATTGTAGTGAAGTGTGGCTTGTGCTGGTGAAATGCAGGATGTATTGCAGTGACAATGGGTGTTACATATGGAATGAGGTGGTCATTGGCAAGAGAGATGATATTGCAGTTGCAGTTGGTGGATCTCAAGAAATGGAGCTGCACTTGGAGTAGGAAGTGCTGCAGTATTGAAGTGGTGTTGTTGGTGGTTCAAGGATGGAATGAATGCTTGTGTGCTATGGCTTGAATGTGAATGTATGTTTGCAGGAAAGAGGCGGAATTTGGCTGGGAAAGCATGCCTGAACAGACAGAACTCTGGCTGAATCGGAGTCAGCTGAGTTGACTCACCGATCCAGTAGCTTTTACTCAAATGGACTTAGTGACTGGGCTTTGCTAGTGGGCTGTGAAAGATAATTTGGAACCGAGAGCAGAATTGAAGAACTATATAAGAGGGTTTGAAAACACCTCTCCAGGATATATCTCATCTATTTTTCTACTTTGGTTCTAGGGTTTTAGAAACATGATAGGTTTTCTTTTCCTTCTTGTTATGAACTCCTTTGACTATTGGTTATGGATTAGTTTGATTTCATAAAACATGTTTCTTGTTTGATATATTAGTTTTGTCTCAATATTATCGATTATGATTCACTAGAAATATCGCCATGTATGATTGAATGTTTGTTTTTTCAAGTTGCAAATTGGTAGAACTCACATGCATATCCATTGCTAGATTAGGATTATTATACGCAAAAGTGATAATTCCTGATTGCAAGTAGCATAAATATGATTATAGTTTGTAGTGATATATTCTTATGATCATATGTGAACCATAACCTTTGTTAAATCGGATTAGTGCTTTTACACGTTCGATTGCTTTGATTGGCCTGATTTCATAGAACTTAATGCATCTAGGGAATTAAACTTGATTAGTGCTTTTACACGTTAGGTTGTTCTCTTAGATAGAACTCATACTCGCATCTTTTAATGTGTTTGTTGATGACAAGAGGGAATTAGCGGGATATTCTTGCGATCAAGGTATCCTAGGGCCTTTGATAATGAGAGATTAAATATCAATTCTAGTTATTAAGACAAGAACATGTTTGTGATTGAAAACGAAATCCTTAACCAACATTTTCCCTTGCTTGATTTGTTTTATTTCTTTGTTTGCTTTTGTTTTACTTTTAGTTTATAAGAATCAGAAAAATCCCCCCTTTTGTTTATATAAGAAATCGAAATATACGACAACCTAGACCTCTCTGTGGGAACGGTCCTTTCTTACCCTTGCAATATTATATATTTTGAGTAGTGAGAAAGTGTAATTTATTTTTGACGCATACGAAAGCGATCACTCTGCAAGAACTTCAAACTAAAAGGGAAGGTGGAGTTTGAATGCACCAAGGGGATTGATGTGATTTTAATTTTGTTGTAGAAAGTGGTAGTAAAGGTTGTCGTTCACTCAGACTTGTAAAGATTTGGTTTCAGAAAATACTAAAAACAAAGAAAATATGTACACAAGTTTTGTCAAAAATATCGAGAGAACTGGGACTTCGGATTCCACCATAAAATTCATTCATGCGATTCATATATTTATTCTAGACAATTATAGCTCAAATAATAATAAAATATTGACTCTATGTTTTGCCAAGGTAGATTTTTGAAAAGCAACGACTGTATATCTAAAGCATGGGATATCGAAAGACTTAACCTAAGTATAACCCATCAATTGAAATCACAACCATTCAATAAAAACCATAAAACAATTAACAATCCATGCAAAAAGTCATGAAAGAATTAAATATAATTACCACACGCATGAAATATGGCTTCCTCCGTCGTCCCAGTGTTGGGGTTTAGCTCCTCATATCAAAGACACGCACAAAATAATAATCCATAGCTCAAAAAGGTGTTTTATTGAAGAAATTATATAAAACAGATTTGTAACGTTGTAATGGTGTTACGACGTCACTCATTACAGATTTCTAAGACTGTTGAACAACGATACTTGTTTGTCTCGTTGTTGTTTCTGAGACTGCTTCTGCGACCGCTCCTGTTGGTTCAACGTTCTTGATGTTCTTGAGTTTTGCAGCAGCAGAGAACTTTCTCTGAAACTCCTTCTGTTGATCTCTGTAGCTCCTCCAAACCCTCTGCTCGGCCCCCAAAACTCTCCACACCCTTTCTAGGACTCGTACCAACCTTTATATAGTCAACATGTCGATTAAAACTTCGAAAATCTCTTCTCTTTTCTTCCAAGCAAAGCTACGGGTTATTTCCTTTTTTTTTTCTTCTCTACGCGTCTGGGTTGTTCGATTATTCCCTGTTTTGATTAAAACTCTCTTAAGTAAATATAGGATATGATCCTAGACGTCCATATACTCTCTTAATCATTCACGTATCTTCCCAAATTATCAACAGAGCCGACAATGTTTCCACCTCCTCTGTTTTATGGAAACAACAAGTAACTTCCTTTTTAATCGATCTTAGAGCCATTACCCATCCTGTTTTATCAAGACAGCACCAATCCAATCCATATCATCTCGTATACCCGAGAAAAACACGCTGAAATCAAGCCTGCTAAGTTCGCTGTTAAACACAGCATTTCCCGCCAATTTCATTCTTCAAACCGTGAAGAAAGAATGCCCCCTATCATCTGATGGGTGCGAATAGCACTTTGGGTGCAAAAAGTAGATGTGGGGTGCAAATAAATGTGGGCTACCCCTTATCAACTGTGTACCCCTTATCCATTTGAGGGGTCCGAATAGCACGCGTCCTCCGGGTGCGTAAATTCCACTTTTTGAGCCAATTTCTCCGCACAAGTGTATTTCTCCAAAAACACCTACAAAGACACAAAAAGCCATAATAAATACAAAATCGAGCACTAACAATATATACAATTGAGATTATATCAGACACAAAAATGCTTCTATCAAATACCCCCAAACTTATTATTTGCTAGTCCTCGAGCAAAACTGAAATAAATAAAATAAAATCCTAACTCACTGTCGCAGGCATCGTCGATTGCATTTAGCGTATGTAATAAGCCTTTAAACCCCTAGGTGGCCCTAGTGGCCGAGTTATAGTGTCGGGAGGGTTTACAAGAGATATACCCACAAAACCTTTACACTCCAGACCCTAACTATCTACGCAGAATCTTGGAAGGCACTAAAAAATCTCCTTGGTTGGCATACTTATTAATTACAGTAGGAATTACCCTGATGCGAAATTCCAATTGGTGTACACGAGTTTGCACTCAAGCATACTAAAATTCATATATAAGTCACAGAGCTCTACTCAGATAGTTTCTGAACATCATAACCGGAGTCAACCAATCACATGGATAGATTAAGAGATGGATATAGAAAAACGTAGATGGTTTTGATGTTGACTAAGGTGAACGGTGTTTCTCATATAAATCAAGGCCACTGCCAAAACGAACCTATCCTAATGGACTGAGATACTAGTCTGACTAATATCAACACACTGGCATATACAAGGGAACTAGTGGTCGATAATCCTAACTCTAGGTCAACACAACTGGCATATACAAGGGTTCCAGTGGTCAACTTTATTGAATTTGTTCTGGTTGGTCAGATGGTCTGGTCTCAATTTTTTTTTTTTTTCACTTTTTTTTTTTTCCAACTTTTTTTTCTTTTTTTTTCCAACTTTTTTTTTTTTTTTTGTATCTCAATCACTCTAATTCGCCCTAGCATCGGTAACAACTTGATTCGTGGGCCCCACCTAATTACTTAGAGAAACATAGTTTAAAAACATAACAAAATAAAAACAGAAGTGAAAAGGACTCAACGAGATATGGTGAAACTATCATGTTTTTTCTTTAATTCTAACACCTGAGCTCTGTGCTTTTATGAATAGACTCTTTAGATGTTTCCATCTAATCAGATTGGTTCCTCAACTCCTACAACCAAAATGCTTCCATCCACTTAGATTGGTTAGTGCCATCCTTAATAAGCATAAATTTCTAGGCTCTGGAATTTAACAATGCAACTAAAATGTTTCTCCCATACCCCCAAACTTAAATCTAACATTGTCCTCAATGTTCTAAAGATAAAATTAAAAGCATGAACAAGGAGAAACTGTTACCATTTGAAGTAAAAGAGTTAAGGAAAGATATTACCGTGTCGCATGAATATTGGGTTACCTCCCAAAAAGTGCTAAGTTTAACGTCTTCAGCCAGACTACAAAAGGATTAGTCACCTCATAGAATCATAAAGTAATAGCCGAAATATCTGTGGGTCATCAAAACCAAATAGAGCTATCACAAGTAAAAGGAATCTGCAACCTGCCAAGAAAATTAACAAATAAAGCACACCCTTGTCTAGTTTCCTGTTTAAGACAACTACATCTAGCTGTGGTTCAGGTTCTATACCTGGGTCGAGATAAAATATTTTCATGGGTTGCATTTCCTCGAAGCTAAGATCCGATTTAGGTATTAGAGTCTGGAAAAACTCAAATAAAAACTTAGAAGCACATAATAATAACCTAAATAGCTGCGGATCCTTAAAGTCAATCAGTTTTGACTCACACAATTGACCACGATGAAACTGGCGGTCAATCATAAGAAAATTTGTCGATACTAATTCCCTAAAGTACTTAGGCTTAGTCTCAGAACTTAAAAACTGACACATTTTGAACTCATACATTCCCACAATTGGTTGAAAAATATTTGGTGGGAAAACAAAATCAATCTGGGTATCATAGCCTGGGCTAACCACATCAACCAAAGGATGGGTTTCTAACAACTGAACTTCCCTATGGACATCACTAGGTTCAGGAAAACGTGTATGAAGATAATCTTTTAAAATGGTTGAGGCACATATGTCAAGTCCCAAGTGAGGGACCTTTCTAAGAGTTAAAGCACATGGAGAATGATAATCACCCCCAAACTTAGAGTTTTCAGTGTCTCTAGAAAGACTAGTCACAACTTCCCTAATTTCAAGGTCATCTGATTCCTGAAAATGGTCAATTGATTCTTCTAAGTCAGGTTCATCCTCGCTTATCTCTACGAGTTCATTTTCTTTGTCTAAGACTAATGTTTCTAATCGCTAGACTCTAAAACAGTATTCTCAGAAGAAACTCGTTTCTCTAAACCATCATCGGCTTCGTAATCATAAGGAAAAACTACATCGTCTAAAACGGTGGAATCTCTAGTCAAATCCTCGTCCTTTTGAATAGGTGAATAATTATTAAAATTATTTGGAATTGAACTAGAAATAATATTATCATTGTAAAGCTCAATTGGAGTAACAAATTCCTGATCACTATGCCTATTTATTTCAAATTCTTCATCAGCACTATCCTCATCATAATCATCATTATAATAACATGGAAATGATCGAACCTCATCTAAAGTAGTGTTGCCAATTCTAACCTCGTCATCTTGATTATGCAAATAACTATCATCATTTTTAAAGGTACTATTGGAAACACTATATTGGAAATTAAGTCTATCTTGAGCAGTTCTTTCCTGGGCCTCTAATAACATTTTCTCGAGTCGACTCACATGACTTCCTGATTTTATCTAGGAAAGAAGGTTCACACGTTTCATTGCTTTCGTCCATAACTAAGTTATTCATTTCTGCTAACTTACGTGTCGCCTCAGCTAACTTACGTGTTGACTCTAGTAGAGAGGAATTTTGCTCGTACGACCAGTTGGCATGTGGATAGTAATTGGGCTCATCATGGTATGAGCCATAACCTTGAAAAGGCTGATGTTCCCAACCACTATTCACACTATGGTCAAAGTAGTAACGTCCATTTTGAAACTCAGTCGGATATTCGTTGTATTGGCTATTGTAATACCCGATTCGACATTCTATTGCGGGGTGTGAGTTGTCACACGTAGAATAAAACCCACCGACGGGGTATTCATGGGTGGATAGAGTCTTACCTCCCGTGCCAGTACCGGGCGGGCGATGAACCGTTGAAGTCGACTCGGGCCACCGACTCCTATGTCAGTGTACGAACCCGAGGGGCCGAGACAGTATCGTAACTGTCGTCCTTCCCTGCAAACAGTTTATATTTAATCTTAACCCTTCCTTAGGGTTTCAAAAATAATGTCCAAGTCCAAAATAAAGTCCAAAAAGTGTCCAAAAATAAAAAGAAAAATTACAAAAATACAACCCTATTTACAGATTCTAAAAATAAAACAAAATAACTATATACAAAATCTTCTTCTTCACTCCTTTCATATTCCTCTTTTCTTTCCTTCTTTGGCGATGCTTTCCTTTTATAGCACTTTTTCTTTCCTGGTAGCTTCGCTTCAAATCTGAAAAGAATCGAAAAAACACCAAAACGCGTAAAAAAGAACAAAAAATAATAATAAAAATAAACCTAAAACAAATCTAAATACAAGTCCGCGTCGGCGGCGCCAAAAATTGATGTGATTTTAATTTTGTTGTAGAAAGTGGTAGTAAAGGTTGTCGTTCACTCAGACTTGTAAAGATTTGGTTTCAGAAAATACTAAAAACAAAGAAAATATGTACACAAGTTTTGTCAAAAATATCGAGAGAACTGGGACTTCGGATTCCACCATAAAATTCATTCATGCGATTCATATATTTATTCTAGACAATTATAGCTCAAATAATAATAAAATATTGACTCTATGTTTTGCCAAGGTAGATTTTTGAAAAGCAACGACTGTATATCTAAAGCATGGGATATCGAAAGACTTAACCTAAGTATAACCCATCAATTGAAATCACAACCATTCAATAAAAACCATAAAACAATTAACAATCCATGCAAAAAGTCATGAAAGAATTAAATATAATTACCACACGCATGAAATATGGCTTCCTCCGTCGTCCCAGTGTTGGGGTTTAGCTCCTCATATCAAAGACACGCACAAAATAATAATCCATAGCTCAAAAAGGTGTTTTATTGAAGAAATTATATAAAACGAGATTTGTAACGTTGTAATGGTGTTACGTACGTCATCATTCTGATTTCTAAGACTTGTTGAACAACGATACTTGTTTGTCTCTGTTGTTGTTTCGAGACCCCAAGCTGCGACCGCTCTGTTGGTTCAACGTTCTTGATGTTCTTGAGTTTTGCAGCAGCAGAGAACTTTCTCTGAAACTCCTTCTGTTGATCTCTGTAGCTCCTCCAAACCCTCTGCTCGGCCCCCAAAACTCTCCACACCCTTTCTAGGACTCGTACCAACCTTTATATAGTCAACATGTCGATTAAAACTTCGAAAATCTCTTCTCTTTTCTTCCAAGCAAAGCTACGGGTTATTTCCTTTTTTTTTCTTCTCTACGCGTCTGGGTTGTTCGATTATTCCCTGTTTTGATTAAAACTCTCTTAAGTAAATATAGGATATGATCCTAGACGTCCATATACTCTCTTAATCATTCACGTATCTTCCCAAATTATCAACAGAGCCGACAATGTTTCCACCTCCTCTGTTTTATGGAAACAACAAGTAACTTCCTTTTTAATCGATCTTAGAGCCATTACCCATCCTGTTTTATCAAGACATCACCAATCCAATCCATATCAGCTCGTATACCCGAGAAAAACACGCTGAAATCAAGCCTGCTAAGTTCGCTGTTAAACACAGCATTTCCCGCCAATTTCATTCTTCAAACCGTGAAGAAAGAATGCCCCCTATCATCTGATGGGTGCGAATAGCACTTTGGGTGCAAAAAGTAGATGTGGGGTGCAAATAAATGTGGGCTACCCCTTATCAACTGTGTACCCCTTATCCATTTGAGGGGTCCGAATAGCACGCGTCCTCCGGGTGCGCAAATTCCACTTTTTGAGCCAATTTCTCCGCACAAGTGTATTTCTCCAAAAACACCTACAAAGACACAAAAAGCCATAATAAATACAAAATCGAGCACTAACAATATATACAATTGAGATTATATCAGACACAAAAATGCGTCTATCAGGGATTCCCTGTGAAACTGAGGGTTGTAATTTCTTTATGGAAATGCACCGGTCAAGTGCAAAGAAAACATATGGAAAACGTTACTGGAAATGCCTTGTCTGTGAAACAGTAGCATGGGATGAATAAATGTTGTTATGTTTTAGTTTAATCAAGAGTTTGAATATCAATTGATGTAATGTGATTTTTTTATAATTAGTATGTGTTGTTGTAAGAGTTTAAATGTGATGAACATGATGTAATGTGCTTCTACAATAAATAATAATAGTTATTTTCATATTCATATGATCAACGATTACATTAAGCATGTGCAACCAGCCTTTAAACCAATAGGCGACCCTATTGGACGAGTTGTGTCTCGTGAGGGTTTACAGAGAGATATACCAAAAAAACTTATCATTATTTAAATTCTTTACTCTTCATCTGATGATTCAGAGGATGAATCTTCAAAGGAGGAAGGGTTATACTCTGAGAAACTGTTTTTCAAAATGACATAGCAGTTAAAAAATCTAAAAGGTTTCCCCTTCTTTTTTACGTAACTCTCCAAAGCAAATTGCTCCTACAACAAAAGAAAACAATATCAATTTACAATTAAATTATTCAAAAATTCAGTACACATAAACAAAAAATTGTTGGATAGGTAACCGGTAAGTTTCTTATGATTTCCGAAGGTACTGGAGCCCTCCATAGATATAAGGATCTCTGTGTCGATACATATACTTTCACGTCTGAAGTGATAACATTTAACCTTGTTTTCAGATACTTAACTGTTCTTTCATTAGGATTCCCGTTATGTATAGTCAACCTTTGCAGCAACTGCTCCAAAAGGTTTGTGTTGTTTAGTTGTTCATTTTCTTCTTCATTCTCTAGATGAACATCAACCCATAAACTAACTATCAATTCGTCTTCCTCCGTAATATAACCCACCATAATTAAGAAAGAAAAGTGTTTAGGTAATAACTTGGACAAAAATAAGTGTTTATTTTTGAAGATGGAGAAGAGAGTTGGTCGAACTAATGTGTTCATTGGTAAACAATATGTGAATCCTTTAGACATGGTCAAAATACATATCCATATACATTGTCCAAGGAGATTTCACAGATAAGTATACTAATCCATATATTTTACAATGAGATTTCACGGATATGTATACATATCTATATACTATACAAGGAGATTTAAATGATTTAAACCATATGCCATCAAATATAAACGTATTCATTTGCATACATAATTGAAGCCCAAAAATAATTTAAAGTCTGTTATTACATATGCATGTAACATTCGAAATCTTAAAACACAACAGTGAAATACATCCTATGCCTCAACATCATCATCATCATACATACCCGCATCATCGTACGTAGCATCATCGTCACCGTCAGAATCCTCATCATCATCGTCCTCCTTATCGTCATCGTCCTCATCATCGTCATAATCCTCCTCATTGCCAAAATCCTCATCGTCATCTCCATCATGTTCATATTCGTCTCCCACATGTCCGTCTCCATATACATGTTTAACTGCATGTTCAAAGTCATCTGGGATTTGATCATTGTAATCTCCATAATAATCAAATGCTCCATCCTCATTTTGACCAGGAACTACTTCTTCTTATAGGTCTGTATCATCATAATCTCCTTCTGATGATGGAAGTACCACGTATTCCATATCTGAACCCTCCAAACTAGACAAGTCTGCTGCCTGGCCTCCTCTACTAGGACGCGCAGCAATGTGCTTGACAAGATCATTTCTTAGTTGTAGGTGCATTTCTAGGTTTTTCAGAGATGACATAAATACACGACCATTATTGGTAGGTTCTAGAATTGGAACAAGAACAACTCTGCCCCAATCCGTATCCCGACGTTCATGCTCGATAATCATGTTTTGTAAAATAAGACAACATTTCATAATTAGGTTCAAGTTAGATTGTTGCCAATAATTATATAGTGATCCGACAATTCTGAATTTACCCTGAAGGACTCCAAAAGCACGCTCGACATCCTTTCTTTTATCCATTTGATACTTGTTGAATCTCACATACTCGGGAATTTCCAATGTCTGACTAAAAGCTTGTACAATTGTAGTCAACTTTGGATAGATACCATCAGCTAAGAAATAACCCATATGGTATTGGTGACCATTGATGACATAATTGCATGGAGGTGCTACACCCTTTAGCATGTTATCAAAAAGGGATGACTGTGCCAACACATTCAAACCGTTGTTTGATCCAGGCATTCCAAAAAAAACATGCCAAAACCACAAATTGTATGATGCCACCGCCTCTAATACCAAACTAATATGTTTGTCTTTACCCCGGTAGGTTCCTTGCCAAGCTACCGGACAATTCTTCCATGGCCATTGCATACAATCAACACTACCAAGCATTCCAGGAAAACCTCGTTCCGCATTCTTAGATAGCAACCTCTGAACATCTTCAGGAGCGGGTTCACGCAAATATCTTTCTCCAAAAGTCATGCAAATGGTGTGGCAAAATCTTTTTAGATACATGTATATTGTAGTTGCACCCATACGAATGTAATCATCAACACTATCTGCCGTACTTTTGCATAAATATTTCTTCACTACAACTAATTTCATATGCTGAGAATTCCCTATAGTACCGGTTGCATCTGGACGTTGGTGCCATTCTGGATCAACTTCAAGCAATTTTCCTAACAATTTCTCGAATAAGTCTTCTCTTATGCCTAGACGTTGTTTGAATTGTCTTGAGGTATAACCAGTTCCAGGCGTAAAATAATCATTCATCATTTTGGCATCATGCCACACTCGATCACGTGTTATTACACTACGTGTTTGTACCTCCCTAGGTACCGGTTGTCTAACAATACGCAATCGTTCATCCAAACATAGTTGTGTAAACATTATCAAAACTTTCTCTTCTTCATCATTAGAGCTATCCAAATAAATTCCATACTTAACTCTCACATAAGCACGCATTAGACTCATTATGTACCTTTGCAAACAAAAAACATAGTATCAATTTGTGTATACCATACAAAATTACAAGTCAATCAATGTTATACATCGATATAGTAGTTTACCAACATTTCATTCAACATAAATCAAGACACACAACAATTAATCATGGATTTTTCACTAAATATATGTTCTAGTTATAATTGCATACTACAAACCTAACCAACATAAAAACAACAATTTCATCAAAATCAAAATCAAATTAATTTGAAACCCTAAAATTTGAATCACTCACCTTAGATGATTTTTTGGATGAAATTCGAAATTGAAGAATGGATTGTTTCACCTTGGAGTAACGATGAAACCCTTTTAATTTAAGCCAACGAATCGCAATGAATCAATATGAAAATCGAAATGGGATAAAAGGGGTTTGAAAGGGTTTTGAGAGGATGAAAAACTAGAGAAGAAGAAGAAGAAGTGGGAAATCCGAGTCAGTTTCTGATGACTTAAACCTACAACACGGCTACTGAGTAGCCATATTGGTCAAGTCAACGAGTTTACTGATACGGCTACTGAGTAGCCGTATGAATAGTGCCAAACGGCTACTGAGTAGCCGTGTCGTGTAGGGAAGGGAAAAGAGGGCACCATAGTGAGGTTTCCTTCCTTGTGCTATCCCTTCCCTTTATTTGAGGGATAGGGAAGGGATGCCCTCTACCGTAGTGCTTGGTCTGATCATATTTCCGCATTTCATTGCATAATGTATATATTCAAATCAGGGCTTCGCATGCAACGACTTGCAACATTGTTTGTGATGTCAGTTCCATCTCTACTTTTAATCCATATTGTACCACTCCACCACATGGAGTGGTTTCTCCAAAATGAATTGTACAATTACTCATAAAAGGTGCTTTACTATGTTGGACTATTACCCATAGATCGAGCTACATGCATTTCGGCAAGGTTTTTAAAGCGTGAAGCGAAGCGTGATTGATTAAGCGATGCATATGTTGAAGCGTAAAGCGTCGCTTCATGGTTGATGTTTGAAGCAGATGTTTGTTTATAAATAACATTAACTAATTGTTAGGGGGAATTTTAAAATCTAGGAAGATAATATTTATATCGATTTAATATACGTCAAATTATTATCAAAAATGAACGCCAGGTACAGTGGTTCACTGTTCTCCAGCTGTATAGGATGTCTGGGCTTCGAATCCCCTTGGATTTTTTTTTCTCTTATGGCAATCAAAAACTGATGAAGCGTATCAAATCAGAGGAATCTTTCCGCTTCACGATAGATTCGCTTCAACATAGCGACTCGGAGCGGGTTGTCAAATTTTGAAGCGAAGCATGAAGCGTACGCTTTTAAAAACCATGCATTTCAGTTTCTTATAAGGGTAAGCAGAAATTTCCCATGGAATACGTTGTAAGGCTA
The DNA here is from genome assembly GCA_023531295.1 of Papaver armeniacum. Lineage (NCBI taxonomy): Eukaryota > Viridiplantae > Streptophyta > Magnoliopsida > Ranunculales > Papaveraceae > Papaver > Papaver armeniacum. Next base: position 88,063 of record JAJJWW010006507.1, on the reverse strand, counting down.
AGTGTTATATGTTCCTTTAATTTTCAAGATTTTAGACAAAGGCATGGTGAGAAGTTTTGATTCAAGTTGTGGTTCAAGTATTTGCTTGAACGTCGAATTTCAATCAAGTATGATGCGCTAAAAAGATTTTTTTTTTATGCCCAGTTTTTGGGCACAAAAAAATTAAACCATCGTATTAACACATATGTATTGGTGACCCAATGACTCAATTTTTGACGCCTGACTATTAGACATATTTTGCTTGAATCACTATAAAACTTAGGTGTTGATTTAACCTGATGTGTCTTCAACTTGAATCTTGATTTTTATGGATTATAACACGTGTAACCTAAGAACAAGTACTAAGCTGATGAGAGATTTGTTGAAATTCTTCTTCGATTCCAAAATGAGGTTAGACCATTGACACTCAATTACTTCTTCTATTTTTTGTTCTCTTCTACAGAGAGATTTACTAAGATTATTATTTCAAAATGAGGATACTAACTGCATCTGAAGATAAACTCATATGGAAACTCACCAAGCATGGTGGGTTTATTTTAGAGTCAGCTTATGATAAACTGTATGAAAACAGTTTGGGTGATGCCTAAGTCTCTACAGGGAAAGAAAAAAAGGTTCAAATGTGAAATGGAAAGTGTTTTGGAAGGTGGATACTTGACCAAGAGTTAAACATTTCTTTTAGAAATATCTCTTGGATATACTTTCTACTAAAGAAAGTTTGTCCAGAATTTGTGGATGCTTTAGTCGGTTATGTTCTGTGTGCAATCACTACGATGAAAGCACAATGTACATAATGTTTTTATGCCCTTTCTCAAGGGCAGTTTGGATGAAAATCCCATCGGGTAGCGTTTTCTTCAAAGAACCTATACTTCTATTATGGAGAATTTTCAAAGTTGGTTTCTTCAGGATAAACAACAAGGCTCAACAGACAATTGGGTAAACCTTGCCATAGTGTGACACTATCTTTCAGATAAAAGCCCAAATCCTAGAGCTACTGCTACAAAAGCCATATCAATAAATAGTGATCAGTCTTTTGTGCAAGGACATATGCATATTGCAGCACATTGGAAACCACCTCGGCAACCTTTTATAACCATAAATTGTGATGCTTCTTTTGATCACAAAACTGGACTAACTGGTGTTGCTTTGGTACTGCGTGATTTTGCAGGAAAATGGAAGGGATGTACCACAAAATACTATGCATGAATAAGAGATGCAAAGCAAGCAGAATGTCTGGGTTTTATTGATGCAGTCAAATAGAGCAAGGAGATGCAGCTTCCTCGTATAGTATTTAAATCAGATCCATAAGACATTGATGGGTACATCAATATTGCTTATTCTGTCATAGCATGGGAGAATGAAGCCATTCTGCTTTATGCTTTAGATATTCTAAAGTTAATTTATCGTGGGAATGCAAGTTGATCCCTGTTGAGGGGTGAATTTCAGTTTAGGTTCTACCCGTCCTAGCTATTACACATGACTTCACAATTCCAATAATAGTAAGAGAGACAGTTGTCTTTCCATTGTACGTCCTTTCTTTTATAGGCTTTCCTGAAAGCCCCTCTTTTTACTACTTCATGACACATGTCCTAATACCTCTTAATTACCCTTAATGCCATTCTTTAACATAACCCCTTCCTTCTTCATTAATTCCTCCTTTATCCTCCCATCTTTCATGGGTATCTTCTATTTGGGCTTAAGTTTAGTCCCCAAGTCCTACATCTTAACCCAAGTTCACCTCTATTCTTAGGGACATCTCCAACTCGTTAAGGGGTATTATTTTTCATGTATCAACATTAGTCCCCTGGCTATTGGGTCGATTATCAGATGATCCAATAGCCAAATCCTTTCGTACTCCTATGTACCGCATGTCATTGAGAGAAGGACAATTGTCAGAACATTTATGGCGTTCTCTCCTTTATGTAGCAGCACCAATCTTCCAGCCCGGTCAATTTTAGTCCTTATCTTCATTTTTGTTTTCTTGTCAAGCACTTTACGTAGATGGCTCACTCCCTTCACGGGTACGCGCTAACTCTGGCGCCAGTCCCCACGTTAGTCTCGATGTTCAAGAAATTGGAACTGACGCGCCTGCTACTGGTGGAGGCTGAGGTTGAGGTGCTTTACGAGCATAGGTTAGCTAAAAGGGTTTCACGCACGCTCAATTTGCAGAGCGCTTTGAAGCGCGTCAGGCTGCTTAGGAGGCTGGTCGACTAACATCTGTAATTCAACATGCTTTGGATGATGCCGCCACGGCCCGCAACGCTGCTGCTTGGTTAGTCACCGAATCCTTGACGATGAAGGCAACCATTGAGTATGCTATCACTGACTGCCGTTGATGTTGTTTTGAAGTTGTTGTAGAAAGTGGTAAGAAAGATGTCGTTCCTCTCAGACTTGTGAAGGATTTTTTTAGATTCAAATAAAACTAGAAAACTCAAAATAAGTTGTATCAAGATTTTAAAAGCACTGAGACTCAGGATTCCACCAATATCCAATTTTTATGTGAATTAATCTAATCAATATTCATGCAACTCTTTACGTTTAAAGTGATTCTAATAATTTTGCATAAGTAGATTTTCAGAATAACAAGTGTATTTCGAAAGCATAGAATATCAAAAACCTAGGTCTAAGCATATCCTATCAAGAGAAATCACAATTGCTTAACGAAAACCATTCAATCAATTCTCAATCAAGGCAAATAATCATAAAAGAGCTTACAAAAATTAATTAAATAGAAATTACCACACAAATCATGGAAAATTGGCTTTCTCCGTCGCCTCAGCAATGGGGTTTAGCTCCTCATATTATTCACGTGCTCAAAATAATTGTGCATAGCTCAAAAGTGTGAAAAACAAGAGAAAGCTAATAACTCAGGCAGTTTGCAACGCTGAAGAGGCGTTACAAACAGACTGTTACAGAAGAAATAAGACTGCCTCTTAAACGGTATTTCTTTTGTGCTGTTTGAATACGATATATGAAAACTGCTGTTGAATATAAGACTGCTTTGCGACTGAGAACGAAAGGATAAGGGCTGGATCTCAAAGTGCATTAACCAGGTAGGAAGGAGAATGCTCATCAATACTTCACTAATTCCCACTTCAAATCATGTCATGCAAACACAGCTACTGCCGGTCCATGTACACCAAAAAATGGATAAGATTGCAAGAAATTTCTTCTGGGGACATGAGAACAACACCAGGAAACTACATGTATTAGGTAGAGACAAACTCAATCTTCCAATCGGCAAGGGGGAACTAGGCATCAGAGATACAAGAAAACATAATTTTGCTCTCTTGGGCAAAAGAGTTTGGCAGATCCATTCCGAGCCAAACACCATCTGCAACCGCATGTTCAAAGATAAATATATTCGTCAACAATCAATCATTAGGCCCATGCAAAAACCACCGGACTCTGCTAGCTCATCGTGGAAAAACATCCATAAAGTGGCGGCTTTCGTGCAACAGAATACTGCGGTCAAACTAGGTGATGGAAACTCCACAACAATCAAGGAAAACTGGATACCAAAGCTCACCAACGTGGATATTCCAACAACTATGGAAAATGACTTGGTTAGTACGCTTTTTGAACCACATGCTTTTAATTGGAACGTACGTCTCTTATATCAGGTTTTCTAACCTTTGGTCGCAAACAAGATCCGAAGCCCACACATACCTAACCTTCCAACTGCCGATACAAGAATTTGGCCGCACTCACGAAATGGAAAGTATACAGTTAAGAGTGGTTACGAGATCCTAACTAGGCCGATGACAGACCAAACTACGGATAATCAACACATAAATACATGGAATGAGAATGGCATAGAATACTATAAACTTTGGACAGCCAACTGCCCACAAAAAATTAGGCTTTTCCTATGGAAAGTCAGTCATCATGGTTTAACCACCTTCAAAGCTCTCCACAGACAAAATATCACCAACAATGATATCTGCCCAATCTGCAATCAGCACCAGAAATCGACTCAACACTGCATGTTCGAATGCAACGGAGCAAGACAAGTCTGGAACCTGCTAGGTGAACACATCAATAGAGGATACATTTCACAAAACCCATATAATGGACTGAGGCTGCCACCACACCCAATACCAAATACTATATGTCAACCTACTCTTGGACAACGAAATACCGCTAGGAGGACTGCTACAAGGACCAACTATCCTTTCAACCCTCCAAGAAATTTTGACGAGTTCATAAGGAAAGCAGGGACAAAAGAAGAGTTTATTGTATGATGCTACACCATTTGGAACATTTAGCTGGCAAGAAACGATAGAGTCTACAACAACAAAGTTCAATCACCAAGGAAAATTCTCCAGATTGCTATACTTCTTACCTAAGAATTCGAATGGGCAACAAAACATAAACTACACCATGTCACGGAAGCAGAGCATCAACAAACAAACAGATACAAAGGAAGGACTGCAAGCATTGTATGGGTAAAGTGGTCACCGCCACCAACCAACTGGATGAAAATTAACACTGATGGTGCCAGTAAAACGGAGACAGATGGATCTCCAAAATATGCAGGCGCATGTTGGATATGTAGGAATACACAAGGAACGGTGGTTATGGCCATGGCTACACCACTTGGTATAGCCAATGCCCTGGTATCTGAAACCTGGGCCTTCCTGTTGGCAACAAGAATGTCGATTGAAAAAAACTGGGCCCAAATCCACTTTGAGACGGAATCAAAGACGCTGGTTAGCCTAGTCAAGGAAATAGATGACGAAACAACACCATGGATCATTCACAATATGATCAAGGAAATCCAAAGACATCTACAACAAATTGGAACATACACTATCACTCACATCTACATAGAAATGAACCAAGCTGCAGATGGATTGGCAAACCTTGCGACCCAACAACAACTACAGGTAGGAAAAATAGTGCACACACTAGTGTATAGGACAACTGCTGTCCGGAATTCCTTAATATAATTGTAATGAATGATTCGATGGGACATCTGTACCCCAGATAAGTTCACTGTTGATTAATAATATTGAACCCTCTTTCAAAAAAAAAAAAATGAAAGGTAAGGTAAGGTAAGGCCAAGTTGGTCCTGTACTACATAATTGTTAAGAAAATTAGGGTGCATATCGGTCCATATATGTCATGTTGCAGTGTGTTCTAGTGACTGAGTCTTGTCGGCAGCAAAATTTGCTAAGGCATCTGCGAGTTGATTTGCTTCTCTGTAAATGTGGAACATTCCCCAGTTTGGTATATGTTGTAGCAGCTCTTTGATCTTGTGAATAAGAGGTTGGATATGCCATGGGGGTGTAGTGTTTGTGGTAACGTAATAGACCAGGGACATAGAATCTGTTTCTATGATTAAGGATGTGATATCCATTATATAAGCCTGGTGAAGTCCAATTAACATTCCTTTTGTTTCCGCCATTATTGCTGAAGTAATTCCTAGTGGTTCTGCAATAGCACACAGAACCTTCCCATCTTCATTGCGCAGTACTGCTCCTGCTATTCCCGGATTGTTTCTTGATGCACCATCACAATTGAGCTTATTGGTACCTGGTGGTGGAGGAGTCCATCCGATCGCAGCAATATACTGTGTAGCATGTTGGGTATTGTTGCAGTATATTGGAGCGAGACCTGGTGCTAGAGAAGGTTGATGTAATTGTGCCCAAAAGTATTCAGTTGCTCCTTTTGAAATTAGAAGTTTGGTGATGTTTGGAGTTTCATTGATATTTTGAAAGCAAAAATTGTTTCTACGAATCCAGATGTGCCACAGAGTGTAGCAGAGATGTGTTGTGAAATCTGATAGTGGTTTTATATTTTGGTACATGGGGTGTAGCAAACTCTCTGCATCAGTTGAAGGAGTAATTATAAGTGTTACCATTGGATATTTAATCCGCAGCAAAGACCTTATTTGTTCCCAGATTAATTGAGCTTGAGGACATGTAAAAAACAGGTGTTGGATGGTTTCATGTGAGGAGTTGCAACTTGGGCATATAGGAGTATTGGTAATATGACGATGGTGGAGAAGCTCTTTAGTAGGTAACCCATTGTTCGGGATTTTCCAGACAAAAATTTGTAATTTTGGTGGGCACGGTAGCGCCCAAATGAAAGGTTTAGAAGAAGTGGGTTGTGTTGGGTTGGTTTGTTGGTGAAAAATTCTATATGCTGATTTGACAGAGTAAGCTCCAGACATGGAGGGGTACCATATGAGCTTGTCTATGTCAGGATTTTCCGGTAAAGGTATGGCAATTATTTTTAGGGTGGTGATTAGGTCAGTGATGGTTTGTATGAGATCAGAGTTCCAAGTATTCGTCCCCGGGATGATGAGTTGGGAAACAATATGAATGGTTTGAGATGTGTTGTTGGTTATCGAATTCACACCTGGAATCCATTGTTGAGACCAAATTTCAGTTTGCTCCCCTGAATTTATTTGGTGGAACAAACCCAAGTTGAACAAAGGTAACAATTTATTGATATCCCTCCAAAGAGGGCTAGGATTTGAGTTGGTGATTGAAATGGGATGTAGCATGGACGGGTTAGAGAGATACTTACCTGAGCAAGAGGAAGAACACACTGAATTTGGTTGATCATGAATTGCCCATAGTCTTTTTAGAAGTAGGGCTTTATTCATGAATTTGGTTGATCATGAATTGCGCTAACAATGGTTGAGTTTGTTAGGATGTCAACCACTATAATTTTCTTTTGGAATAGCGTCACATTGATTTGTTTAATTTGAGCTTAAGCATCTATGGTATTAGGCTGTTAGCGGGACAAAGTGTATGCCATAATGGGAAGAAATAAATACAACTAGTATATAACCCGTGCTACGCACAGGGACCGGTGGATCAACTAATTTCGCTCCGCGCCCGTGGTCAAGTGCATTATTTTATTTTATTTTTTCTTTTTGAAATCTTTGATCGGTTTAATTTTTTAAAGGGATAGAAACTCTGATACCCTTTCGGGTTTTTGATTTTATGATGGATAGAAACTCTGATACCATTTATTAGTTTTATGACAAACTTAAATTCATGTATTAGTTTTATTGGAAGATATTTAATTAAAAGAAGTTGAGATCATGAACTTTGGATTTATGGTAATTAAAACTTTATATTCTTAAGTTTTATGAAAAAGAAATTAAAAAACAAAAACAAATGTATATACGTATATACGTATATATTCATATAAATAGATCTTGTATTTGACTGTTCCAAGTAACTAAATTTATATAACAATCACGTACACTTCATATGTCATAAATCCAGATATGATCGGTTACAAACATGCATCATGTCAATCAATTCAGAGTGGAAAAAGTAAGTAACAAACATGCATCATGTCACTCAATTCATGAGCAACAAACTTCGGTATACCTTTTAATGGCAATGAGGCAAAGCATTGATTTTCTTATTTTGGTTTCTTATTGATGATTTTTACATAATGGTCGTGTCTTCCAAGGATTTTAAATATAGCAAATCACCAACTTTAAAATCGCATAATAACCTTGTACTATTAAATTTAGACCCACAACATTTAAGGAATCTCTTTCAAAATCACAAATAACAACATGCTTCAAGAGAATAATAAACAAAATTATTCCATAAAAAGTAACCTAAAACACATGAACTAAAAAAATGCGAAAAAAGAAGCAAAAAACTGAGCACATAATTCAGTTGTAATATCTCGTACAAATTGACCACTTGGTTCTTTAAAAAATATAACAAAATTAGAGATCATAGCCAAGGTGAAAAACATAAGCAACCACCCCAAGCCAAGTTAGCAAATGTTCCCACCACTGTCGATTCAAGCAAAACTCGTTGAACCAAGCATAGAAAAAGAGGCAGATTATCAATCTATTGTGTGTATTAATAACAACAAAAAACTAACCAAGGATTATATTATCTCACATCCAAAATCCTCTCCCCGAGTATTCCAATTTCTTGGCGTAGATGAATCCTCCATGGAGTCTAGTTGTTGTTGACGCTTATTCCTTGAGTTTGTTCTAAATGTTTATGAATTCCAGTAGCATGTGTGCGTGTACTAATTCTGAATCATGTACATGTCCCTAGAGTGAAGAGAAACAATGCCTGCTCGCTCTTGATACAACCTCTCTGTGATCTGATCACCAAAAGTACAATTATCTTTTTGTTAATTTCCTTGAGCAGTAAAATGCGGTTGTCTTCCTCGTCTCCTTGGATCTCATTTATACCCGTGTGCAGTTGACGCCCAAAACTCTATCTTGCAGAATTAAATCACCGAAAAGTTTTGATTCTTACACAGTTCTCCATATGCCTTTTTTTCATCCCCGCCAATCAAATTTGACGATCCTTGTTTATTTATATATATACTAGGTATCATCGGGGCCTTACGGCCCCGGCTCAACCTCTGTTTAGTGTCATATCTCATGCAGTCTTAGGTATTAAACACATAATTTTTAGCTCGTCATTTACATGAAAATACTTTAGAACATCATTCATATGCTTCTGCCATTAGATATCCCCATTGATATAATGTGGTTTCTTTTGTTCAAATAGTACCTTGGTTCTTTGAAGTACATATTGATTACGTTCTTTGTCATTGCATAATTTTTCAGCAAACTGCCAAAATACAAATTTATTCTGAATTCGTTAGTCTTATATATAGATAACAAAAAATATTATAATAGTGCTTTATTGTAATTATTTACTTACTTGTCTCTCGTCATTGCATATTTTATCTTAAAGAAGAGTTGTTGGAAGAACACCATATCCAATAAAAATATCATTGTCTTCTTTTATTTGTTGAATCTGTCTATCTTGTATTTCTTGTTTCTCTCTTTCACGGTGCGCTTTTTGTGCCAAGGATCGTGCATGTTGTATATTTCAAACAAAAAATTACTTGTCAACATAATTTTTTACATAATATTATTGTAGTTATGAATTAGAATTTTACTCTTGATGATTCTATTCTTGTTTGATGCACTTTTTCTCCTCTCTCTCTCTCTTTTATGACGTGTTTTTTGTGCCGAAGATGTTGCTTGTTATAAATTTTAAACAAAAAAATTACATGGTATTCTAAGTAATGTTATTTCTCCGTCATATATAATCGTAGTGATCAAAAATTAACTATATTAGATTTTTACTCTTGATGTCCCCATTTTTGGTTGTTGTTTCAATTCCCTGCTGCAACATTGTAGTTTTATCGCACCATTTCCTGTCAATTCATGTAATTTTGCTATTAATCACATCATAATGGTTTGTTGTAATTAATTACTTGCTTGTTTCTCATTGATGTTAACTCGACTTACTTGTTTCTCGTTATTGAATAGTTTTTCTGGTTGCAGAAAAGATGTTGATAAAAGCTTATACCAACAGGTGGTAATAAATTTGACGGTGGCCTAAAACATATGAGATTAAAAATAAATAATAAACCATGTTGAGTAGAGTAATTTAAATAACATAATTGAATGCATGCCTCATGTTAATTATGCGTACCTCATGTTAATGAAAATTAACTTTCAAAAAAATTATTATAACAAACTAATTGATTAGTGTATAAAAGTTAAACTTGTTTTAGTGCTACGAAGCGCGGACATGCTAGTAATGGTACCGTGTCCGCGTCAGATACAAGACGCGCGTGTGATGAGTGCCAAATATTGCATATTTATACACCTATTTATTGGCATTTAACTCATCTTTTGTGTTCAGAAATCAGATATTATCCCAGATTCTGTGTTTTCTTTGTTTTCAAGAATAAATATTTGTATTAATTAATTTTGTGTTTTTAGGAAATAAATAAAGTTCGGAGAAACTGAGGAGCCGAAAGAGCAAAGAATTGGAGACAAGCGTCTATGGAGTAGAAAGCCAAAGCCCGCGCACGCATCGGCTCACGCATCGGTTCACATCACTCTGAGCCGTTGAGATTCTATCTCCCACATCCAACGGTCGCTGCCTCCACACGCATCGAAGTTCGCTGCTCCCGTGCAACACCAAAATAGCCCAATTCCTCCTCAGCTGTTCAGATCTCCCTTAGCCACATCCTACGCTCGCTCAGCCCGTCCCATCGGCACTCGCTGTCTCCGCTTCACAACAAAACTCCCTAACCCTATACCCTATTCGACTAACCTCATTTCTCCTCCATCTTATCTTTCCCCTCACCCCGACACCTTCAGAGAAACCAGAGCTCTGCTCTTCTTCTCTTCTCCCATACCTGTGCAGTCACCACCTCAATCACCTCCTGACACAGCAACAACCATCCCTGCAACAGCCGCACCACCTTCTCCACCTCTCTAGGGCTAGTTTTCTCTCTCTTAGCTTATCCCAACCCTAGAAGCTAACTTAGAGAAAACTAGAGCTAGGGTTTCACCAAAAATCGACGCATGGAGTCAGAGACGATTGAGTAGAGCCATCACGTGATTCAGAGAGTATGGGTGAGATTGTTTTTCATTTAATTTCTGTTTTATAGAGAACTAGGGTTTTGGGTATTTTTGGGATGTATAAATAGAATGTAACCATGGATGTTAGAGCTCATGCCTGGGCTAGCCAGAGCAGCAACTTAGATTTAATTTGTGTTATTTGTTATTTTTGAATGTTCTAATTTAGTTTATCAGGGTGTTGATGAAACCCCTGATTTCCAATGTCAAGCATATCTAGTTAGGTTTTATTCTTGCTATGTACAATATGCTAGGATTAGTAGTTATCTGATGAAGCAAATGACCCTGTGATGAGTGGTACTGTAAGAAGACCACTCATACTAGGGGGGAGTTAGCTGAATTGGTTAATGAACATTGACCTTAAACCTTCAAGTGAAGGTACAAGAATAGAGCTCAAATTACATGGCCTGAGCATGGGATTAGAGGTGGATTCACCACCCTGGTGCTTCCCAATTGTTTACAATCATTTAGTTGCCTTAGTTTAGAGTCACCACTCAATCTCAGTCGCATCGACAAAACTCATAATTGTGTTACACCTCTAGGAATTCAGGTGAAAGAAAGCTTAAGATCAACCCAAAGACCACAAGTCTCTCGTGGTTCGACCCGTACTTGCCATTGTCTGCATTGTAGACACCGTGCACTTGCGGTTTATAACAAGTAGGCAAAATCAGACCATCTTCCCAGCCTACCAAGTTTTTGGCGCCGCTGCCGGGGACTTGGTGTGTGCCCTGTTGATCCATTTCTTGCTTCAATAAAATCCATTTCACCCATGTACATATTCACTTTGCTTTATTTAGTTGTTAGTGTAATTTGTAGTGTAACTTGTAGTGTAATTTAGTTGTTAGTTTCTTTTCTGCATTAGCATATTGTTTATTAGATCATTGCATTTTAGCCCATCTTAGCTGCATATCTGCATTCCCAGTACAGATTAGCTGTTAATCTAGCAGCTTGTGTACACTGCCAATAATCCTGCATTTTGGCATCTCTTTTTGTTAAACCTTGCATCTCTGCATTTTTACTTTAAAGAAATTTGCATCAATATTCTGCAGCTCTGATACCAGCTGCATTACACTGCATTACAACAACTCAGCTGCATCATTCTCTGTGATGGCTGAACTTGCAGTGTTTGGTGTCATTTAAACTGCATTGTTGGAAATCTGTTAGCTTAACTCATAGCTCTCAAGCATATCATCACACTTTGCATATCATATCTCTCATTGTGCAGATTTTTGGAACTTTGCAGTGCTATATTCTTTTTGCTTTAACTTGCACATCCTGAGAACTAAAACTTTCTCTTGAGTAAACAGGTGCCTATATCCGCTGCTGAGCCAACCCAAGGAGGAATAAAAGAAAAAGGCGCAGAACTTGAGTTCACAAAGCCCTGAGAAACCCCTGCAATTCAGGTAAGTGGCCCCTTGATATGTGAATACACCTGTTAGCTGAGTATGCCATGACTGTGTGCTGAAATGTGTGGGTATATGCATGAAATTGTTTTCATATCTATGATCTTAGCCAACCGTGTTAATGACCTGAGAAATCATCCCTGAGTTGATTGAAAATCTCATAAGCATCACCCGGATTGCATGATAAAACCCTGCTAGGTATTGCTCACACCCTGAATTGTGTGCTCTGTGCTCAGCTTCCATCAGGTGTTTCGTCCTGTGAACCCTTGGCCTCGACAAGGCTTGTATTCAACTCCAGCCCCTGCTGCTGTGAGTTTGAACTACAACAAGTACAACCAACTTTGCTACAAACCCTGCTGACAGACCTGCTGTCAACTGAGCTTGTTGAGCTTGTTGAGCCAAGTTGTGCATGCTCTACCTGTGAAACCCAAAAACATCAACCAACCCAGTTGGTACTTTGTGTGCTGTCAAATGTGAAATGTTGTATATCAGCTGTTGCATCTTTTGTGAACCCTTAATTTCTAGAATGACATACCTGGCTTGTCAGCTGAACTGATTGTGTGTTGTAGCATTTGTGCTTATAGCATCACCCAACCTCTGCAATCTCTGAAGTTTGTGCATAACCCTGTGACCTTATTGAGTTGTGTGCATAATTCTGTGACATTTGAAGCAAAACTGAGTTGGCTGAAACCTCTCACTTTTGGGTGATTTATGCATTAATTTCTTTGCCTTAACAAGCACCAGCTCCAGCCCCTGCAGCTGTTGAGCTTGAGCTCCAACTGAGATATCCAATCTGCTACAATTTCTGTGTGACATCAACTAGGCTGGTTGATATCAACTATCCCAGTTGACTCCGGCAACCCTGCGCTTACCACAAACCCTGTTGAACCTCTTCAACCAGCCCTGTGCCTTGTGTGAAACCTTGTAAGCTTGCTATCAGCTGAGCTAAGTTTACCAAACCCCTAGCATGCTCATCCCCCTGTGCAAACTGGTGTAATTACTCTGTGCACCTTACTCCTGCTAAATTGTGCTGTGCATTGTTATTCTATGCCTACCTGTGCTTGTAAGCCTGCAACTTTGAGTGATACACTATTGTGTGATCTGTGAGCCAAACTTGAGCATGCTCTGTGAAAACTGGTAACCAATCTGTCCAGAAATACCTGTGCTGTGCACACATTGCATTGAGCTGTGCTGTGTACTTTGCAAAAGCAACAACAAGCTCTCCTGTATGCTGCATACTGTGTGATTACCTGTGTGTTAATGGAAATTGGCTGAACCATTTGTCGTTTCTCTGTGAACCACTTAGCTTTCAAACCTTGCTGTCATACTCACCTGTTGCATTAGCTAACCTGCTCCCTTGCTAGCCCCCTGAAGCTGCAAGTTTCAGCTTAGCCTGTGAACTCAGAGCATCTGTGGGCTGTTTGTGATTTTGTGGCATTTGAGTGAGCATCACCCAGCCTGATCCTGTGCACCTACCAACACCCTTGCATGAGCTGTGTGCACATAAACCTAATCTGAGCATAAGCTAACCTGTGCTGTGCAGCTGTGCCATTCACATAAGCCTTGTTTTTGCCAATCTGTGCTGTGAGCTGCTCTTAAACTGGCCAGTACTGTATCATTTTTGTGAGCTGGTGTTTCCTTATGTTGATATCACTAAGCTACCCTGTGCTATATCATTTCCTTTCTGTGAGTTTGCTTTGCTCTGTCCACTTAACTAAGCTGTGCTGTGTTGTTAGCACAAGTTGCACTGTACTGAAGCCCAACCATTGGGCTCAACCTAAGCTGCAGAAGCTGAGCATATAACTTGGGCTGCACAAACTGAAACCCAGTTCCACTGGGCTGTCCCTTTACATTTAAGTTGTAGCCCACTCACTATGCCTGACCATTGAGGCCTGCTGTGCATCTTCACTGGGCTGTGCACTGTCACCCAACCTGGGCTCTACACACAGCTGAAGCCCACAAAAACAAAAACAAAAAAACAAAAAAAAACCAAACAAGGAGCCCACATAAGCTAAGCTGCTGGGCTACTTACAAACTTGTTTTCTGCATGAAACTGAAGCCCACAATAAACCAAACTGCACATTCCACACAAACCAAAGCCCACATAAACCAAACTGAGCCCACTACAACTGGGTTTTGAGTTCAATTTGAGTTGCTAAATCATGTCAGGATTTTGGTCTGCAAATGTGGATACAAACAAATCCATTAGAGAGCTTGCTTATGGGCATGCTTCACCATATGAATTAGAATTTTACTCTTGATGATTCTATTCTTGTTTGATGCACTTTTTCTCCTCTCTCTCTCTCTTTTATGACGTGTTTTTTGTGCCGAAGATGTTGCTTGTTATAAATTTTAAACAAAAAAATTACATGGTATTCTAAGTAATGTTATTTCTCCGTCATATATAATCGTAGTGATCAAAAATTAACTATATTAGATTTTTACTCTTGATGTCCCCCTTTTTGGTTGTTGTTTCAATTCCCTGTTGCAACATTGTAGTTTTATCGCACCATTTCCTGTCAATTCATGTAATTTTGCTATTAATCACATCATAATGGTTTGTTGTAATTAATTACTTGCTTGTTTCCCATTGATGTTAACTCGACTTACTTGTTTCTCGTTATTGAATAGTTGTTCTGGTTGCAGAAAAGATGTTGATAAAAGCTTATACCAACAGGTGGTAATAAATTTGACGGTGGCCTAAAACATATGAGATTAAAAATAAATAATAAACCATGTTGAGTAGAGTAATTTAAATAACATAATTGAATGCATGCCTCATGTTAATTATGCGTACCTCATGTTAATGAAAATTAACTTTCAAAAAAATTATTATAACAAACTAATTGATTAGTGTATAAAAGTTAAACTTGTTTTAGTGCTACGAAGCGCGGACATGCTAGTAATGGTACCGTGTCCGCGTCAGACACAAGACGCGCGTGGGTGGGACACCGACACTACGCACATGTAGAAATCTATACGTCATTTTACTAATTGGGTAACAAAGTGAGTTACGGATATTAATATAATAGTTATTTTTTGTACATGTGGGCTAACCTAATGGTATAAAATTGAGTTTTTTTTTCCATGTATTTGTGTGATTAACGTATTTGATATACCATTATACTATGATATTAGTGTATAAAAATTATTTATACTATGATATATATAAACTTGTCCGTGTCCTGATGATTTTGGATTTTGCCGGTCCCTATTTTCGTGTCGTGTCGTGTCCGTGTCCGTGTCAGTGCTTACCAGCTTTAGTGCTAATAGGTATGTTCAATTTCAGAGACGTTGATATACATTTAGTTGTGGTATTCCAAATACAAATCTGATCAGACCCTATTTCCGTGTCGTGTCGTGTTGTCTTCATCTTATAAGTAATTTGGATATATACTTGTACACCTCTGTATTGATATGATATTGTTGAATGGATTTCTTATTTGAATTTCAGTAAGTTGGATACTTGTACATCTTTGTATTGGCATGAGATTGTTAAATGGATGTTTTATTTGAATGCAGTCTCTAGAGATACACATTAGTGTTGTTTTTCCAAGTGTGTATGACATGTCCATTGCATTAGTCTCTAGAGACTAAGGGCAGAGTAGTCCAAAACCATGATTTGGAAGTTGGTGTAGATATGAAGGTGTTAATGTTGCCAACAAGATGATGAAGTTAGAGCTCAAGTCAAATTTTGTAGCCTGTTACATGAACACAAACTTACCAACTAGTAAAATACTAGGTTGAACTACCATAAACATATTATGTATGCAATTTGTTAGTTAACAAATAATGATTACAGATAGATGATGTTTGTAACCATTCACTTTAACATTTTATCAACATTCATTGATGAATCTCAACATGGTTATTGGATGTCAATTATGAGACATTGCGGTTAATATTTGTATGTGGACATGTTGAATATGAGAGTTATTAGATTGAATTATAAGAAATGGATGAATCGGGATAGTTGCAGGAAAATATGTGGGGGGAAATCGATTTTGACTTGGTCAACGAAGACTTGACCATATTTTTTCAGTTGAAAAAAATTAGCAACGGCTGACGTGTGTTGCTAAATTCAGGTCAAGCTCGTGTCAACGAAGACTTAACCTGAAATTAGCAACGAAATACAAAAATTAGCAACGACTGATGTTCTGTTGTTAAATTTCCAGTTTCGCAATGGCTTTAGCCGTTGTTGATTAAATTTCACAAAAGGGAAAAAGTTGTTGCTAATAGCCGCAACATGGTGTTTTGCGACGATCGGTTTTCGTTGCAACCCCATTCAGCAACGAAAATAGTTTGTTGCTAAACCCTTAATTTGGTGTAATGTATTGTGTAAATCTTTATACTTGGTTTGCTGGTTTGGTGGACCTATAAACCGAATCGAAATCCAAATTTACTGATTAATCTTTACCTATCAAATCATTCAAATGCCTACTAAGCAGTTGTAAAGTCAGAATAAAAAAAAATAGCGGAAAAAAGGTATGGTTTGTTTACAAGTATAGGGAAGAGTAGTTACTCGAAAGCTAATAATGGTTCAAACCTAGCTTTCCATGTATCGGTATCTAACATAGGAATAGAATCCAACAGAGCATTTACTTGTTCAATGTTGCTATCATCGTCGAAATCCATGCTAAAATGGGCTAGACAACTCTCTAATGGATCTTCCGATATGATGTTTGGTAATGACTCTTGAACTAAGGTTCCTATCATGTTCACCTCTTCAATGCACGTGTCATCTAGCTCAGAATGCAGCTTATTGACATTAAAAATATTCAACTCAATAGTCATGTTACCAAAAGATAGATTCATAATACCATTTCGACAGTTTATGATCGCATTAGACGTAGCTAAAAATGGGCGACCTAAAATCACGGGTATCGGTTCTCTCGGTCGAGACAGGTTGGGTATCTAAGACCACAAAATACACAGGATAAATAAACTTGTCGACCTCAATAAGAACATCTTCTATCACACCACGAGGAATTTTAACAGACCTATCAGCCAACTGCAGTGTTATCTTGGTAGGTTTCAATTCACCAAGTCCTAGCTGTAAGTACACATGGTACGGCAGTAAGTTCACACTAGCTCCTAAGTCAAGTAAAGCTTTATCTACCCTATGTTTTCCTATCGTGCAAGCAATGGTAGGGGCACCTGGGTCTTTATATTTAGGAGTTGTGTTGTTCTGAATGATCGAACTTACATGACTAGCTATAAAGGCTTTTTTAGGGACACTAATATTGCGCTTTCGTGTACACATATCCTTAAGGAATTTGGCATAAGCCGGAAGTTTCCTAATTGCTTTTAGTAATGGAAAGTTTATGGTAACTTTCTTAAAAACCTTCATTATGTCATTAAAGTTGGATTCATTCTTTGTTGGTACTAATAGCTGGGGAAATGGGGCTCTAGGCATAAAATAGGGCCTCTCAGGAACCGAATCGGCATCATCAGAGATTTTATCACCCCCTCGCCTATGGATGGTCCCGAGGGGTGAACTACAGTATGCTCACTATCGGGCATGGTTACCTAATTGTCTACTACTCTGCCACTCCTAAGGGTTCTAACTGAATTCAATTGATGTGATGGTTTTTCGCCTACTTCATGAACTCCTCTAGGGTTTGTTTGTGTTTGACTAGGGAACCTACCTTTTTCTCTCAAGGACTCATTTATCAGACTAACCTGCGTTTTTAACTCCGCAATAGCTTGACTATTTTCTTGCCCTATTCTGTTACTAGCTTCTACGCTTTGTGAAAGTGATTGGTGCATCTTTTCAGTGTTTCGAATAAATGAGGCAAGAGTTTCTTCTAGACTTAAAATTTTCTTATCGAACTGATTTGAAACTGAGCTACTCCTGAAGGATTCTTAGTATAGCCAAAACCTGGGGGAGCATTCGAATTACTAAACTGACCTTGGTTCTGGTCCTTAGACCATGAGAGGTTCGGATGGTTTCTCCAACCAGGATTATAGGTCTCTGAATATGGGTCAAACTTTCGACGGTTATCAAATCTAGTGTTATTATTATAAAGAGCATTGGCTTTCTCTTCAATAGTCTGGCCTTCCCAAAAAGGCTCCACTCTACCACTAGTGTGACCCAATTCTAAAGCTTCTAACCTTTTAGCTATTGCTGCAATTTTGGCATCTGATTCAAAGCCTCCTTCTAGTCTATGAACGTTTCCTCTTCCTAGAAGAATTGTTTTCTTGGGTTCCCTACTATTTTCCCATTGCTGGGTCTTTTCGGCGATTTCATACAAATGTGTCATCGCCTCATCAACTGTTTGGTTTTCAAACCCACCTGTACACATAGATTCTACTGTGGTCGTAGTGGAATAATCTAAACCCTCATAAAGGATCTGAACTATCCTAACCTTTTCTAGACCATGATGAGGACATTGGGCTAATAAATCATTGAACCTTTCCAAATACCTATACAAAGATTCTCCCGCCTGTTGAGAAAACGTGCAGATTTGCGTCCTAATAGACGATGTTTTGTGCCTGGGGAAAAACTTGTTCAAAAAGGCAGATGTAAGTTGTTCATATGTTTCAATTGAACCAGAAGCCAAACTATATAGCCACGATTTGGCTTTATCTTTTAAGGAAAAAGGGAATAACCTGAGTTTCAAAGCATCATCATCAAGGTTTCTAATCTTTAGGGTACTACAAATTTCCTCAAAGTCCCTAACATGGAAATAGGGATTTTCATTTTCTTTCCCTAAGAAGATTGGGAGCAGCTGTAAGGTCTCAGGTTTAAGTTCATAAGTTGCTTCTGTTTCATCTAACCTGATACACGAGGGACGAGTAGTCCTGGTCGGATTCAACAAAGCTTTCAAAGTTGCCATTTCTGGCTCTATCGGAATATTAGGGATTGTCTCCTTGAACGGACGTTCAAAAATGGACTCTTCAAAAATCGGACTTTCTAAATTGAGGTAATCGGGACCTTTAGAACTACTAGGTTTTTCTTTAACAAATCTACCTAGGGCGTCTCTTTTACGTTCAGGCATGAAAAAGAATAAGGAAGGGGATTCTATGCAATCACAAATCAAGGCCGATTCAACCAAATCAAACCTATTGATTTCTAGCAAACAAAAAGCATGATGGCTCCACTTAGATTGTTTCTAGACCAGCTTCTAATCCTTCGAAAGGGAATTCATTACAATTTAAGCAAACCCTCTCGGAATCAATCCGAGTCAAAGTAAGTTGAATAGAGGCGAGGGAAGCTCGGTGGAGCTTTGATACCCAAGGCCTCACCGGAATCACAAGGCGGCGCAGTCACGCATTCAACTTACAGAACTTCGAAGTGTGCTTAAAAGAGTAACCAATATTTTTCGAATGACTTTCCTATTAAGCTCGTTACCCTATCGGTCTTGTTCTTGTAGGACCAGAATATCGCGACAGCAATACTTCGCGAGAGTAATAAACAACTACATTGCGAAGGTGTCGCAAGGAAATAATTTAAATGACGCACCAGATGATGACAACCAGAACATAAGAAAAGTGTGAAGACTTGGCGAGATTTAGGAGTGTCGCGAAGTCTAACACTTACATACTTGCGACGCTTCGCGAAGGATTCCCGAAAATAAAGGACAAGCTTAGCTGTCATCCACTATGTAATACCCTATATAAAGGGTCGAGTAAGTCTGTTGCAAGGGGGGATTCTTTTGGAATTGTTAAGCAAGTCATTAGGAGAGAGAAAATTAAGAGTGATTGTAATTTCTTTAGCTCTGTTCTACATTTCTTTGTAAACCTTTCAAGAAAACAATCAATAAAATATATTGTTACTCACCTTCAAATGGATTAATTAAGCAAATTCGAGTGAGGGGTGTAGTGTGGGATTTCCTGCAACTACATATGCGCTAGAAACAGGGACTGAAGAAGATTGAAGATCGAAGAGTGCAGTTAAAATCGTTTAAATCAAGAAAATGAGAAAGGAAAATGTTAAATCAGATGAGGTAGAGGAGTTAAGAAACAAGGAATATAACGAAGATATGGAATACAATTCAATTACAAAAGCAATGGTTAATGAATTTCACGAAAATATTAGAGGAAGGATACATAAACGAGATTTTGAAGGAAAGAAGATTATAGATGAGGAGAAGACATCGTCTTTGAAGGAATGGGAAAAACAAAAAATAACGTTCACAGCAGCAGAAGTGCCTAGAGAAAGTTTGAATCATACATCTCCACTAGTGATCACGATAAATGCAAGCGAAAAAAAGAAAGAATCGGCAAAAGCAGCGGAAGAATGGGCAATAAATAGAACTTTGGTGGATACAGGGAGTTTGGTGAGTATCATGTTTTACCATACCTACAAAAAATTAGGATATAAAGATGAAGAAATGAGTTCCCCAAGGTATTATATCCATGGTTTTGGAAAATCTATAACAGTACCTAAAGGAGAGATAAAATTACAAATTTTACTCGGAGAAATTGAAACACAGGTAACATTAAGTGTAGTGGATATGGAATCGCCGTACCACATATTGTTAGGGAGACCTTGGGTACATGCAATTAAGGCGGTAGCGTCAACATTCCATCAGTGCATCAAATTTCCTATGCCGAGTGGAATTGGTGAAATCAGAGGAGATATTGATAAAGGAAGAATAAATCATCAAATCGAAGTAAAGCATTATGAAGGGCAAGTGAAGAAGCGAAAAGATCGCAGGAAGATGGTAAAAGCAGCTAAGAAAGAAGAAGAATTTAGAATTTACACGATAAGAGCAAAAGAGGGAAAAGGAATACCTAGCGAAATCATGGGAAAAGGGAGTGAGTTCGCGAAGGAAATGAAAGGACCAACTCCTATGGGAGAACCGAAGTCTAGTTATATCGCAGTAGAACAAACAAAAGAAGTGAATGTTGGAACCGAGGAGGAGCCTAAAATCTTAAAAATTGGGACTAAAATGGAAGCGGATGAAGAAAGAAGAACTGTGATTTGTTTGCGAGATTACAAAGATATTTTCGCGTGGGATATGGATGAAATGCCTGGTATAGATCCATCGGTGGCTTGCCATAAATTGGAAATTGACAAGAATGTAAAACCATTTAAACAAAGAATTAGAAAGATCGCGACAAAGATATCATCCTCAAATAGAAGAAGAATTGCGAAAAATGTTGGACGCATGAATCATTAGACAAGCAAAATATCCCGAATGGATAGCAAATATGGTTATAGTCCCAAAGAAGAAAAAAGGAATAAGAATTTGTATAGACTTTACTGATCTAAACAAAGCTTGTCCTAAAGATAGTTTCCCATTACCAGATATTCCACAATTGGTTGAAGTAGTGGCAGGAAACGAAAAGATATCATCTCTTGATGGATATAAGGGTTACAATCAAATTCCTCTCGCCGAAGAAGATCAAGAACATACTGCTTTCTTTGCTCCAAGAGGATTGTATTGTTATACAAAAATGCCGTTTGGTTTACTGAAATGCTTAGGTGCGACATACCAAAGAATTGTGGAAAAGGTGTTCGCGAGATGGATACACAAAACATTAGAGGTATACGTAGATGATATGTTAATAAAAAGTAAAAAAGCAAAAGACCACGTACAGGATTTGAAAGAAATTTTTGAACAAATGAGGCAATTTAATATCAAAGTAAACCCAGAAAAATGTACCTTTGGAGTCGCCTCTGGAAAATTTTTAGGGTACATTGTATCCAAAGAAGGAATTCAAGTCGACCCAGAAAAAGTACAAGCAGTTCGCGATATGCCAACACCGGTGACAGTAAAAGATGTTCCAAAGTTAAATGGGTTGTTAGCCTCGCTAGGGAGGTTCATCTCGCGATCATCTGACAAATGCAAGCACTTTTTCAATATCCATAGAAAGGGATCGAAGTTTAAATGGACAGATGAGTGCGAGAAAGCCTTGCAAGGAATAAAGGAACATTTAATGGATATATCAATTTTGCAAAAAGCAGAAGAAGGAGAAGAATTGTTGATCTATCTAGCGACAACCTCGCATGCATTAAGTGTAGTGTTACTGCGAGTGGACGCAGGAGTAGAAAAACCAATTTATTACATCAGCAAAACTTTCAATGCTGCAGAAAGGAATTACTCAAAAATTGAAAAATTAATCTTGGCATTAGTTTATGCAACATTAAGCTTCGTATATATTTTCAAGCGCATGTTGTTAAGGTGGTGACAAAAGTACCAATAGAATCAGTGATGAAGAATTCAAAGAGGTCGGGAAGAGTTGAGAGATGGAATGCTCAAATAAGTCATTGCAAACTCAAATATGAAATACTATCTTCGCCAAAATCACAAGTTGTCGCAGACTTTTTAGCAGAATTTCCTTTGGAAGAGGATGAATCAGTAGAAGAAATGATGGATGTGGAAGAAGAACATGGAGATCCAAAAGATTTGTTGACAGAACCGAATAGATGGGAAATATTAGTAGATGGGTCATCAAATGGAGAAGGAAATGGAATAGGAATTGTTGTGATATCGCCAGAGGGCAATAAAATAGCTCTTTCTTTCAGATTGGAGTTTGCATCAACAAATAATGAAACGAGAATATGAAGCTATAATACATGCTTTGCGATTTGCAATAGAAATGAAGTCGGAGAATGTGAGGATTACTAGTGATTCACAATTGGCAATTCGCCAGATAAAAGAAGAATATGCCATAAACGAATTGTCTTTGCAAAAATATAAGAAACTTGTTGACGAGTTGTCGATGCAGATACCAAGAATAAAGTGGAGACATATATCAAGGAGAAATAATAGGCTCGCGGACGCTTTTGCCTTTATATCAAGTATGATGACAGATCCGATTGCGAGAAACATTAAAATACAAACACTTTTGATGCCGTCAATTGACAAAGAAGAAGAACAAGAAACCGATGTAATGGTAGTAGAAGATGGAGCACAAATACTTTGTGAAGAAGATTGGAGAGCAGAGCTTCATGCATATTTGATGACATGAGAAACACCAAGAAATAGATTAGAGACACATAAATTAAAAAGCCGTGCAACAAATTATGAATTAAGAGATGGAGTGCTATACCGACGATCTTTTAACGGGCCTTCACTTAGATGCTTAACAAGAAAGGAAGGGGAAATCATATTGAAGATGTTGCATAGTGGGGATGCTGGTAATCATAGTGGCGGAAGATCTTTAGCACATAAAGCAAAAATGCAGGGCTATTATTGGCCATATATGCATGAGGACGCGAAACAAGTGTCAAGGCGTTGCGAGGATTGCCAAAGGCATGGGAAGAAAATACATGCACCAGGAGCTCCGTTAAGTTCTTCAACAAGTGTCTGGCCATTTGGAAAATGGGGTTTAGACATTGTAGGACCATTTTTACCAGGAACGGGACAGAGAAGATATTTAATCGTCGCTACAGATTATTTCACAAAATGGGCAGAGGTGAAAGCGGTACAACACATTCGCGATAAGGATGTCTTTACTTTCATATTCGAGAATATTATATGCAGATTTGGGATTCCCGCACAGTTGGTATCTGACAATGGGAAACAATTTGAAGGACAAAATATAGAACTGCTGCTTAATGCATTTCAGATACGATGTGGAAAATCAACTCCTCTATACCCGCAGGCTAATGGCCAGGCAGAAGCAACAAATAAAACAATCGCAGACATACTGAAGAAAAAGTTAGAAGGATACAATAAAGGATGGTGCGAACAAGTGCATAATGCAGTATGGGCTTACAATACTACCAGAAGAGAAGCTACAGGGATGTCCCCCTTCTGTTTAACATATGGGGTTGAAGCTGTACTTCCAACAGAAGTTATGATTCCAACAACAAAGAAAGAGGCTTGGGAGAAGAATTTAAGTGCGGGTAATATTCTAATTAAGTTGGATGAACTAGAAGAAAAAAGAAAAAGAGCATTACAACATATGGAAAATTATCAGCGAAGATTGGCTAGGGAATATAACAAACGTGTCAAGATACGTGAATTTCAGCCAGGTGACTTGGTGCTGTGAGAAACACCTATATATCAGCGAGAAAATGGTGGCAAGCTGGCAAGAAAATGGGATGGACCTTATATCATCAAGGAGATAGTTGGTACAGGGGCATATAGATTGATGGATCCTGAAGGCAAAGATGTAGGACAAAAATTAAATAGGCCATGGAATAGGTTATATCTTAAGAAATATTACCCATAGAAGATGGGAGAAATGGAATGAGCCTGTGATGAAATGTTTTTGCGACAAATAGATTGTGAGATTGAAGAAAATAAAGCAAGATTGTGCGAATATTTCGCAAACAATGCATGATAACAAAAATGAATGAGTGAGTGAATGGGACGAACCTTTATGGCGTACACCCTAGTTCGCGAATAATATTTCGCAAGAGGCAAATGTAAGACCTAAAGTATGTCATATAAGGGGGTATCTCTTAACATGGCTCAGGGGGAAGGTTACACCGCTCCTGAAGCCTGGGTCATGGAAATTTGGGGCCCATGAAAGCCTATCCGGGAGAGATACCTTGGATTTCCAACTAATTATATAAGGTTATACCACCGTTGGGCGCCCGAGGGTCTCTTCCAAGGAGTCGATGTATGCTCAAGGCGCCGAGGTACACGGTTGAGCCAAGAGTGCCTGGGGCATTTGAAGTGTCTCGGCCATTCTTGGCAAGTCTTGGTATATCTTTTCGGCCCGAAGAAAACTCCACTTAGGGTGCAGTCTCGTAACCATAAACCATATATGTATAAGGGATAAGAGGTGCGAAAACAACCGGTTGTTGTTAAGACCGGATGGGAGGAGCTAGTCTTGTATGGCCGATGTACGCCTCCTTGAAGGGGCAACCAGGGAGAAGATAAGGGCGGCACCCTCCATTAGGGAGCTGATAAGTGTCAAAAGACGCAAATGTCATAAGACTTTATTTTCGCAAGGAAATTTAGACTTGTCATATTTGTGCAATGATCTGAAGAGGCAAAAATACTAACATGAAGGTGAGGCGAGATCAATGGGTTTTTTCATGAAAATGAAAAAACGTCCTGATTTTCGCCGCAACGCCGACAATGTCATGGGATTTTATGTTCGCAAGAATATTTAAACTTTGTTATAATGTCGCAAGTACAATATCCTGCAGAGGCAAAAATACTTGCGCAATGATAAGGCAAGGTCAATGGGTCATTACATGAAAATGTAAAGACGTCCTGCGATCCTGTCGCGATGAGGGATGGCAAAGTAAGACCTTTAACTAAGAAGGCAAAATAAGACCATACAATTAATGGTAAGACAAGATCAATAGGTTTCTTCATTGTGAAGAAATCCTGCGATCTTGTCGCAATAATACATTTCAACAAAAATAAAGGTAAACAAACATGCTTGCGAGATTATAATTGCGAGGCAAGATATATAGAGAAAGTAATAAGAGATTAATCATCAGGGAATTTGTCCTCCAAATCAAAAGAAGTACTTCAACAGAAATTCAAAAGCATCCTATGCAAAATGTCATCCAATTACAGAGAGAATTCAATTTTCCACATCAACTCTCTCGACAACAGGAGATGTTACTGGTTCTTCAACAATTTTATCGGCCTCTTTTCGCCCGGTTGGACGATTTTCATCGAAGTTCCTTCGTTTGGATCCCTTCTTACCGAAATTTCATCAATAGCGACTTCTTCGCAGCTTTGATAATCATAATCACCATCGGGGAATTGGGAACTTCATCATCACTCACTTCCGAGGTGCAACGAGATACGGGATCAAGAGATTTAGATAGCAAAACACTATTCACAAGAACTTGACTTTAAGATGAAGTTGACGAAGGAGCGCTTTCTGCTGGTTTTTACTCTCTATATCTTTGTAACCGCACATATAGTTGAATCTTCTTATGCTCTGTCGCGAGAATGCATAAGGGAAGTAGTAAGCATTTTATTCTCCTTGCGAATTTTTGAGTGGTCAGACTTCAAAGCAGTAAGGGAAAAATGAATATTTTTCTCAGACTCTGCGAAACAAAGAATAAAAGCAAAAAATATTATAACAAACAAAAATTATGAAGCACCGATAAATGAAGAATAGATGAGGCAGCCAACTGTTATGACTACCTTCCTTTTGAGAAATAAGGTGCTGGGTTAACGCCGAACAACTATTTTCCAGTTGGTCCATGGCGATATCAAAGTTATCTCCAACTAATCCTTTCAAACGAGCTCGCAGATTTTTCTCGTTAGAGATAAGTGTGGCATTTTCTTTCGCGGGGGGAAGAATTGGATTTCTCCAATTGGGAACATTGATCATTGAGTTGGTTTGCTTTTACACTTAAAGTTATTCTACCTTGAATAAATTTATCTTTCTCGATAGTAACTTCTTCAAGATTATTTCTCAGCGAGCGAAGAGATTGTTCTTGCTCTTTACACAATTTTTGACAAATATCATACTGCTGCGAGTAAACTGACACCTTGTTTAATAAAGTTCGCTCCTCTTGATAAAGAATTCCATTCTCATCTGATAAAGTTTCCAACTCTAAATTAGCTTTAGTCAAAGAATACGAGAGGCGAGATAAGTCATTACTTAACAAG
The DNA here is from genome assembly GCA_023531295.1 of Papaver armeniacum. Taxonomy (NCBI): domain Eukaryota; kingdom Viridiplantae; phylum Streptophyta; class Magnoliopsida; order Ranunculales; family Papaveraceae; genus Papaver; species Papaver armeniacum. Next base: position 61,778 of record JAJJWW010006507.1, on the reverse strand, counting down.
TCGTGTTTCTGAGCTAAATCAGCATTTTCCTTAGAAAGATTATCTATTTGGTCAACAACATATGTATGAAGATTATCTAATTGGTTATATTGCTCCACCCAAGAATCTTTATCAGCTCGAACTTCTTCAACAGTGAGATTCCAACCGATATATCTCCATTTTTCGTTTCTGGTTTAAAGCTTGAAGGGTGAACAAGGACTTTAGTTTTCAAAAAAAAAAAAAAAAAAAAAAAAAAGTAGAGGCAAAATGTACCTTTTAAATCTTCATTCTTCTTGCGAAGATTGTCGCAATCCAAAGAAATGTTGAGAAGATTGTTCTTTAAGATCTTAACTTCTTGCTCCAAAGATGTTTGCGACACCGTGTCGAGCCAAAGTATTTATTCAAGGATTCAAAAACACAAGACTTGATAGGATCGGTGGAGGTTTTCTTGACATCGTTCATGGTGTCGATAAAACTTTAAAAGCTACATCTATCCCTTCTAAGTTTTCTTTGGTAAGAGGGATAGACTCGGAAGAGGAGGAAGGAAAAGCCAATCATTCTTGATCATAAGAATGCCGATTGAAGAAGTCTGTAAACAGGTGAAGGAGAAAGAGAAGTATTAAGAGAAAGAGTGGAGAGGGGTACATTTTGAAGAATTTCATTCCACGAGAAAACTCGGAATTGATTTATCCTGCGAGGATATCGCAGAGAGGATGGATTATCTTGAAGAGAAGGGGTTGGTTTCTCTTGCGAGGCAATCGTTGGAAGAGATGAATCGCTTTGCGAAGGCACAACAGAGAAGAAATAAGTTTGAACCCGGTGAAAGGAAACGAAGGGTGCGACGGGCTTAGAGTGGCGATGCCTCTTGGGAGATCTACCTTCATTTTTGCCATCCTGCGAATTACAAGTTAAATAAGAAACAGAGGCAACAATATTGTTATTAAAAGAGTAAATGTTTCTTAAATACCTTGCCACTCGCAGGCTGCATTTTAGAAGCAAAGGATTTCAATTTTGAACCCAAGAAATATTAGGGTTCTTAACGGTGAATTTGGAGTTTAAGGTTTATCTTGGCTGAAATAAAAATGGTGGGATAAATATTAAAAGAAGAGCAATATTCAAATAAAAGACTACAATAAAAGAGATCAATCATGAAGTAATCAAAATTGGTGAAATCAACAGACCTTGATGCCATAGAAACAGTAGCAGAAGAATTAAAGCAGGAAGATAATGAAGGAAAACAGCAGAGAAAAATTGCAGACAATAAAGAAGATGAAGTAAAAAAAGAGAATTTTCAAAGGGAATTCCTCTTTAAATAGACGAGAGAAGGGTAACCGGACGAACCGGTAAAAAATAAAATCTTAGATACGTGTAAACAGTCATTCCTAAATTCACGGAATCTTGTCGGTAAAAGAAAAACGAACGGAAACTAAACGGTGGCGACATATCGAAACTGGTTCTTCAACATTAGTTCTCATGACATTCTCTACTTCGCAGAGAATACATGAGAAGAGGCAAGATGTAGGACCGAATATCGCGACAAAGAATACTTCGCGAGAGTAATAAACAACTACATTGCGAAGGTGTCGCAAGGAAATAATTTAAATGACACACCGATGACGACAGACGAACATAAGAAAAGTGTGAAGACTTGGCGAGATTTAGGAGTGTCGCGAAGTCTAACACTTACATACTTGCGACGCTTCGCGAAGGATTCCCGAAAATAAAGGACAAGCTTAGCTTTCATCCACTATGTAATACCCTATATAAAGGGTCGAGTAAGTCTGTTGCAAGGGGGGATTCTTTTGGAATTGTTAAGCAAGTCATTAGGAGAGAGAAAATTAAGAGTGATTGTAATTTCTTTAGCTCTGTTCTACATTTCTTTGTAAACCTTTCAAGAAAACAATCAATAAAATATATTGTTACTCACCTTCAAATGGATTAATTAAGCAAATTCGAGTGAGGGGTGTAGTGTGGGATTTCCTGCAACTACAGTTCTAGTCAAAATTTTAAGGCTTAGGTTCGCGTAGGTTACGTGTTCCTAAGGCGGGCAAGAAGAGAACGATGATGAAATCCGAACCCTTATCTTGTATGGCCAGGCCTTGCCCTTTACTAGAAAATTAAAGCAGCCGTATTCAAGTCCTCAGCATATATGCAAACGAAGGAGTCCAGTAACTCGCTGACAGGAGATTCGCGAGTGTTTAGAGTCTTACCTCCCGTTCCAGATGGGGGATGAATCAGTTGTAGCCGACTCGGGACACTGACTCCTATGTCAGTGTACGAACCCAAGGTGCAGAGACAATATCGTAATTGTCCTCCTTCTCTGCAAATAGTTTATATTTAAGAGTACCCTTCTTTAGGGTTTAAAAATAATGTCCAGAATGTCCAAATGTCCAAAAAGTCCAAAAATAAAAAGAAAAATTACAAAAATAATTATAAACCCTAATACAGTTTTCGAAAAACCCTAAAAAATAAAAATAAAAATAAAATTCTCTCTTTTCCTCGTTTCTTTTCGCTTTGTCTTTGACTCCAAGTCTTTAATTATTCACCAAATCTTTGGCTCAGCTTTCTTTTCGATCCGAGATCCAAAACCTGTAACCACAAGACAAATACCCAAGAAAACATAAAATAGAACAAAAGAATAAAAACCTAAAAAAAATAAATAAATCTAAAACCTAACCTAAACACAAGTCCGCGTCGGCGGCGCCAAAAATTGGTGAGATTTTTGAAAGTTGTTGTAAAGTGGTAAGAAAGATGTCGTTCCTCTCAGACTTGTGAAGGATTTTTTTTAGATTCAAATAAAACTAGAAAACTCAAAATAAGTTGTATCAAGATTTTAAAAGCACTGAGACTCAGGATTCCACCAATATCCAATTTTTATGTGAATTAATCTAATCAATATTCATGCAACTCTTTACGTTTAAAGTGATTCTAATAATTTTGCATAAGTAGATTTTCAGAATAACAAGTGTATTTCGAAAGCATAGAATATCAAAAACCTAGGTCTAAGCATATCCTATCAAGAGAAATCACAATTGCTTAAAGAAAACCATTCAATCAATTCTCAATCAAGGCAAATAATCATAAAAGAGCTTACAAAAATTAATTAAATAGAAATTACCACACAAATCATGGAAAATTGGCTTTCTCCGTCGCCTCAGCAATGGGTTTTAGCTCCTCATATTATTCACGTGCTCAAAATAATTGTTCATAGCTCAAAAGTGTGAAAAACAAGAGAAAGCTAATAACTCAGGCAGTTTGCAACGCTGAAGAGGCGTTACAAACAGACTGTTACAGAAGAAATAAGACTGCCTCTTAAACGATATTTCTTTTGTGTTGTTTGAATACGATATATGAAAACTTTTTTTGAATATAAGACTGCTTTGCGACTGACTCCGTTGGTCCAATGTTCTTCGTGTTCTTGATAATTGCAGCAGTAGCAGCAAAAATTCATGTAGCTCTGATTTCTTCTCCTCTCTGCCTCCGTTCGTTCCCAAAAGTCTCGAATGCCCCCCAACTAATCGAACCACCTATTTATATCACACAGAAACACAAGAAACCGAGATATACTTGATTTTCCTTCCTCCAAAAGTCACGGGACTTGGCTATTTGTTCTCTGCCAAGCTCCGATATTTCTTCTCCCTAACCCCTTCACGCGGCTCTGATGTATCCTACCGATAGGATATAGTCTCACAGAAGATATTCTTCTATATATAACCAAAACAGGACCGAGATTCTCTTTTTGTTACCGTAAATAGTTTCTACTTCCCTGTTTACGAACTTGAGATAAAATCTCCTTTTTAAACGGATCCAAGTCCACCACTTAACCCTGTTAACTCATAACAAGCCCAAGAAAATCCAACCGAGCCAGAAAATCCGAGTAAATATAGCCCGAATCACATCCAGACAATTATGCAGGTGGTAGAAAATTTTCCCGCCAAAATATATTTTGAACGAAGAAGACAGGGCGTCCCCCTAACCATTCCCGGGGTGCCCTTAACACCTGGGTGTCCTGGAGTGTAACTAACAATTAGGGTGCCCCTTATCAATGGTGTACCCCTTAGTAATTGAAGCGCCCCTTATCCAAATGAGGGGTTCCTTTAGTGATTTTCTCCCACAAGCGCAAAAACCACTTTTCTAGCCAAATTTGCCGCAAAAGCTTATTTCTCCAAAAACACCTACAAAGACATAAAATAACCAAATAAGTACAAGATCGAGCACTAACAATATACATAATTGAGATCCAAATAGACACATAAATGCGTCTATCAGCCGTTCACATATCTATGGCCATGCTGCTTCGCGCCTTCTCGGGCACACTCTATCTTTGACTACTGTTTCTGCTCTTGTGAACCCGTCCTATCCTAGGGACGAGCTAGCGGCCGTATTGGTGTTAAGGGAGGAGATAAGTGTACTGCGGGTTTTCAGGCAAGCCCGTCGGGATAAGGCACGCCAAGACCGCGATGAACACGAAGATACTCTAGCGTTGGCCCAAGGGGCGAAGGCTAAAGTGAAAATTATTCGAGACATATACAAACTGATAAGTGATGCCAATTGGGGGCTGTCCCAAGCCAACGTTCAGTGTGACTTATGGCGGAGGCCGTCGACGTAGATATTGCTCGTTGTCGCCTGTTGGTAGCTGGTTAGATTAGGTGCTAGCTTAGGACACAGTTTCCTTTATTTGCTTATTTATTTCATGCACTTCGCTTGTTGGATTTTTCCTTCCCAGTTTATATATATTTCAATCTCTCTCCTTTTCTTTCCGTTATGTTATCGAATTTTTCTCTTTGATTGATTCCTTTTTACCCAACCTCATCGACGTTGCCACATTGGTCTTAAGCCTCGGTTCTTGAGTCTCTAATATTTATGTCGAGGTTATCCTCTCTCTTAACCTTGTTTTGACACGTTTCTCAGCGTGCAAAAGGGGTATGAGAAATTGCTTCGTATTCCACGCCCTCTTCCTTCGTGTGTGTATATAAATACCCCCATGCTATTCTCGTTTCTTAATCTTGGAAATCGTTACATCTACTATTATATATATATATATTTTGCTTGGTAAGTCGCCATTATGGATAACTCTCTTCACGGGTATGTGCTATCCTTAGCGCCCATTTCCATGTTAGTCTCGGCTTCGTTCAAACAAGACGAGTTGAAGCGGCTTATGTTCGTGAAGGCCGAGGTTGGGGAACTTCGGACACAGAGAAAGATAAGCAGGGATGCTAAACGCGCGAATTTCAGAGCCCGGTACGAAGCGTATCAAACTGCTCAGGCCGAGTCCCCCGGTCGGGTATCATTGGAGATCCAACAGGCGCTGGACGAAGCTGTCACCGCTCGCGACACAGCCAATCAGTTATTCGCAACCTCTTTGATGATGGTGGCTACTATGGATCATGTCATCTCTGATTGTCATCTTTGGGTCCCTCGTCAGGGGGTCTTACCGCTTCTAGGTCATACTCTTACTTTAGAGGCCGCGTCCACAATTGTACCTCGACATTACCTTGAGGAAGAGTTGGATCGTTTATTGATTTTGAAGGAAGAGGCGGGTCTGCTGTGGACGCTTAGGATAATTCATCCAGATAAGGCGCGCAAGGAGTACGATGAGCATGAAGATACTCTTTCGATTGCTCGAGGGGCCGGTGTTGAAGACAACGTGATCCAGGACATCCTCAGGTTGGTGCATGAAGCCGATCAAGATCTTCGTTTGGCTACTGCACAATGTGCAGATGGTCGCTTGATGGTGGAAGCCTTAGACGCTGATATTGCTAGGTGTCGAGCACTGATGGATGGTTAAGTTTATCACTGTGGAATGTCTTTTTAGTTTAAATGTCTTTTGTACTATATTGGTGTGAATAAAGTCTTTGCTTTCAATTTCGAGGGTGATGTTATTTGCTTGTATACGAGTATATCGTGCCTTCGGTCCGTCTATTACCTGTTCTTCTCTTGTAGGGTTGTTGGGTAAGGTTTTTCGTTAGTTGAGCACAGTTATTCCTCCCTTTCTCTCTCTTCTGTCTCCCCCCCCTTTTTTTTCGCTTATGTATCTACCCCCTCCCCCCTCTTTTTTTAAGGGAGTTGGACGGGGCGGGCGTTGGTTAAACGCGCCTAGTCCCCCCCTTTTTTTTTTCAAGGGAGAAGGGTAGGGCGGGTGTTGTTTAAACGCGCCTATTCCACCCTGTTTATTTTCAAGGGATCTGGGTGGGGTGGGCGTTGTTTAAACGCGTCTACTCCCCCCTCTTTTTTTTCCAAAGGAGCTGGGTGGGGTGGGCGTTGTTTAACGCGCCTACTCCCCCCCCCTTTTTTTTTATTTTCAAGGGAGCCGGGTGGGGAGGGCGTTGTTTAAACGCGCCTACTCCCCCCTCTTTATTTTCAAAGGAGCCGGGTGGGGCGGGCGTTGTTTAAACGCCCCCTTTTTTTTTTTATTTTCAAGGAGCTGGGTGGGGGCGGGCGTTGTTTAAACGCGCCTACTCCCCCCTCTTTTTTTTGTTCAAAGGAGCTGGGTGGGGTGGGCGTTGTTTAAACGCGCTTACTCCCCCCCCCCCTTTTTAAAGGATTTGGACGGGGTGGGCGTTGGTTAAACGCGCATATTCCCGCTTTTTATTTTCGTACTCGTTGGTCGTTCGAATACTTTTGTCATTCCTGATTTCTTTGTGGTCTTGTCAGTTGATTAGGTGCCTTGGGCGTTCCTGAGGTTTTAACAAATATCAGTCAATCAGGCGCTTTTGACATTCCTGAGACCTTTTATGAAATTGTCATTTAATCGGGCGCCCTTGGCGTTCCCCAGACCTTTTGATGAGACTTGCCAGTCAATCAGGCACCCTTGGCGTTCCCGAGACCTTTTGTGAAACTTGCCGGTCAACCAGGTGCCTTTGGCTGTCCTGAAACCTTTCGTGAACGTCGGTCGGTCGAAGTGCCTTTGGCATTCCTGAGACCTTTTGTGAACTTGCCAGTTAATCAGGCGTCATTAGCATTCCTGAGACCTTTTGTGAATTTTGTCAGTCGATCAGGCGCCTTTGGCTGCCCTGAGACCTTTTGTGCACTTGTCAGTCAATCAGGCGTCATTAGCATTCATGAGACCTTTTGTGAATTTTGTCAGTCGATCAGACGCCTTTGGCTTCCCTGAGACCTTTTGTGAACTTGTCAATCAATCAGGCGCCATTATTATTCCTGAGACCTTTTGTGAATTTTGTCAGTCGGTCAGGCGCCTTTGGCTGCCCTGAGACCTTTGTGAACCTGTCAGTCAATCAGGCGCCATTAGCATTCCTGAGACCTTTTGTGAATTTTGTTAGTCGATCAGGCGCCTTTGGCATTCCTGAGACCTTTTGTGAACTTGTCAGTCGATCAGGCGCCATTAGCATTCCTAAGGCCTTTGGCATTCCTAAGACCTTTTGTGAACTTGCCAGTTAATCAGGCGCCATTAGCATTCCTGAGACCTTTTGTGAATTTTGTCAATCGATCAGACGCCTTTGGCTGCCCTGAGACCTTTTGTGAACTTGTCGATCAATCAGGCGCCATTATTATTCCTGAGACCTTTTGTGAATTTTGTCAGTCGATCAGGCGCCTTTGGCTGCCCTGAGACCTTTTGTGAACCTGTCAGTCAATCAGGCGCCATTAGCATTCCTGAGACCTTTTGTGAATTTTGTCAGTCGATCAGGCGCCTTTGGCATTCCTGAGACCTTTTGTGAACTTGTCAGTCGATCAGGCGCCATTAGCATTCCTGAGACCTTTTGTGAATTTTGTCGACGATCGGCGCCTTTGGCTGCCCCGAGACCTTTGTGCACTTGTCAGTCAATCAGGCGCCATTAGCATTCCTGAGACCTTTTGTGAATTTTGTCAATCGATCAGACGCCTTTGGCTGCCCTGAGACCTTTTGCGAATTTTTCAGTCAATCAGGCGCCTTTGACATTCCTGAGACCTTTTATGAAATTGTCATTTAATCGGGCGCCCTTGGCGTTCCCCAGACCTTTTGATGAGACTTGCCAGTCAATCAGGCACCCTTGGCGTTCCCGAGACCTTTTGTGAAATTTGCCGGTCAACCAGGCGCCTTTGGCTGTCCTGAAACCTTTCGTGAACGTCAGTCGGTCAGGTGCCTTTGGCATTCCTGAGACCTTTTGTGAACTTGCCAGTTAATCAGGCGTCATTAGCATTCCTAAGACCTTTTGTGAATTTTGTCAGTCGATCAGGCGCCTTTGGCTGCCCTGAGACCTTTTGTGCACTTGTCAGTCAATCAGGCGTCATTAGCATTCATGAGACCTTTTGTGAATTTTGTCAGTCGATCGGGCACGCCTTTGGCTTCCCTGAGACCTTTTGTGAACTTGTCAATCAATCAGGCGCCATTATTATTCCCGAGACCTTTTGTGAATTTTGTCGGTCGGTCGGGCGCCTTTGGCTGCCTGAGACCTTTTGTGAACCTGTCAGTCAATCAGGCGCCATTAGCATTCCTGAGACCTTTTGTGAATTTTGTCAGTCGATCAGGCGCCTTTGGCATTCCTGAAACCTTTTGTGAACTTGTCAGTCGATCAGGCGCCATTAGCATTCCTAAGGCCTTTGGCATTCCTGAGACCTTTTGTGAACTTGCCAGTTAATCAGGCGCCATTAGCATTCCTGAGACCTTTTGTGAATTTTGTCAGTCGATCAGACGCCTTTGGCTGCCCTGAGACCTTTTGTGAACTTGTCAATCAATCAAAGCGCCATTATTATTCCCGAGACCTTTTGTGAATTTTGTCGGGCCGATCAGGCGCCTTTGGCTGCCCTGAGACCTTTTGTGAACCTGTCAGTCAATCAGGCGCCATTAGCATTCCTGAGACCTTTTGTGAATTTTGTCAGTCGATCAGGCGCCTTTGGCATTCCTGAGACCTTTTGTGAACTTGTCAGTCGATCAGGCGCCATTAGCATTCCTGAGACCTTTTGTGAATTTTGTCAGTCGATCAGGCGCCTTTGGCTGCCCTGAGACCTTTTGTGCACTTGTCAGTCAATCAGGCGCCATTAGCATTCCTGAGACCTTTTGTGAATTTTGTCAATCGATCAGACGCCTTTGGCTGCCCTGAGACCTTTTGCGAATTTTTCAGTCAATCAGGCGCCTTTGGATGCCCTGAGACCTTTTATGCATACGCCATTTTTCCGACTTACTTTATTTCTTAAAGCGGGCATTTACAAGGTAGGACTCAAGCGTAAAATTTTTTTAACCACTTGCCATTGATAGGTGTTTTGACCTTGGTCCCATTCATGCGCCGATGCTTGTAGTATTCGCTTTCTGCCACTTTCTTTATTGTGAACGGGCCTTCCCACTTTGCTGCGAATTTGCCAGCACTTGCATTTCTCTGTACGTGCGGGGCGATTTTTAAGACTAGCTCATCAACCTTGAAGGTCCTCTCCTTTACACTCTGGTTGTAGTAGTTAGCTGCACGCTTCCTATAAGCTTCCGCGAACCTTTTTGCCCGTGCTCTTCTTTCCTCTATTGTGTCTAAATGGGCAAAGCGGCTCACTTCATCTGGCGTGGTATGGCTAGCCATTGCCACTCTTGCAGATGGGATTGCTATCTCTGCGGGCAGGATCGCATCTTCTCCGTAGACAAGTGAGTAAGGAGATGCGCCTGTAGAAATGCGCTTAGAAATCCTATACGCCCAGAGTGCCAACGGCAACTGCTCGTGCCATTCTCTATGGTGGTCATATACTATTCTACTGAGGATGCGGATGAGCGTCTTATTTGTTGCCTCCGCTTGCCCATTCCCTTTGGGATAATAAGGGGTAGACGTGTGGAGCCTTACATTGTATTGGCGGAGTAAATCAATTACATCCTTGTTCACGAATGATTTCGCGTTATCTGCCCTGATTATCATGGGCGCGCCGAACCTGCAAATGATGTGTTCTTTGATGAATGCGGCTATTTGATAGGTGTAGAATACACCTAATTTACTATCTAGTAGTTTATGCTTTCTTTGCTATTTTTCTTGTAAATTATGTATTTTACGCTTGTTTTGAGTTTTATAGCTACTTTGGAGTCGCACGGAGGAAAAGAAGAAGAAATTACTCTATTTGAGCCAAAAAGGGCAAAAAGGTCATTTCACAAGCGATTGATATATGGAGCCCAGTCAAGGTTAAGGGGCAACTCTTCTTGGAGGCGTACTAAACACAAACCAGCTACGGTTAAGGGGTTGTCATATAGGGTACCCCTTATCATTATTAGAAGTTGTAATTATCAATGGGTGGTCCTTATCTTGGGCGCAAATAGCTGTCCTATGTTAACCTAACCCTACAGACGAGAGGCGTTATTGTTCACTCATTCATTTTTCTCTGAAATTGAGAAACAGAAGTTGCAAACGAGATTGGCTGAAGCCAACTACTTGAAGCTCGATAATTTTCCGTCAAACCAAGAACAGAGAGTGGAATTGATTTGTGAATCTTAGAACAAGAAAACAAATTGGGTTTGAGCTATTTCAGTGAATCGGTAAAACAGGGAAGAGGAGAATCATCAAGGGTTTGGTAGATTAATGAATTGGGTTGGATCTGTACCGTAGTCGAATCAGGCGAGACTGATACTGAATCGAGAAATTGAGGTAGAGAGAATCTGTGACGAGTTGCCGCTGTTGAATACAAAGAAGAAATCGAGAGAAATCAGATGGGTTAATGGCGACTGAGCTCGATTATACCAGAAATAGAAGGTTAGGGTTTGAAGATGGGTTTGTGAGAGATCGAGAAGAATAAGCAGAGGGTTTGATCTGTGACGATGGGTTGGTGGTGGAATCGATCGATTCAATTCGACAGAGGAAGAAAATGAGTGTGGTTTGATGTCACGTCTGTGACGGAAAGAAGTAGAGAGGATGAATTGGAAGAAATCAGAGATGGTCTCAGAGATGAAGAACAGATGTTGCTGCTTTGATTAAACAGAAGAGAGATCGGTGATGGTCTGAGAACAAGAAGACCCTGACGTGGTTGGTGGGCTATTATGATTGAATCGGATGAAATGGGTCTGCAATGGTGGTAGTCTCTGATGTGAAGCTCAGGGAGATGAGGATTGAATCGGATGAAAGGGGTTCTGATGAGTTTTGGAGCTGTTGCTGTTGAACTCAGAGGGTGGAAGCCTGATGCTACATTGGTACTGTAATTGAAGCCATCTCAAGGCAAACAATTGGGTATGAGCTGAAGCTTGAAATGGTGAAACTAGATGAATGCTTAGGAATGTCACAGGAACTGATGAAGTAGAGGCCTGAAATTGGCCGGGAAAGCTCTGAAATAAACGAAACTCGGCCAAATCATCCTTCTGGCGAGTCGACTCGGACCGATCCGGACGATCCCGATGACCGATCCCAACCGAGTTCGTGTGACGATTCAGGTTAGGCGAATTAGATTAAGTCACTGAGTAAGCGGTGACTCGGTTTGACTCACCCGAGTAAGCCCGATTAGGCGAGTCGAAGCTAACTCGAGTCTGACTCACTCCTTCTCCTTGACCTTTGACTAACAGTTGACTGACGGTTGACCTGTTTGACCGTTAGTCCTAACGGTGGACTGACGGAATATTCCGTCGAATATTCCACTGACGGAGAAATTCTCAGGTGGCCGGTGGCGACTTATTCCGGCCGGAGTCCGGCCACAATCCCAGTTTTCCGGCGAGCAAAAATTCCAGAATTTTATATGGACTTCTCTCATGGGTGTGAAGACTTGGGCTAGGAATTGGATGGAGAATTGGACTCAAATTTGGAAAGAGAATGTGGAAGAGTTGAGAAAAGCTTGGATTTGGAAATTGAATTGCAAAAGAAAAAGGATTCTATTCCTTGGAAGATTTGGAGAATGTTGAAGCCTATAAATAGAGAAGTTTTACACATCTCTACACACATCTTTACACACACAATTCTTTTCTTTTCTTATTTCTTTGTGTGAACTCTTTAACATGAGTAGTTAATTTATTGATTGAGGATGAATTCCTAGTTCTTAATTTATGTTTTGAGTTTTGTTTTTAATTCTATCTTGAAGTTTTCACATGATTATCGTTTGTTTTTACTAATAGGAATGATCTTAAAGACATTCATGATTGATTGATAGATTGTTTAGAATGCATGCTAAATTGATTTGTTAATTTGATCTAAAGCTAGTGAAAGTTAGGGGATAAGTAATCGTTTCTTGACTCTTTACATAAGTAGCAAACACGAGACCTTGCGGAGGGATTCCGTGGAGCAATTGTGTGTAGAAACAACGTTAGCAAGTGGACCTTGAGCTAAGAGTCTAACTACTAATATCAACCTAAGAAATTCACAAAACTTAATGCATGAGCCAAGTTACATCTAGGTTGAGCTAATTCTAGGTGGCTTGGTGATTAGAATCCGGTAGTCGAGAACTTCCGTGTCCGGTGATACAAGGGATTTAGGGGTTTAGCACTGAGCTAGCTGCTTTACCTACGGTTGGTGATAATTTGTGACTAATAACAAGTAGAAAAGAACATAACTTGATTCATTGTTTCGTAACGAAGAAGGATTCCTTGATCTTGTCTCTCTTATTGCTTTCAACTTTATCTTTTAATTGTTTTGTTTATTTTCTTTTGCTTTTTACACCCCTTTTCGTGACAATTTTTACAACTAGAATCTCGTGCTCCTCGTGGGATCGACCTTGACTACCCTATATTACTTGTTAATTAGGTAGTAAAGTATTAATTAATTTGTTGTGGTACGACACGCATCACTATTGTGGCACCTACGCAATCTTTGAGGGGTATCGCCTTGACCCATTTCGACGCGTACTCGGTGGCGGTGATTATGTACTTATGTCGCTTTGAGGATGTTGGGTTGATTGTCCCTATAAGATCGAACCCCCAGCTGTGGAACGGCCAGGGCGTTACTATGCTATGCAATAGTTGATAGACGCATTTATGTGTCTAATTTGTCCTCAATGTTTCGTATTGTCATTACTCGTCTCGTCCTTATTATGGTATTTTGTGTGTTTTTTAGGTATTTTTGGAAATAAATATTTTTTGGAAAATTCGGCTCGAAATGTTGCTCGGAGCACCTCCAAAGGACAAGTGTTATTCGGACTCTCGTCTTTAGATAAGGGGTAACCCAATTGCTAAGGGGCACCCCAAGGAGGCACCTGCTATTCGCACCCTGCAATGGGATAAGGGGCACCTTCTTCAACCTTTCAAAAACTGGATTTTGGCGGGAATTTGGGTTTTGAAAACCCGATATTCTGCAGAGATGATTCAAACGAGTTTGAAGGAGAATCAATCGACGGAGTTTGTTGGAAACATTCTGTTTTGACCAAACAGGACTAGCATGTGTGTTAGAATCGCAAAACTTGGGCTGTACGCGTGGGAATGAAGCGAAACACAGCACGAGATATACTCGGGATTCTGTCAGGAGAGTTTGTGGAGATTACGTGTTTGGGGCGTGTAGATATCTCCCTTGCACGATCTTTACTCATTCTTAGACATGTTGGGGTGTTTAAATGGAATGCAGATGCGTGCAGAGATTAAAAAGGGAAATTATTCCCGTATTTTGCAAAAAAATAAAAGAAAAGATTTGGAGCAGTTATGAGGGGATATTTGATCGCTGTCAAGTATAAAAAGGCCTGTGGGAGCATAGAGAAGACTTATGGAGAGTTTGGGGAGGTTTTGGAGCACAACAGAGTGAAAATCAGTCGAGTGGCGTAATAGTTTTCTCGTCGCATTACACCAAGAACACGAAGAACAGACGGCCAAAGACCGCTGTTCTTCAACAAATGCTAACGACTCGCTTTTGTGGGTCGCATATTGGAGGCGAGACTTAAAGAAATAATAGTAACAGCAGCAGATTAATTTTTATCGTTCTCAGTAACAATTCGGTTTGTAACACTTATATCTCATTACAAACCCTATTTTTATTTGATATCTCTCCTTTTCATCATTTGTAAGCACCTTTGAGCAATAAAATCATATTTTGAGCGTGTTTCCAACATGATGAGCTAAACCCCATTCTTGGGACGACGGAGGAAGACGAATTTCATACATGGGTAAAATTATTTAATTCTTTTTTAAGACTTTTGCATTAATTTTAATTGAAATATGATTTGAATTAATTGGTTGTCATTTAATTTGATGATGTATGCTTAGCTTAAATGTTTTGATACATCATGCTTAGGATTTACAACCAATCTTTTGAGAATCTATCTTGGCAAAAATAAGAGTCCATGTTTTTATTTGTTGAGCGATAATTGTTAAAAGAATTAATATTTGAACCTTTCATTATGAGTTTGGCCGAATCCTGAGTCCCAACACATCTCTTCATCCTGTGACAATTTTTGTATATATTTTTCTCTTATTTTATTTTATTAATTCTTAAAATCAATCTCGTCAAGTCCGAGTGAACGACAACCTTACTACCACTTTCTACAACATCATTGAAAATAAACCATCAATTTTTGGCGCCGCCGACGCGGACTTGTGTATAGATTTGTTTTTAGGTTTTATTTTTATTTTTATTATTTTTGTTCTTTTTTACGCCTTTTGGTATTTCTTGTTTGTTTTCAGATTTGGAACTGAGCTAAAGAAAAAGGGAGAAATCGGTGAAAACAAAAGTGAAGCCAAAAAAAAAAAAAAAAGAGGAATCCAAAAGGAGTAGAAGATTTTGTATATTATATTATTTTATTTTTTTTAGAAACTGTAATTAGGTAATTATTTTTGTAATTTTTATTTTTGGACTTTTTAATTTTTGGACTTTATTTTTGGACCATTGGACATTTTTTTTTAAAACCCTAAGGAAGGGTTATTTAAATACAAACTGCACAGGGAAGGACGACGATTACGATATCGTCTCGGCCCCTCGGGTTCGTACATGACATAGGAGTCGTGGCCCGAGTCGACTTCAACGGTTCATCCCCCGTCTGGACGGAGGTAATAATTCTAAACACCCGCGAATCCCCGCCAAATGGGTTTACTGGATGATTTCGTGTGAATATATGTCGAGGAACCGAATCCACCGCTTTAATTTCCTAGTAAAGGGCAAGGACAGGCCATACAAGATAAGAGTTCGGATTTCATCACCGTTCTCTTCTTGCCCGCCTTAGGAAAACGAAACCAAACGCGAACCTAAGCCTAAAATTTTGACTAGAACGAGACCGATAGGGTAACGAGCTTAATAGGAAAGTCATTCGAAAAATATTGGTTACTCTTTAAGCATACTTCGAAGTTCATGATGGTTTCTGTAAGTTGAATGCGTGACTGCGCCGCCTTGTAATGCGGTGAGGCCTTGGGTATCAAAGCTCCACGCAGCTTCCCTCGCCTCTATTCAGCTTACTTAAACTCGGATTGATTCCAGAAAGGTTTGCTCAGATTGTAACGAATTCCCTTTCGAAGGATTAGAAGCTGGTCTAGAAACAATCTAAGTGGAGCCATCATGCTTTTTGTTTGCTAGAAATCAGTAGGTTTGTTTTGGTCGAGTC
Source organism: Papaver armeniacum (assembly GCA_023531295.1). Lineage (NCBI taxonomy): Eukaryota > Viridiplantae > Streptophyta > Magnoliopsida > Ranunculales > Papaveraceae > Papaver > Papaver armeniacum. The sequence continues at coordinate 46,406 of JAJJWW010006507.1, read as the reverse complement.
AGCCTTGTTTGTTTTTGTGTAGAATTCCCTTGCAGTTAGGATGTCAAACTGGTATTATAATGGCCATCATAATGAATATGAATATCCAACTGAACATTATGGACATCACACTTTTTATGACCATAGTGTGAATAGTGGTTGGGAACGCCAAACTTTGGAAGGTTATGGGTCATACCATGGTGAGCCCAATTACTATCCACATGTGCATCGGTCATTCGAGCAAGAAGATTATAGTAATAGTTCTTCGTCTCTAGAGGATACAATCAAACTTTTGAAAAGTAGTCCTTATTATGATCCTTCTGCTCCCTCTTCCTTCTTTAGAAGATATCCTCAATAGATTAACTCAAAACTTAGATCCAACACTAAGGGAACTTTCTTTGGAGGAGACCCTTGAGAGGATAGGCGAGTCGACACGTAGACTTGAGTTAGAGACGAATGAAAGTATTGCTCGAAATAACTTGAATTTCCAATATAGTGTATCCAATAATACCTTTGAGAATGAAGATAGTTATTCACATAATCAAGATGATGAGGTTAGAATTGGTAACACTAGTTGTTTAGATGAGGTTAAACCATTTTCATGTTATTATAATAATGATTATGATGAGGATAGTGTTGATGAAGAATTTGAAATAAATAGGTATAGTGATCAGGAACTTGCTACTCCAATTGAGCTTTATAATAATAGAGTTATTTCTGGTTCAGATCCTAATAATTTTAACAATTATTCACCTATTCAAAAGGACGAGGATTTGACTAGAGATACTGTTTTAGACGATGTAGTATTTCCTGTTTACGAAGTCGATAATGGTTTAGAAGAACGAGTTTGAGAATATTATTTTAGAGTCCAAGGATTTAGAAACAATAGTCTTAGACGAAGAAGATGAACTCGTAGAGCTTTTAAATATGAGTGAGGATGCATCACCTGAGTATAACCTAGAAGAAGCAATTGACCATTTTCAGGATTCCGATGATCTAGAAATTAGGGAAATTGTAGCTAGTCTTTCTAGAGACACCCAAAACTCTAAGTTTGGGGGTGATTATCACTCTCCTTGTGCCTTACCTTTAGCTCTTACAGAGATCCCTCACTTGGGACTTGACATATGTGCCTCAACCGTTTTACAAGATTATCTTCATACACGTTTTCCTGAACCTAGTTGTGTCCATAAAGAAGTTCAGTTGTTAGAAACCCATCCTCTGGTTGATGTGGTTAACCCAAAGCTATGATACCACGATTGACTTTGTTTTGCCACCAAATATTTTTCAACTAATTGTGGGAACGTTTAAGTTTCGGATGTGTTAATTATTAAGTTTTGAGACTGAGCCTAAGTACTTTAGGAAACTAGTACCGACACATTTGCTTAAGATTGACCGCAAGCTTCATCGTGGTCAATTATGTGAGTCAAAACTGATTGACTTAGAGGATCCTCAATTATTCAGGTTATTATTATGTGCTTCTAAATTTTTATTTGAGTTTTTCCAGACTCTAGAACCTGAACATTCGGATCTAACTTATGAGGAAACGCAACCCATGAAAACTTTTTATCTAGACCCTTTTATAGAGCCTGAACCCGAACCACAACTAGATGTAGTTGTCTTAAACAAAAAAATAGATAAGGGTGTATTGGATATCTTCCTGGTTTGTTGCAGTCTCCTCTTCTTGTGGTTAGCACTTTTTGATCCAAATGACCTGCAATTATTCCGGTTACTGCTATATGATTCTTCGAGGTGACTAATCCTTTCCAATGTCTGGCTGAAGACTTTAAACTTAGCACTTCTTGGGAGGTAACCCATGCTCATGCAACACGGTAATATCTTTCCTTATCTCTTTTGCTCCAAGTGGTAACAGTTTCTCATTGTTCATGCTTTTAATTTCATCTTTAGAACATTGAGGACAATGTTAGATTTAAGTTTGGGGGTATGGGAGAAACTTTTTGTTAGTTGCAATAAATAAACTCCAGAGCCTAGAAATTTATGCTTATTAAGGATGGCACTAACCAATCTAAGTGGATGGAAGCATTTTGGTTGTAGGAGTTGAGGAACCAATCTGATTAGATGGCAACATCAAAAGAGTCTATTCATAAAAGCACAGAGCTCAGGTGTTAGAAATAACATGATAGTTTCACCATATCTCGTTGAGTCCTTTTCACTTCTGTTTTTATTTTGTTTTGTTCTTTTAAACTATGTTTCTCTAAGTGATTAGGTGGGGCCCACGAATCAAGTTGTTACCAATGCTAGGGCGAATTAGAGTGATTGAGATACTAAAAAAAAAAAAAAAAAAAAAGAGAATTGAGACCCGGACCATCGTACCAACCGGAATAAATTCAATAAAGTCGACCACTTTGAACCCTTGTATATGCCAGTTGTGTTGACCTAGAGTTAGATTATCGACCACTTTGGTTCCCTTGTATATGCCGGTGTGTTGATATTAGTCGACTAGTATCTCGACCCATTAGGATAGGTTCATTTTGGCGGAGGCCTTGAGACGAATATGGGAAACACCGTTCACTTAGTAAACATCAAAACATCTATGTTTTCTCTATATCCATCTTCTTGATCTATCCATGTGATTAGTTTTGACTCACGGGTATTGATGTCCATAGTGCGACTATCCGAGTAGAGCTCGTGACTTATATATGATTTCTAGTATGCTTGAGTGCAAACTCGTGTACAAAGAATTGGAATTTCGCATCGGGGTACTTCCTCCTGTAGTCAATAAGTATGCCAACCAAGGAGATTCTTTAGTGCCTTCCAAGGTTACTGCGTAGATAGCTAGGGTCCAGGTAAAGGTTTTGTGGGTACACCTCACTGGTAAACCCCTCCGGAGACAACACTCACTAGGGCCGCCTAGGGGTTCAAATGATTTTTATTTTCTAGAATAAATTTGCTCGAGGACTAGCAAATAATAAGTTTGGGGGTATTTGATAGACGCATTTATGTGTCTAATTTGTCCTCAATGTTTCGTATTGTCGGTACTCGTCTCGTCCTTATTATGGTATTTTGTGTGTTTTTAGGTATTTTTGGAAATAAATATTTTTGGAAAATTCGGCTCGAAAAGTTGCTCGGAGCACCTCCAAAGGACAAGTGTTATTCGGACTCTCGTCTTTAGATAAGGGGTAACCCAATTGCTAAGGGGCACCCCAAGGAGGCACCTGCTATTCGCACCCCAGAACAGGATAAGGGGCACCTTCTTCAACCTTTCAAAACTGGATTTTGGCGGGAATTTGGGTTTTGAAACCCGATATTCTGCAGAGATGATTCAAACGAGTTTGAAGGAGATTCAATCGACGAGTTTGTTGGAAACATTCTGTTTTGAACAAACAAGGACTAGCATGTGTGTTAGAATCGCAAAACTTGGGTTGTACGCGTGGGAATGAAGCGAAACAGAGCACGAGATATACTCGGGATTACTCGTCAAAGGCGAGTTTGTGGAGATTACGTGTTTGGGGCGTGTAGATATATCCCTTGCACGATCTTTACTCATTCTTAGACAAGTTGGGGTGTTTAAATGGAATGCGGATGCGTGCGAGAGATTAAAAAGGAAATTATTCCCGTATTTTGCAAAAAAAATAAAAGAAAAGATTTGGAGCGATTATGAGGGGATATTTGATCGTTGTCAAGTATAAAAAGGCCTGTGGAGCATAAAGAAGACTTATGGAGAGTTTGGGGAGGTTTTGGAGCACAACAGAGTGAAAATCGGTCGAGTGGCGTAATAGTTTTCTGCTGGCACATTACACCAAGAACACGAAGAACAGACGGCCAAAGACCGCGTTCTTCAACAATGCTAACGACTCGCTTTTGTGGGTCGCATATTGGAGGCAGAGACTTAAAGAAATAGTAACAGCAATAACAGTTAATTTTATCATTCTCAGTAACAATTCGGTTTGTAACACTTATATCTTACAAAACCCGGTTTTTATTTGATATCTCTCCTTTTCATCATTTGTAAGCACCTTTGAGCAATAAAATCATATTTTGAGCGTGTTTCCAACATGATGAGCTAAACCCCATTACTGGGACGGCGGAGGAAGACGAATTTCATACATGGGTAAAATTATTTAATTCTTTTTTAAGACTTTTGTATTAATTTTAATTGAAATATGATTTGAATTAATTGGTTGTCATTTAATTTGATGATGTATGCTTAGCTTAAATGTTTTGATACATCATGCTTAGGATTTACAACCAATCTTTTGAGAATCTATCTTGGCAAAAATAAGAGTCCATGTTTTTATTTTTTGAGCGATAATTGTTAAAAGAATTAATATTTGAACCTTTCGTTATGAGTTTGGCCGAATCGTGAGTCCCAACACATCTCTTCATCCTGTGACAATTTTTGTATATATTTTTCTTTTATTTTCTTTTATTAATTCTTAAAATCAATCTCGTCAAGTCCGAGTGAACGACAACCTTACTACCACTTTCTACAACATCATTGAAAATAAACCATCAATAGTGCGTGGGGGGCTTGGATCAAGTTTCCATGTGTCTGGCACTGCAAGTATCTTCGGGCGTGTTCTGCGGTTTCACTTTCCATGGTCGGCCAGTAAAACCCTCCTTCGTAGAGTTATAGGAACAACTTTCGCATCCCCTGGTGCTCTGCATCGTGGGACGGGTCATGACTTCTATGGCTTCCTGATTTGACAGGCATCGCAGCGCTGCATTACCATAACTTCTCCGATACATAATGCCTTCATGCATGAAGAAACGCGCTGCCTTCTTTTGTATTTTTATTGTCATTTTATCCTGTCATCGCGACTTCCCGTGTTGGATGAAATCGATGTAAGGTTGTATCCAGTCTACTTCTTCGATCTGTGCGACTTCCTCTGCGGCGTGGCGGGGCTTGGCAATCGGCACAACTATCTTGGAGTGCTGCGCTTGAGCTGACATACTTGGCCAATATACGCCCATCCTTTGAAGCCTTCAGTATAGATGAACGGCACCTGGTCTGCCCACATGTTTCCGTGTGTAGTTCTCGGAGTAATTTCTCTGTCTCCCTTTTATTTACACATCTTGCGAGGGATCCTTCGACCGCCTCGTAGTACAACGCACCTTGGATCATCACGAACGCTTTAAGGCTTGAGTAGGAATCACTCGCTCTTCGTCCATCCGCTTCAAGTCTTCGGTGTATGCCTTTCTCCATCGTCCGCCTCCTCAATGGACAAGTCCTCTTTCCAAGTACTAGGTAGCCCTTTTCTTCGTCTGTAACCGTACCCTCTTCTTCGTCGTTTAATGATACCTTGCTTGCCAAGGTTTCCAGGGCGTCTGCGTGTTTATTTCCGCCTCTTCCAGTATGATCTAAAGTCAATCCCGTTTGACTCATCAGCCTTTGGGCCTCCGCCCTAGGGGGCTGTGCGGCTCTTTGACGTGGAAATCCTCGTTCACTTGATTCGTAACAAGCCGAGAATCGCATTTGACTTCAACGCCTCCAAGGTTAAGCTCTTTCGCCATTTGGAGTCCCAAAATTAGGGCTTCATACTCTGCCACATTATTACTGCATGGAAAATCCAGTTTGAACGAGTATGAGTAGTTCTCCTCGCGGGGCTTCAAGACTACTCCTGCTCCTCTCACGGACCCGTGAGAGGATCCGTCAAAGAACATGGTCCGAGGCTTGTCAACATCTGCGCGCGACCTCTCCAAGTATGTATTCGTGTACTTCATCGTCTCCTGCTCCTGGGAACATGGCCATGAGGTCGGCTATTGCTTGTCCCCTTATAGCGTTCGGCCGCTGGTACTTGAGATCGAATTCCAATAGTTGAAGCAACCATCGGTCGGTTCTCCCTGTAAGGACAGGATTCGAAGCCAGGTACGCTATCGGGTTCGCTGCTGCCACCACAATGGTTTCATGTGTTAGGAGGTAGGGTCGCAGCTTTTGAGTCGCGTATATGAAGGCCAAACATGCTTGCTCTACATGCGGGTATCTTAATTCTGCATCTCGTAGGACCCGACTCACGTAATAGATAGGTGACAGCTCAGTTCCCCCCATGTCTTGCGAGAACTGCGCAGATTTCTGAGCTGGTAAATACCGTGTAGAGATAAAGAGGGACTCCGCGTATCGGAGGTCTAAGAATCTTAGGGCTGACAAGACACTGCTTCAACTTTTCAAAGGCGGCACATTGTACCTCTCCCTATACGAAGGGTATACCTTTTTTCAGCAAGGGAAGGAACGCAGTCATCAGCTGTGCTAAACCAGGCACGAAGCGTCGTATGTACGATATTCGTCCTATAAAGGCTTGCAACTCTTTGGTGTTCGCCGGCGGTTCCATTGTTGTGATTGCTTCGACTTTGCTCGGGTCTACTTGAATTCCCTCATTAGTCACTACAAAGCCCAAGAATTTCCCGGATGTGACCCCAAATGCGCACTTGAGTGGGTTCATCTTGAGTTTGAATTTCCTGCATCTCTCAAAGGCCGTCATTAGGTGAGAGATGTGATCCTCGCCCTCTTGTCTCTTGACTACGATGTCGTAAACATATACTTCTACTGTCCGGTGCAAAGCAGGTCGTGGAAGATGGATGTCATGGCGTGCTGATACGTGCGCGGCGTTCTTCAATCCAAACGACATCACTATGTAGTAGAAGTTGCCGTATGGGGTTTGGAAGGCGGTTTTCTTTGTATCTGCAGGGTCCATCTTTACTTGGTTATATCCGTTGAAGCCATCCATGAAAGAATATCTTTTCTTTTTCCCGGTCGCGTCCGAGCGTCATGTCGATGTTTGGCAGCGGAAATCGTCATTTGGGCAAGCTCGGTTCAGGTCACTATAGTCTACACATCACCTAACGTTTCCATTTTTCTTGGTTACTGACACGATGTTAGCCAACCAAGTGGGGTGTCGTATTGGCTTAATGAATTTAGCTTTAAGTAGCCGCTCCACTTCCTCCTTTATCGCGAGGCGGTATCCCTAGGAAACTCGCGGCTTCTTTGCTTCACGGGTTTGAGTTCAGGCGATACTCTTAGATTATGTATCACGAGATCGCTATCTAAACCCGGCATTTCGTTATAGTCATAAGCGAAGACGTCCTTGTATTCTTTAAGTAATGCGATCAATGCTACCCTTTCCTCTTGGTCCAGATTCTTGCTTATCATGATGGAGCGCTTGTCTTCTTGTGTTCCTATGTTGATTTCTTCCATTTCATCCACGGTGAGGTCTTTTGGCGTTCGTTCCTCATTGGTTCTCGTAGTGACGCTTACCAACTGATCGCGTAATTTTTGGTCATCAATTGTGCTGTAGGAAGCTCGGACAAGCTTTGTTCTCGTGCTTTCATCGGAACCCCGCTTCACTCATCAACTCATCGGCGTGGTTTTGCTCATTTGCGGGCATTCCCTCGGCTAATTGATATAATCGGTACACATGTCCATCATCGGGCCTGGGAGTTGGAAACTGGGTTGCTCATCTTGCTTCCTTTTTCTTTCCATTGGTAACACCATCCTTGATGGACTGAACACGGATTTGGTGGGTTCCGCTGTTTCTTCGTCCCGCCACTTCGACAGCGGGGTGAGTCGAGCTTCAGGCATTTCGTCATCTTCTTTTGGCTAGTCATAGAAAATTGCATCCGTCATATATGCTTCTTCTGGGTTGAAAGGGTTGCTCGTGGAGGGAATTTGGTACTGCTTGCCTCCTATGTTAGTTTTTACACATTGATGGTACGTCGACGCGACTACTTTGTGGTTGAGTAGCCAGCCTCGCCCTAGTAACACATGGAAGGTAGTGTTATCTTCTAGAACATAAAAAGGGGTGGTCCTCGGATAGGACCAACCTTCATTGCTAGGTTAATGATTCCAATAGCTGTTTGGGCGTGGCCTCCAAACCCTTTCACCGTAGTGACCCGCATTCTTATCGCAGACCGTTGTATGCCTAAAACATCGAGCGTATGCATCGAAATCAGGTTTAAGGACGCGCCCCCGTCAACAAAAGCTCTTTTTAGCGGCTGTCTGTTGATATACACGGTGAGATATAGAGGCCTAAGGTGCTCTCCCGGGTAACAGATGTCTTCGTTGGTGAATACGATCGCCTCCTTTGGGAGAAGCCCACAGGGCCTCCCTGCTGCTATGGCCTTAGACGCTTCCTTGATTTGATCTTCGGCTGAAGCCGAGCGAATCGAAGAACTCGTTGAGCCAATACTGTCTTAGAAAATTGATGAGCCACGCCGCCCAGTTAGCAAAAGTAGAATTCTCCATATACACCTCGCATGCTTCTCCTTCATCCTCGGTCCAGGGCCTCCAGGCATCTCCGCTTGGGTCATGGGAAAGCATCATTACGTGATGTGAGGTGGTTTTTCCATCTTCCGCTTTGTTCATTTCAATCTCGCCTATTTCCATCTTCTTCTGAAACATCCTTCGCAGGTTGAAGCAGTCGATTGTAGGGTGTTGTATCCTCCAATGAAAGTGACCATAGCGCGCATCATTTTTTTCAAGAGTGCTAGGATCCATTTTTGTCGGGGGCAACTGGGTTTCCTTGTTTGCTACCCATTATTCTAATAATCCGACGATTTGTTCCTTCTTTACCAAGGCGAGTGGCGGGAGCGCTTGTGTTCCCCAACCCTCGCGATTATTATTTGCACGGGTATTTCTCGGCATGGTCGATACGGTGTTAACCGATTTTCGCCAAACATAATCCGAGCTTGGTTCTTTAATGCAATCGGCGATCTTTGCGGCCGCCTCCTCCCGCCTCTACAAATGTGGGGAAGCGAAAGTTTACCAGATTCTTTTTGAAAGATGGAGTCATCCCCGGACGCAAATTTCCACTAACGCTTCTTCTTTAACGTCTTCATGGCAATCGAGAGTGAGAAGGCGGAATCTAGCGATGTATTTTTCTATCTCATCGTCGATGCGGCATTGCACTTACTCGGGTCTATGGTTGTGACCTTCCTTTTGCTTGAATAGAACTTTCTTGAGAAAAAGCGTTGACATGGCCTGACCATGAATGGACGCTCCTTGGCTTGAGGTTGGCGTACCCGTGTGAACGTCGTATCGATCCGATTTCGGAAACTCTCTCAGACATAGCTTCCCATCCGCCGCGCGATCATTCATTGTAGACAGGAATCGACTGAGGTGCTCTCTCGCGTTGCCTTGGCCATTGTAGACCTTGAATTTTGGTGAAGTATAATTTTCAGGGTACTGATATTCTATGATTTCAGAGGAGTAAGCCAAGAAGTTATAATTGTCTTGTCTAATGATTCTGTAATTCAATTCTAGGTATTTTCCAATCGCCTCTTGTGTCATAGCCGCAAGCTCGTTTTCCACTTCCCTACATCTTCTCATGTTTCTTTAACATTTTCCACTCGCACTAGCCGCCTTCATGAGCTTTCTCGGCTCGTTCTTTACGTACGTGCTCTTCTAGTTCTTTTTGCATCTCCTCGGGAAAGTCAATGAGCGGCGCTTCCTCGCCCTCATGTTGTTTATCTTCTTCGCGTGATGTTTTATTTTCTCGCCTGCGTGATTGGGTCTGATACTATACCTACTCTCTCTCCTTCTGGGTTAATTGGGGTGTGTGTTTAGGTTTCCTGCCGCGCCTGAGATAGCGCCTTCTGTGTGTGTCATTGTAAGCTAGGCACGAGCCTCCGGGTGTGGTCGCCAAATGTTGAGGGGTGAATTTCAGTTTAGGTTCTACCCGTCCTAGCTATTACACATGACTTCACAATTCCAATAATAGTAAGAGAGAGAGTTGTCTTTCCATTGTACCTTGTCCTTTCTTTTATAGGCTTTCCTAAAAGCCCCTCTTTTTACTACTTCATGACACATGTCCTAATACCTCTTAATTACCCTTAATGCCATTCTTTAACATAACCCCTTCCTTCTTCATTAATTCCTCCTTTATCCTCCCATCTTTAATGGGTATCTTCTATTTGGGCTTGGGTTTAGTCCCCAAGTCCTACATCTTAACCCAAGTTCACCTCTATTCTTAGGGGCATCTCCAACTCGTTAAGGGGTATTATTTTCATGTATCAACAATCCCTAAAATATGTAATAAAGTAGCTAACAAACTTTCTAAATTCAAATAGAAAGTTTAGAGTCTAAAAAGTCTTGTTTGATAGCCCTCCTAGTGTCATAGAGGGTCAGTTATTGTTGGATGCTTTGAATCTTTCAAGTTAATAAAGTAAATTTCTTTTTTGCACCAAAAAAATATATAAATAAATTGTTCTTTCACCTTATTATATATTTTCAAAGCACCAATATTTTAATAAAACTTAAACGATAATACATTGCAAACAAAATTTTTGATATATGCTTACTTTTTAGCATTTTACGCTTCCATAAGAAATGAGCAACATCTCAAAAAGTATAACAATACTAACTACCAATTTCAAAAAATATTTTTAAAGTGGTCGTGGATGATAAGGTATGATATCTTGTAATACACTAATATAAAACATAGACGATAATAAATTTGAAATATGCTTAGTTTTTAGCATTTTACGTTTCCATAAGAAATGAGCATCGTCTGAAACGTATAACAGTATCAACTACCAATTTCAACAAATATTTTTTAAATGGTAGTAGATGATAAGGTCTGGTATCTCATAATACACTAATTTTGGTACAAACGTAAATTATTGTCAAAGGAACATATTAATATAAAATTACCTTCAAAATCATAATTACATAACTTTTATAAAAATGTATTGGATTAGGAGTTATAAGGATTATTAGATATCCGCTCTGCGAATCGGTGCGATTGAAACGGTGTCAACTCATTTTCCAAATCCTGCAATATTTTAGGTTTTTTTCCGATGAATAATATAGATCAAGCTACCATGAATGGAGTAATCGATCCTGGAGGAACCCAACAAGGTGTTAATCTGGCGATTATGAATCGTGAAGATACTGAAATGGAATTTCTTACGACAAAGAATATTGGGGGCAATCAAATTGAAAAGGGGTTTACCAATACGAGTGAGAGAGTTCAATATTCATACAAAGATGCTTTCCTAAGATCATCTGACTGCTGGAATTATCGTCTTTAAAGTTCAGATTTGGAGGAGTTAGAGGAAGAGTTTGAGAACCTTGAAACTACAGAAGAAAGGGCTGGTTTGGATGAAGATACAAGTATCCCAAGTATTGATTTAGATGCTGAAACAAAGAGAAGAATAATTCAACCATGGAAAAACTGTTTAATTTGGAAAGTTGGAAAAACGGTGGGATTCAAATACATTTCTCACAAGACTAAGGAAATGTGGAGGCTTATTTTGGAAAAATGCAAATTTTGGACATGGGTTCGATTACTTCATATTTAAATTTGAACATCAAGATGATTTCAAGCATGCTCTACTAGAAGGACTGTGGTTCATCAATGAAATAATCTTTCTCTCCAACGGTGGAAACCAAATTTCAAGCCTTCCGAAAATTTGTGATCAACAAGACAATAGTCTGGGCTAGACTACCGGAGTTGCCGATTGAATATTTTGATAGGGAAGTTCTCTTTAAAATTGCATCAAAAATTGGTATTCCTATTAAGATTGATAATATTACTGAGTCAATTTTAAGGGGTAAATATGCTCGTTTTTGTGTAGAGTTTGAAAAAGTGAGGTTACAACAACCACACCCAATATTTCGCTTGCAATCTGTATGGACAAACTCAATATACTTTTAAGAGAATCAACAAGACTCAATCTATAAAAAGTATATCAAAGAGTTTTATCTCTCTTTCTTGATTCAATTCTTTCTCAAGCAAATAGAAATTTGCGAGTCTAATTGAATACAAGAGAAATCACTTGAACGGTACCAAAGACCAATGTTCAAGGATCAATCAATTTCAATCAACAACCAAAGGTCGGATTTCCAAGTGATTGATTCAAACGCACAACCTGTGAAATTTCAATTATATAACAAAATATAATGCGAAATAGAAATAACACAGACATCAGAATTTTGTTAACGAGGAAACCGCAAATGCAGAAAAACCCCGGGACCTAGTCCAGATTGAACACCACACTGTATTAAGCCGCTACAGACACTAGCCTACTACAAACTAACTTCATTGCGACCGTAGTTGATCAATCTCACACCGAGGTATAGTTGCGCTCCTTACGTCTCGATACCAACAGGATACTACGAACTTGATTCCCTAAGCTGATCTCACCCACAACTAAGAGTTGCTACGACCCAAAAGTCGAAGATTTTAATAAAAAATTTGTATCACATGAAATAGATAAATCTGCCTCCCACGAAATACCTACAAGTTTTGTTCCGTCTTTTGATAAATCAAGGTGAACAGGAACCAATTGATAACCCGGACTTATATTCCCCAAGAACAGCCTAGTATTATCAATCACCTCGCAATAAACTTAATCGACGCGGCGAAAGAAGATATTTTGGAATCACAAACGATGAGACGGAGATGTTTGTGACTACTTTTCAATCTTGCCTATCGGAGATATAAATCTCAAGCCAATCGTTACGATTGTACTCAAAACGATAGAATCGGCAAGACCGGATCACAAACTACGAGAAAGTAGTATCGGTCCTGCTTCACAATCCCAATGAAGTCTTTAAGTCGCTAACCCGGTTTTCAAGAAGAAACCTAAGGTTAAAGGAGAATCGACTCTAGATAATATAACTAGTATCACACGGAAGGTGTGGGGATTAGGTTTCCCAGGTTGCTAGAGTTCTCCCTTATATAGTCTTTCAAATCGGGGTTTGCAATCAATGTTAGCTTGGTAACAAAGCATTCAATATTCACCGTTAGATGAAAACCTGATTAGGTTCAAGCTAATATCTTTCAACCGTTGGATCGAAAACTTAGCTTGTTACACACAAATGAAATGTACTATTTTGGGTTTATCTAACCGTACCCAAACATGAACATTTGTTAGTTCAACAATAGTTAACCAAATGGTTAGCCATATGAGCACTTTCATATCAACCATGTTCTTCTTCACCATAACTAGTTCAAATGACTCAAATGAACTAGTTAGAGAGTTGTTCAATTGCAAGGAAATCTTATGTAACTACACAAGACACAATCGAAGCAAAAACGATTTGATTCACTCGAATCAGTTCATGAACTATATAGCCACGGTTTGCATTTAGCATTCCTTAGTTAATATAAATAAGTTCACAAACAATCGTCTTTAGATATAACCAACTTAAGTTAAGAGACTTAGTTCGCGGACTTAAGTTCCCTAAGGAGTTCTCAAACCCCGAAGATTTTCTCGTGTCGAGAACTTTCGCCAGTTCGCGGACTGAGTTCACGGCTCTTGTTCCGGTTCTCTTGATCAAAAAAGTTCGCAAACTTCGGTTCAAGGAAAAAGGACTTATACATGTATGTGTTGCCACACAATGCTTATATCCATCATTGGTTATATGATCTAAACTCTCATTTCAATCATTGAAACATTCTTAGAGGACATTTCGTCAAAGTAAGCAATTTTCAAAGTGATTGAAACGTGTCATGACTTTCGTCACTAGGTAAAGATGAACTTGGCCAAAGCAAATCTTACCAACACATATTTCGAGAAATAGATAGGCGAGTTAAACTCGGCTCGAAATAGAAAATGTGTATAATCAAAGTCTATATAGCAAAACGACTTTTGTCTCAAAATAGGAGATAGAGTAGATAGACTTTTGAGTGATAGATAAATTCAAGTCTCCACATACCTTTTTTAGTCGATGAAGATCCATCGGTTCCTTGAGTAGTCCTTCGTCTTGTATGATGATTGCCATGGAGTTCTTGAGCTCAACTACACTTTCTATCCTAGTCCGAGACTTAGCTATAGTAGACTAGAAATCAAGACTTATAGTTTTGATCACTAACATTGACAAACATGCTTGAGATAGCAATGCATGCGAGTTCGACCGAGCAATGCTCTAACAATCTCCCCTTGGTCAATTTTAGTGACAAAACTATCAATACATATGGAATACAAAAAATAAATAAATAAACTTTTGTAGCTCCTATTCCACATGCCTAATCTTCAACATTACTCGAAATCTTCGTCACTTCCAAGTACTCCAATGATCCCAAAGGTTGTAAGTTCAGCATCATCGTTGTTGAAAATCCGTAGCTATAACAACGAAAAACAAGAGTTCTCAATCATTGTTATACGAGTGTCATAGTATCATTATATAGTATCAAAATTCAGTTGCATCACAACCGACAACAATACTATGGTGATATGTATCACTCCCCTTAGTCAATAATCCATCTCACATGGAAACCACTCCCCCTTACATAATGATCCGAAAACCATATGTATTTGTAGTGTGAACTACATATTAATTCTCCGCCTTTTGTCAATAAAATTGGCAAAGGTACAAAAACAGGATCCTAATAAAATTTCCGTAAGAGACATTTCATGACCAAAAGAAAGCACATATCATCTTATTTAGATGAAATCATATATCCGAAGCTAAATGCATTCATCAAGGAGTCTATAAAGACACAAGATAACCCTATAATATTCTACAGCCCGGTCCCCACAAAGATATGGCAATTAAGCACAAGTTCAATTAAGAACTCTCCCCATAATATGTCATTCCCGAAAGAACAACAAGAGCGATCTTAATTTCAAAAAAAAAGAAGGATTTATTTGGACATAACAAATCACATATGAGAATGAATTGAATCAAAATATTCAATTAAATTAACCACAAGAGAACCCATGATTAATTTAATTTGAAATGCTCAACATAAGTGAACTTATGGAGACTAAAAATACTCAATTAGATTAATCACAAGAGAACCCATAATTAATCTAATTGGAATACACAACCAAATTAACCACAAAAAGTAATCAATTTAATTGGTCATGCTCGACATAAGAGAACTTACGGAGCAACAACTAAATAACCAAACAGGGATGTTTAATTTAGTTGTTGTTGATGGTGGATTTTCATTTAAGGGCTGAAATTGTAAAAGCCAAAATTATGCGCTAACATCTTGCAAAAGATAAAGCCATTAATAAGTGATGAATACTTCTTCACTTTACTAATTCACCTAGAATGGAGCATGTGGCAACAATCCTAGTATTCTGAATTAAATACACGAAATTCATCCAGGTTGGAGCATGTAGCAACAATCCCATATACCCTATGAGCATTATTAATTAATGCATATCCACCTTGTATTTCCTATGTATTCATTAAATTAGGCATGACGGAGTGTTGTTCTCGGTAGAGCAACACGAATCTCCAAGCATTAATAATGAAGCATGTATGAAATACCCATACATGCTACAACTCTCGATGTGTTATACTAGCCCGATTGAGCATATTTGAACCTAGACCGACCATATCGGTCTCGGAAATCGATCACGACCATCCAACTTCACCAAAGATGATTGGATGGCTTAGATTAAATCCATGACCCCAAGCGGTATTGGAATATTCACCACCACCCAACGCGGGCCCCGCATGGTCGGTCTCCCAAAAGGGTGGCATAGCTTGCCAAACCGTCAAGCCAAAGCAAGATGGACGAAAAACCTAAATTAGGGTTTTGCGGCACATTACATGTATCGCAAAAGCAGTCTCAACCGTCCATCTTCGCAGGCATAGATGGAGGGTGTAGATGTAGATTCAAGGGCCCCGAACATGTCAACACAAACACCATGGGCCCGCCTACATACATGACCAATCGGTCGGGACCAACTATAGTTGGTCGTTCCGATTACGTGCGCCCAAACAAGGCATGACGCATGACCTGGGTGAAACCCTAATCGGGGTTTGAACAATCACGAGCGTCCATTTTCTCCTCGCGCGAATGAAGGGTCCCAGTGGAGACTAGCGAGTCCTGTGCGCATCAACATGACCACCAAGTGGGCCCTCTATCTCCACACCCGTCGTCCAAGACCAAACTTGGCTGTACACCTCGATTCGCACGCCCAAGCTAGGCGTGGTCACACTTCCCCCGACCACAACCCGATCTCGACCGCTCAAGTTTACCGAACAAATTGAGTGGCTTAGATAACGTTTCTATGGGACGATGAAGTACATGTATATATACCATCCTACCGTATGCACGTGGGCTGACTCGGCCAAGACCGACCAAGCTTGGTCATCTTGGAACGCGCGCCAAAATTGACATGACGCGCGGCTTTTGTAGCACCAAATTTATTGCAAATTGATCTCGGCCACTCAACTTCACGGACAAATTGAGTGGCCCCGATCACACTTTCACAAGACAATGAGATATGGGCGCCTACACCGTCATGTCGTCTAGACATATACACGATCGCCCTGTCAAAATTGTATCCCAAGCTTGGATTCGACCAAGGCAAGAGTGATGCTTGTGCACCTCTTCAAAACCTAATTCCATTAACGGTCGCGGATGAGTGTCTCAAAGATCATCTCGTCTCGGTCCAACTTCATCGGCTTGGTTATACAACCTCGGTCGGGAGTTAATTGGTCAGTGAGGCATCATGGTGATCACCACCCGTCACTTTACCACACCATGATGCAGTACCTGCATAGAATACACACGGTCCTTCACATGTATCGACTTCCTAAATAACTTAGTTATTTAATTGAGCATTACATGCTACTTTCTATGGGTCCCACGATCCACACACTCGAGACATCAATCATGTCACAAATTGGGGATACACACTGATATTGGTCCTGTGGTTTACAACGTGCAACGTGCAACGCGCCATCACAAGAACGTGTCGGAAGTCATGGACGGTTAGAGGTGACAGGTGGTTGTAACACCAACACACAACTCCACTACTCCATCACTTCACTTCTCCACTTCCCATGAGAGACGTGAATAAGGCTCAAATGACTTGTATAAATAGGTTTTCCTCCCTATTTCCAAAAACAACCATCCGAATACGAAGGCAAGTGTTGATACCATCGTATTCAAACACCGGAACTGATAGCCTACATCCTGCAAGCTAGTTCAGCTTTCTGATACAAGTCATACATAGCCAACACCTTCTTCGCTTCCCTCCCTAAGATCAACCCCATCTCATTCACTTTGTGACCGAAACAAGTCTGGAACGGGCATTTCTTGGTTTAGGACGGATTTGCACGAGTTGATTTCTCGAATCTACAAGCACTCCGTGCGAGTTGCATCTTTTAAGGTTTAGACTCATTTCTCATCCACACACCCCAAATTACCAAAACCTAGGCGAAAATAGTTTTCACCCATAAACAATTGGCGACCACGAGTGGGAGGTTGATCTCTCGGTTACAAAAATTGGATTCTCAATTTTCGGTTTTCATCTCGCGATGTATCCTCACCTTAAACCACGGGTGGTTCGGATATCATGGGAAGTGTAGCTAGAATGCTTTGGAGGATGTCTTGGCAAATCAAGCGGTGTCGCTAGAAGACGAGCGAGATATTCGCGTTTTGAATGATATAACGACACAATTACAAGAAGGGTCGGCGGCATCTACTCAAACAAAGTGCAAGAAACGCCGGACCCTTAGTCGAGTCACACTTTACCAAAGGAGATACGAAAGAGCGCGTAATCACGGGGGACTCGGGAGACGAACAGCATGGTCCGGCCAACAACGGAGCTCGAGGCAACTCCCACCCGAAGGAAAAGACTTGTCCGGGGTACCCACAGCGTCTGTAGAATAAAGAAAGGAGCTTGCAGCTTACGGATCCCTACTAGAAGATTTATATCTCAAGACCCGTTTCGAAGCCCGAAAAGACCTGTTCAATCGCATCGACCTTTCAACTAAGTGAAGAAATGCTTGAGGAAGAGATCAATCAAGGAACACGTGGGTACGAGAGGATGGGAGCGTTCAATTCGATCACTCGCGTGATATTACGACACCTTCCACACCCCATCACCCGGGGGCAAGCGATCCGCGGATATGATGGCACTCACAAGTCTTCCAACTTCATCTCCCAAACGTGCTCCACATCGAAGCCATGCGAGACACCACAACGCCCGCAAACGCGGGAAAAGCTAAACTCGAGAAGTACCTACAATTTCCGTTCCCAATGGAAAATATTTTGGAGTTCTTTGGAGCGTGGAGTACGAAACAAGAGAGTGGGCTACCTCTCGTATGGCGTCCACCAACCCGATCAAGAAGTAATGGACCCGAGGTATTGTCATTTCCACGGTTCCTTCACCACCCTACCGGTGAATGCAACACTTTGAAACACATTGTTGAGGAAGAAGTTTAATTCGGAGAATAGCATTCCTTATCGAGAGATTAATGCGGACGATTTCCTTAGAGAGGTTACTTCGGTTTGATACAAGTGAGGCTTCAAAAGCAAGTAAGTTCTATTCAACAATTTTACAAGAAAGATAGTTTTAGAATTCAGGGGACTTGGTATCCCTTGTAGGGAAGGAGGCTCAATGATCAAACTCCATGTTTGTTTCCATTCATATTTCCCTTTTATGCGACATTTGAAATTTCATATGATATATGCAATCATTCATGACCAAGATGCAAATTCCATTTAAAATAACCTCTTTCAGAAAAGTTATTCACAAAACCATCTCAAAATAAACCAATTCAATTACCTATTAATTCAAAACCGGAAGTCAAATTATGAAAGGAAATCCTCACTATCACTCAAAAAGAAATTATCTAAAAGAAAGACAAGTAGGTGGCACGAATCCTTCAAGGAAAGTCCTTCAGCAAAACAACTCGTCCTTGGGCAAGAGACTTTCATCCTTTGACACAGCTGACACCACTTCAACTCCTCAAACAACTTTTCAACCTCTTCTTCTGGCGAGTAAATACAACCGATGGACTTCATCTTGTAATTTTGGAGCTCTGGATCTCGGAGAACTCTTTTGAAGAACCAAGGATCATTGAAGTCGTAAATGCACAAACACATCTCGATGGCACTTCAGGTCTTCAATCATCTCCTCGACTGTTCGACCGGTGTGACGCTTATCCCATGGATAGAAAAATAAAAGCTTCCTGAACGTGGTTGACCAATGCAAGACGACTTTGAGCTTCGTAGTGGTAGCAATGTGGGCTGCTTCTCCCATATCGCCCAGTGTACAACCCTTCGGACCGAGATGGCAAACCAATCCTCAACCAACACATGACCGGGATAAGGGAGCAAAGAAGGGGAGGATCGAACAAAGCCCCAGACTGCCTTACCAATACTTCACCAATCACGGGAGCCTTGTCGGTTACGGGAGGTCTTTCGGAAGAAGTCACCACGACAGGCTTTATTGATTGGAACTGCTCGGAGACGTTCTTCAGGGAGCCACCTCGGCAATAGCGGATCTTGCCTCTCTTACATTCCTCCCATGTCTACTTCTCTGGTGCTAATTTCCATTATGGCCCCATCAACAAGATCATAAGGAGGCACCTCGTCCGTAGAACTTGCATCATCTCTGTCATTATCCTGAAAAGGAGCGGTTTCACCGGACTTCTCGGCATAATAATCGGTGTCGCGCGGACTTCTCAACATGAAGGCCAATGTTACCCAGACTTCTCGTTTTGAATGCGCGCCAACCTTGTGAAACATTCTCTTTCGAATTCCCCGATTTCAAGCAAGGATCACTCTTAGAAGAATTAACATTCTGGAGAAATGAAAGAATCGACGAAAGAGATTTAAATACCTTGCATATTGGAAGAATTGAGGATCCACCGAATCACGCGCGCTCTTATATCTTTCTCCTACTTGGGACCGTAATCATCGGCTCCGGGTCCGTTTGGTGGGAGTGGCTTCAACCCAGGAAATGCTTCTTGAACGTCGGAAGATGGCTAACCACGGGAATCTGTCACAACATCCTCAGAGAATTCTTGGAAAGCCAGGTTGCTTCTCCAAAATTCCTTATACTTATCGGTTACCACACTGGGTTTCTCCCAATAGGCCGAAGGGAAGACTACTGCGATGCCAAGAACACGTCGGCATCAAAGATACCCGGAGAAGTTCTTTCGGGCCTCGACGGACGGATAAAGGGAACACCTGGTCAAATCCCATTTGACGACGGCCTGTCAATGTTGTACGGAGTCACGGTAAAGAGCTTCGTTGAATAGAGACGGGATATATCCCGGAATGCGACCAAGTGCAGATAAATGAGTTCTCCAAATTTCATAGTGTTGGCATCGGTACACAACGCAGATCGTGACCATCATAAGCTTCTTTGGCAATGGAAGAGTGGATCGGCCCCGCCGAAATGAGAACGTTATCAAAGATATCCACGAGGCACCGGTTCGGACGCCTCCTCTCGCAAGGCTCGATCCACCATACAAATTGGGAATGAATAACTTTGGAAATGTTCCTGCACAATAAAAGCGAAGTGGACATAACTTTCTTGTATAGCATGCATATCCATTGCTAAGGCGTCCGTATGAGACACGATCCAAGGAACAAGGCACCTAAGGGAAGAACTTATTTTGCTAACTTTATAGCAATCTTAACGAGGACACTCCTTATGGTTTCTTTCCCGCCGTCATATATATCTCTCGGATAGCCACAAAGACATGAATGCAATCACGGCCGAGCTCGTTTTCCAACTCTCGATCCCAGGTTCTGGTCTACGGAAGACCACTCCGATACCCACCCCGGTGTAAAAGCATCTTGTATCTTTTTCTCCTCCCTTGTCCGGATCGTTCGAATTACGCCACCTTTTGGAGTATAGTGTCATAATCACGTTGTTCCGTGTCAGAAAGCTCATAATAAAAACTCCCAGCGACAGGAAGGTTCATCAACGCAGCTACGCTTTCCATAATAATAGTCATCTCTCCCCATCTAGATATAGATGTATGAGTAGAAGGGCGCCACCGAGAAATGAAAGTAATCAAACCTGCAACATCTTTCTTAATTTCAAGAGTAGCCGAGATGCCATGGGCATTAAGGATTTGCGCTTTGGTCAAATTAGCTTTAACATCCTTATTATTCAACATGCGTCTCATCCACCCTTCATAAGAACCCAGTGGAATATGACAAATCTTGAAGTCGATAGGAGAAGGCGGATATTCATTTCTTCAAAGACAGAACCTCATCACAAGTGTCAAGAAGAAGATGGATCGGCTTCCATATTTTACGAACTGAAAGGTGACTATCCTGTGAGAGGGATGTTTCCTAATGTTTGGAAAAGACAAGGTGAACAACTCATCAACAATGTTCGGCATATCTTTGAAGTCACAACACTTCCCGATTTGGCACCGACGTATCTCCGAGAAGACATATCAGAGTTCTTTTCTTCATTCTACAATATAAGACGGAGTCGGTACTTGTATAAAAACACGCAATACGTGTGTGAAATGCATTCACGTTGGAATACACAAGGCGGGATTGGGTCCAAACAGGGTGTTTATGGGTGAAAACACTCTGCAGAATTTGGTAATTTGGGGTGTGAATGAGGAATGAATTTAAACCTTAAACAAATGCCTTTACATGCGGTGAGTGCTTGTAGATCGAGAGATCAATCTGTTGCAGAGTCAGGCCTAAACCAAGAAATGGCCAATTCCAGACTTGTTTCGGTCACAAAGTGAAGGAGATGGGGTTGATCTTAGGGAGGGAAGCGAAGAAGGTGTTGAGATTGTGAAGGTGTTGGCTTGATTATGACTTGTAACAGAAAGATGAGCAAGCTCACGGTTGATGCAAGAAGGCTCTGGGTGTTTGAATACGATTTGTATTAACACTTGGTTTTAAATGTCTCGTACAACTTGTGTTGTTTCTCCTTGTCTCCTATTTTCTCTTGTTTTCTTGTTCTCTTGAAAATAAGGAGGAGAACCTATTTATACAAGTCATTGGAGCCTTATTCCCGTCTCTCGTGGGAAGTGGAGGAAGTGGGAGTGATGGAGTAGTGGAGTTGTGCGTCGGTGCCACACGACCGGTCTTGCCACTTCTCCTGTTCATCTCTAACCGTCCATGACTTCGACACGTTCTTGTGATGGCGCGTTGCACGCTCGCACGCGTAAACCGCCGGACCAATACCCCGATATGTATCCCAGTTTGTGACATGATTGATGTATGCAGAACTGAATGTGATCGTGGATCCCACGAAAGATAGTATGTAATGCTGAATGAATAAACTGTTATTCAGGAAGTGGATACTTGCGAGAAGTATCGCGTGTATTTTATGCGAATACTTTGCATTATGGTGTGGTAAAGTGATGGGTAATGATGCTCACCCATCAAATAACCTCACCGGGGTTGTTATAACCAAGGCGCTGGTGAAGTTGAGCGGATGAGATGATCTTTGAGACACTTTCATCTACACGATCAGATTAATGGATATTAGGGTTTTTGAAGAGGGCATAAACATCACTCTTTAGCTTGAGTCGGGAAACCAAGCATGGAAAGGGATTTGGAGAGGGCCGACTAGGGCATGTGTGTAGACGGCATGCGGTGTGCCGTCCAGCTCTCGCAGATCCCATGAAGGCGCGACCAGGCCACTCGGGTTGGGACCAGGTAAAGTTGAGTGGTTGAGACCTGCTTGCGCGAAAACCATTGCGCAAAAGGAGTTGGAAACCGCGTGACTTCCAAGTTTGGGCACGCGTTCAAGATTTGACCCGATCTTGGTCGGTCTTGGTCGTCATCTCGCGTGTAGGTGATAGGCGGGGTGTTCCACCTATACGACTATCCCATGAAAACGTGATCTAAGCCACTCAAATCATCCGGTGAAGTTGAGGCGGTCGAGATCGGTTTAGGGTTTGGGAGGTGTAACCACGCAAGTTTGGGCGTGCGTTTTGGATTGACCCGGGCATGATATGTCTTGGCGATCACATGAGGAGGTAAAGATGGGCCCACGGTGGTCATGCTGCATGACCGAACCCTTGCTTAATCTAATCGCGACCCTCCATTCGTGCGGAGAAGATGGACGCGCGTGATGACTTGAAACCCTATTTTTGGCTTTAGCCGTGCGCCACTCCTTGTTTGAGCGCATGCACCTGTTGTTTACAACCATGCGTGGTTGGTCTTGACGGTGGTCAAGTGTGTAGGTGGGGCCCCGGTGATCATGTTGACATGCTCCTGGCCCTTTGAGTCTACATCTACACCTCCATCTATACTGCAAGATGGATGGTTGAGACCATTTTGCGACACATGTAATATGCGCAAACCCTAATTTAGGTTTTCCGTCCATAACGCTTGGTATGAACGGTTTCTTGGCGAGGCTAGGCTAATGACCGAGCCATGCGGGGTCGGCCGTGGTATTCCATACCGTCAGGGGTGATGGAATTGATCCTGGGTCATCCACCATGTCATGGAGTTGGATGACTGCGATCGAGATCATATCGGACGTACGGTCAGGTCCGGATGCTTAAGGCTAGTATAACACACCGAGAGGGCTCAATCGGGCTAGTATAACACACCGAGAGGGGCTCGGGCTAGTATAACACACCGAGAATCGTACCGTACGGGTATTTCGTACATGGTTTCATTATAGTGTTTGGAGGTTCGTGTTACTCGTAAGAGTAACACTCGTCGTCATGCCACACCGATAATGAGTAATCGTGGAAATACAAGGCTGATATGAAATTCACGGAAGGGGATTGTTGCCACATGCTCCAACACGGAGAATTTCATGTATTCACGAAATGGATTGTTCTTACATGCTCCATTCTTGGTGAATTAAGTGAGGAGTATCCAACAACATAAATGGCTTTATCTTTTACAAGATGTCAGCGCATGATTTTTTAGGTTTTTACAAATTTAACCTTAAACGAAAATCCACCATCAACAACCGGTATTTTTCAAGTTTTCAAGTCCGGTATTGCTCAAGTTTCAAGTCCTGCATTGTTCAAGTCTCAAGTCCTAGTATTGTTCAAGTTTCAAGTCCTGGTATGTCTTCAAGTCTCAAGTCCGTATTGCTCAAGTTTCAAGTCCGTGTTAAGTCAAGGGCACGAGGCTGGTATAAAGGCATATTCACCAAAGTACATACACGATAAGGGACCCACGTTCAACCTTGTTATTGCTACACATGACCATATTTATTTTCACAACACGGTTCTCTTATGTCATGGGAATCATGTTCACGAAATTCAAGCCGAGTTCCTTTCCAAGCTACAACCTAAGAAGCTAGGTTTTGTATGCAACAATGAAAAAGGAGGCAAGACACAACATATTCATGGATTCACGGCTTGTTCTACTAAGCAATCCTAACAAATGTTGGCGTATGAATCTTAGTGGAAGAACTAAGCATAGTTTATATCTTGCAAAAGGTGTTTACCTAGCAAACTAGGGTTTTACCTTAAAAAAAAAAAAAAAAAAAAAACACGCTTACCTTGCTACGGACGGACGTACGGCGACGGCAAGCTCCGGCTACGGGGGCGGTTGGCGGCGGCAGTGGAGATCATGGACGAGAGCTGCCGAACAAAACAAAAAAAAAAAGAAAAAGTGTGAAGAAAAAATGAAAGGGGTCGGTCCTTTTATAGACAAAATTTGGAAGAATCCCAATAGAACAAGGATTCCTCTTTTGCTTGGATTCATCTTTTGATTCAAACACGCGAGGAAGGAAACTGCCCCACCAAAGGATTCCGTTGTTGCACAACGGCGTTTACATGGACAATCGCTTAGCTACGGTCAAAATTCCCTCCGGTAAATTTTCTTATCCCGTTTCCTCTTCACATAAGCATGTCACTATCTGCTCTCTACCCCACAATAGCTAACCATTATACGCCAGGTGGACTTAATGTTGATGGTGGATTCTTGTCATAATGAAATTGTAAAAGCTAAAATTATGCGCTAACATCTTGCAAAGATAAAGCCATTAATATGATGAATACTAACTTTACTAATTCACCTAGAATGAGCATGTGGCAACAATCCCACATTATGTGAATTAAATACACGAAATTCATCCAAAGTTGGAGCATGTAGCAACAATCCCATATACCATGTGAATTTACAGATTATTAATTAATGTACATCCACCTTGTATTTCCGGGATTCATTACCTATATGATGATTTAATTTGAAAGTGTTGTTCTCAGCAGAGCAACACGAATCTCCAAGCATTAATAATGAAGTATTGTATGAATACACAAAGCAACCTTGTAAGTATACCAGTCTTTACTGAGCATATTTGAAACCAGACTCCACTACATTGTCGTAAACGATCACGACTATCCAATCACCAAGATGATTGATGTAGCTAGATTAAATCCATGACCCTAAGCAGGTATTGGTTCACCATCACCTAACGCCAACTTCCGCATGGCTCACCTCTCAAAAGGGTGGTATAGCTTCGTCAAACCGCCCAAGCCAAAGTAAGATAAGACTTAAAAACCTTAATTGAGCTATGCACATTACATGTATCGCGAAATGCTCTCAACCGTCCATCTTCACAGTATGATGGAGGGTGTAGATGAGATTCATACCCAAAACATGTCAACATAAACACCGTATCCACCTACACATGACTAATTTGGCTCGACCAACTATAGTTGGTCGTCTACTGTTCGTGTGCCCAAACAAGGCATGACGCACGACCGGTGAAACCCTAATCAGGGTTTGAACAATCACAAGCGTCCATTTTCTCCTGCACGAATGAAGGGTCCAGGATTAGACTAAGCAGGTCCGGTGCGCATCAACATGACCACCGTGGGCCCATATATCTCCACACCCGATCGGCCAAGACCAAACTTGGTTGTACACCTCGATTCGCACGCCCAAGCTAGGCGTGGTCACACTTCCCGACCACAAACTGATCTCGACCGCTCAAGTTTACCGGACAAATTGAGTGGCTTAGATCACGTTTCTATGGGACGATGAAGTACAGGTATATATATCATCCCACCGTATCCACGCCGGGCTGATCGGCCAAGACCGACCAAGTTTGGTCGTCTTGGAATGCGCGCCCAAAATTGACATGACGCGCGGCTTTTGCGGCACCAAATTTCTGTTGCAAATTGATCTCGACCACTCAACTTCGCCGGACAAATTGAGTGGCCCAGATCACACTTTCACAAGACAATGAGATATTGGCGCCTACACTGTCATGTCGTAAACACACATGCACGATCGGCCCTGTCAAAATTGTATCCCAAGATTGGATTCGACCAAGTCGAAGAGTGATGCTTACGCACCTCTTTAAAAACCCTAATTCCATCAACGGTCGCGAGATGAGTGTCTCAAAGATCATCTCGTCCAGTCCAACTTCACCGGCTTGGTTATACAACCCCGGTCGAGATTTAATTGGTCGGTGAGGCATCATGGTGATCACCACCCGTCACTTTACCACACCATGATGCATTACCTGCATAGAATACACACGGTACTTCACAGGTATCGACTTCCTAAATAACTTAGTTATTTAATCGAGCATTACATGCTACTTTCTGTGGGTCCCACGATCCACACACTCGAGACATCAATCATGTCACAAATCGGGGATACACACTGGGGTATTGGTCCGGTGGTTTACAACATGCAGCGTGCAACGCGCCATCACAAGAACGCGTCGGGAAGTTGCGGATTTGCTAGAGATGACAGAGAAGTGAAAGACGGTCGTGGTAACACCAACACAACTCCACTATCCTATCTCCCGCTTCCTCCACTTCCCAATGAGAGACGTGAATAAGGCTCAAATGACTTATATAAATAAAGTTCTCCTCCCTATTTCCAAAAACAACAAGAACAAGTCCAGGATAATGAGGCAAGTGTTGATACCATCGTTATTCAAACACCGAATCGATAGCTTAAATCCTCGCAAGCCGGCCCCACCTTTCATACAAGTCATACATAGCCAACACCTTCACAATCTCAACACCTTCTTTCGCTTCCCTCCCTAAGATCAACCCCATCTCCCTTTACTTTGTGACCGAAACAAGTCTCGAACGGCCATTTCTTGGTTTAGGCCGGATTTACCTGGAATTGATTTCTCGAATCTACAAGCACTCCCGTCAAAAGGCATTTGTTTGGGGTTTAGACTTATTTCTCATCCACACATGCAAATTACCAAAACCGCAGAAATAGTTTTCACCATGTAAAACGAGTTGTACATGCTTGACATGTGCGGATCTCTACGGTGCAAAAACTAAGCCAAAGAATAATGGTGTTATTGTGCTTCAACAAGATACCTTATGAATAACACAGATAAAAATAAAAAATTGTGGATCGAGATGTGCGACCTTATATCAGTGGAATAAGCAAGGATTCATTCTATTTTCCATCAACATTTGCACAATGACATACAATAGACATAATCCTTGAAAACAAAGATTTTAACCTATCTTCCATCAATAATTGACATATTAAAGCTTAGCTTTTGTATTTACAAAGTTCATTCCTTTTTTATCAACACATGCATATCAACATAAAAGGACTTAACTTTTGACAAGGTATGGGATAATCATGTTCGCGGACGCAAACACACATATCCCATAAAAATTGCAATATATAAAATCATAAAGATTAATACTGCATAAATCATCTTCCAAACAAATTTTAGAATTTAAACAATAAATCCTAAAAACATGAAGATTTAAAAACGCTGACATAGTTATGTGTAATCACAATAATGGCTATTCCAAACTCTAGTTGTTCTTCTTCTCATAAAACCAGAAAATAGAAGATTTACTAGATAAATAAAAATAACAAGCTAAATCAAAACCCACTCCTATGCCAAAGCTTCACGAATCAAGTCAAATAGACTGTTTGTGATCCCTCATGAGTCTTGAGGTCTTTGAGCTTGTGATTGGAAAAGATCTGCAACTTTAGAAACAAGTATCTTCATTAAGAAGGTCTTTAACTAGTGCTTTTATGAGACCAAGGTCAGCGGAACCTTTTCCAACTCTGCCCTAACACAAGTCAAGACACCACAAAGTATCAAACAATGTGCTTTTCTTCCTCATAATATTTAAGAAAGTCATGAACTACTTCAGAGATCATATCCCCTTTCTCAACATCCTCATGTGTGTAGGCAAAGTAACATGAGGCATTGGGATGATCATCCCTCAACAAGAGTTCTTTTCTTCCTCCCTTCGGACTCAAAACCAATACTTTTATCAAGAAAGCTCTTAGTAACACCACAGGTTAGTGAAGAGGACAACATTATTGACAAACTAAAATAAAACCGAGTACGCAAACGTGACTCGAGGTTTGGTATTTATATGGTTTTGTAAGGAAGTTAGAGACCTTTTAGGTTACTAAGAATTGATTCAGATAGTAATGTGGGTACCCGTAAAACACAACTCCGACTCCAAGGAAAGTTTTAAGGTAAAAGCCTTTGCTACATGAAAATTCATAAATGGCTCAATAAATTCCATACATAGGAGTAATTTAGAGCACAAGAGTAGCAGCAACCTTTGTAAAGAAAGAAAAATAAAATTTACAAGAAACGATAAAAAAAAAACCTTAAGCAACCTTTTCTGCACCAGAGTTTAGCTATAAACGATACAGAAAATAGCTTCACCAAACGTAAGTAGTATGCTAACAATATACTGAATTGAACGTCTTTACTCAACAGGATTTTTTATGAGTAAGTTCTTTAACCCTTGTGATTAAGGTCGCCTGATGGCCTGTACGGGTCCTATTTTTCTTACGAAACCGGTCCTCCGTACAGGTGTTGACTGCACCTCATTTGAGGACCTACTGTAGAATGCAGGACTTGAAAATTGCATCTGTAAGACTTAGACGGTTCAAGACCTAGGGTTTCCCCTATTCAAAAAGTGCTTGATATAAAGAAATGATCCAAAAACACAAAAATATATCAAGTTTTATTAATCAAGATCAAACAAAATCCCATACTTATTGATACAAATCAAACCCCAAATTAATGTTCATATAAGCGAAACCATTAAATTTGAATCAAACAAAACCCTTTCTTTCTCCTGCAGGTTTTAATACACCTAAATCATGATCATTAGACAACCTCCTTATGTTAGTTTCACCAAAATCTAACGCATGGACCTTCCAACCAATCTAGCTTTCTTTTTTCCGAAACACGTGCAGACATGAAAGTACAACACCTATATATATATCTTCATCTCCCATTTGAAATCATAGTTCCTTCCGATTTCAAAAGGGGCTAACTTTTGCTTTCATTTGGATGAATAACTCACCCATAAATTCATTCATATCACCGGAAATCATATCAATGAGTGATTTCTGAAAATAAAACAAAGTAAAATAGAGAGAAATTACGTAACCCAAAGTCAATCTCAAATCAAACCTGCAAATTAATCTCAAACACATACCAATCTCTTTATATTAGTCAAGGGTTTCTTAAAAATAAAACCCAATTCTCAAATCAAACCCTAAACCAATCAACTAAATTCAAACATGCAATTAGTCGGTTACTTTAGAGAAAAAGAAGAACAATAATAGATCAACAGTACCGATCAAAGATGGTGGAAAAAGAGGTGAAAGTAGATCTCAAATCGACCACTGAGAAGGAAGAATAGACGATCGGCTCCCTCTCTGTTAATAAGAAGGAGAAAATGATGAATGATTTCAGATCGAGCAGTTTTATATATATCTCAAACTTACTATGGATAGCTCGATTAAATTCTAATAGAAATATCAACGGTTGATGTTAACGGTTTATATGGTCCGTACGGTAAATCCATTGGAACAGATTACCCCACTCAGTGAGTTTGGTTCCCAGCTCCCATTCCTATTCCTGTACTTGTTTGTTAGAATGCCGGTCCGGTTCTTTTTCCGTTCGTGCGGTTCACCTGCCCGATCTGCTCTTGTGGCAAATAAATTTACTTAGATTACAAAGGCATGATTCTGAGAGCTCATTAAAAGAATTGTGTTTTTGGTCGAATCTCTTTTCCTTCCGAATCTAGAAAATGATCCATTTTTATGGAGAAAATATCATAAAACTTAACTCTCATCAAAATATGAGACATAGTTTGAGTCCCTTACAGGATTTTTGCATCTGTAACTACAACTCATTGATAGTTTCCTTATTCCTTTAACATCTCCTTCAGATATTTCTCACCATCATAATTTTCGCTCCTTTCTCCTCGGAATCGATTCCACATTAAGGACAACATTATCTTCTCTTTGACGACATGAGAGACTTGTTCTTTCTTAAATGTTTTTTGTTAAGACTTTTGTTACGCCGACATTTGAGGAACTTCATTGTACTAACTCCTGTGAAAGCAGATGAAACCAACTGGTTTAGACATACGAATATCGTTTACACCCTTGAGGATTAAGTCTACAAGGTGTGTCAAGTCAACAAAAGGATTTTTATTCAAATCCAGAGTTTCCCTTTGTTTGCTGTAAACATTTTGCCTCACAAAGAGACATACTTTCTGATCACAAGAGTGATTAGACCGATGACACTTTGATCTGTGATCTCGTTGGGGAGATTTCTTCCTTCCATGGATGTAACATCCTGATTGGAGGAGACTAAAATATCTTTTCCCACCGGAAGGGGATTAGTTTACTCGGGAGTCGAACATTTCGACGTGGCGGAAATTGCTTGATATGTTGGGCTGCTTAGAGCATCCTTGAATAGAGATTTATTCAGCGTGTTCAATTTCAAAGCATCCTATTTGAGGTCATTTTCAAGAGATATCATACATGAGTTAATGATCTTCGTATTTTCTTTGAACTTGCAGGTCCACCAAAACACCAAATGAGAACATTGACATGATGTTTTAACCAATTAAATCTATCGGCTTGAATTACAACAAGATTTGAAATCAATCACTCTTTCACTGTTTCAGTTCATGCAATGGAACTCTTTTGAAGGGAATCGAAAAAACATGTCGGAGCTTCTGTCTAGGTTAAACTTGAGGCTTCATGTCTTTGATTGAAGAATCTTTCTCTTTAATAGAATTACAAGAGACAGCTTTATTTACCGGTGACATGTTACATGAGATATAGTATTATCTAAAGAGCTTATCGTTAAGAAACTTCAAACTTATAAGGTCTTGAACGTGTTTGCCTCCTCTCGATACCGATTGAAAAAGTGGGGCACAACAACCACACCCAATATTCGCTTAGTATTACGTATGGACAAACTCGATATACTTTTAAAGAGAATCAACAAGACTCAATCTATCAAAAGTATATCAAAAGAGTTTATCTCTCTTTTCTTGATTCAATTCTTTCTCAAGCAAATAGAAATTTGCAGTCTAATTGAATACAAGAGAAATCACTTGAATGGTACCAAAGACCAATGTTCAGGATCAATCAATTTCAATCAACAACCAAAGGCCTGATTTCCGATTGATAGATTCAAACGCACAACCTCATGATATTTCAATTATATAACAAAATATAATCATGAATAAACACATACACCAATTTTGTTAATCTAGGAAACCTAAAATGGAAAACTCCTTGGACCTAGTCCAGATTGAACACCATATTGTATTAAGCCGCTACAGACACTAGCCTACTACAAACTAACTTCGGTCTGGACTGTAGTTGAACCCCAATCAATCTCACTCTGATTCAAGGTACAGTTGCGATCCTTACGTCTCTGATACCAACAGGATACTACAAACTTGATTCCCTTAGCTGATCTCACCCACAACTAAGAGTTGCTACGACCCAAAGTCGAAGACTTTAATAAATAAATCTGTATCACACAGAAAAGTCTACAGAATAGATAAATCTGTCTCCCACAGAAATACCTACAAGTTTTGTTCTGTCTTTTGATAAATCAAGGTGAACAGGAACCAATTGATAACACGGACTTATATTCCCGAAGAACAACCTAGTATTATCAATCACCTCGCAATAAACTTAATCGACGCGGCGAAAGAAGATATTTTGGAATCACAAACGATGAGACGGATATGTTTGTGACTACTTTTCTATCTTGCCTATCGGAGATATAAATCTCAAGCCAATCGTTACGATTGTACTCAAAACGATAGAATCAGTAGATCGATCACACAACTACGAGAGTAAGATTTGGCCCGCTTCACAATCCCAATGAAGTCTTTGTCATTAACTTGGTTTTCAAGAAGAAACCTAAGGTTAAGGAGAATCGACTCTAGCTAATATAACTAGTATCACACGGAAGGTGGGGGATTAGGGCTTCCCAAACTAGATTTCTCCCTTATATAGTCTTTCAAATCAGGGTTGCAATCAATGTTTAGATTGGTGACAAAGCATTCAATATTCACCCGTTAGATGAAAAACTGATGATTCAAGCTAATATCTTTCAACCGTTGGATCGAAAACTTAGCTTGTTACACACAAATGAAATGTACTATTTTGGGTTTTATAACTGACTAAACATGAACATTTGTTGGTTCAAACAATAGTTAACCAAATGGTTGCCGTATGAGCACTTTCATATCAACCATGTTCTTTCACCATAACTAGTTCAAATGACCTTCAAATGAACTAGTTAGAGTTGTTCAATTGCAAGGAAATCTTATGTAACTACACAAGACACAATTCCATAAAACGATTTGATTCACCAACTCGGTTCATGAACTATATAGCCACGGTTTGCATTTAGCATTCCTTAGTTAATATAAATAAGTTCACAATCAATCGTCCTTGGTTCGTGACTTGGGGTCATGGCAGACTTAAGTTCCTAAGGAGTTCTCAAACTCAGAGATTTTCTCGGGTCGAGAACTTCCGCCAGTTCAGGATGAGTTCACGGATCTCTGTTCGGTTCTCTTGATCAACAAAGTTCGCAACCGGTTCAAGGAAAAAGGACTTATACATGTATGTGTTGCCACACAATGCTTACATCCATCATTGGTTATATGATCTAAACTCATTTCAATTATCAAACATTCTTGAGGACATTTCATTAAAGTAAGCAATTTTCAAAGTGATTGAAACGTGTCATGACTTTTCGTCACTAGGTAAAGATGAACTTGGACAAAGCAAAGCTTGCACAACACATATTTCGAGAAATAGATATGCGAGTTAAACTCGCCTCGAAATAGCAAATGTGTATAATCAAAGTCTATATAAAGAAAACGACTTTGGTCTCAAAATAGGAGATAGAGTAGATAGACTTTTTTTGAGTGATAGATAAATTCAAGTCTCCATATACCTTTTAGTCAATGAAGATCCACCAATTCCTTGAGTAGTCCTTCGTCTTATGATGATTTCCATGGAGCCCTTTAGCTCAACTACACTTTCTATCCAGTCCCGAGACTTAGCTATAGTAGACTAGAAACTCAAGACTTATAGTTTTGATCACTAACATTGACAAACATGCTTGAGATAGCAACGCATGCGAGTTCAACCTGCTAATGTTGCTCCAACCGTGTTGTAGCAAGTACAAATCAAAATGAAGACAACAATGAAGCTTTACGGACCTTGATGCTAGTGTCAAAGTGAACCAAAAATTCGATTATTACATCCTGGAAATGAGACCTGTGTGCTCATGGTCCATGAAATTGTGTTGTACCGGCCATAACCATATAAATAGCAAACCCTAATGTGCTTGGTAGTGTACTGAATCGAAGGGCAAAGGGTCAGGTATCTAACATTTTTGTTGCACTTGAAGTTAGTGATGTGTGATGAGTTATTGTGAAATGAGTAAATTGTGTAAGAACTGATGATAGAGAATAATGGGGGTCATTAAATAGATATGTTGGTTCCACTACCTACTAAAGGTGGCCAATATAACCATGATAGAATTTCCTCTCGTGCTTTTAATGCTAATAATAATAATGATAATAGCTTTCGATTCTGAGAATTCAAAGTGGTAAGCAAATTACTAAAATCACAAGATGAGGGAGCCTCTTCCTCATCTTTAGTGGGGTTATAGAAAGTGTTATGAGGAATAATAATATGGTGCTTGAAATTAGGAATCAAAGGTAATATGATGAATACTAATGCTATGATAAATAGTAAGGAAAAAAAGGATACCGCCACCGTGTTTAACAAGTCTTTCAATACGGAGCACCAAATGAGATTCTCAATATCTTTCACAAGAGTCAATGATGCCATGAGTGGAGGTGGATAGTGAGGATCTGGTCAGGGTCAGAGCCCAACAAGAACCGAATGCAAATGGAATCGGTTTGGATGGAGATATTAATAACAAATACCAAGAAAAATCTGCGCTTAGTTCACCACTTAAGAGATAGAGGAGCTCCACCACCAACTCGGTCATGGAGTCCGTCAGTGATAGTGCACATGCCGGAGAATGAATGTGCATGGGTTTTTAGAGTAGGTCAAAAATCTTGAGGCCAATCCGACTTTCAAGGTCCAACTGAATCATCAAAACCCAAGTGTTTACGAAGAAGGGAGGAAGAAGTAGAATGCGACTCAAAGATGTGGGTCGAGGAAACAATATTGGAGGTCATAATGGCTCCAATCGGTGGAAACTCCATCCCTAATAAAAAGCCCAAAAGGACTCTAGCACGAGATGCGATTCTTACTGTTGGATTGATGACCGACCAAAGCGAATGTTCAAGACGAGACTCCCCAATGATGTCGATGAACCACAGGATGCGGAGAGTTGGAGGACTTTCGAGGCCTATGAAGCCACATGTGCTTAACCCAAGTTTGTCTCTTCCTTCTTCTTTTCCATTTAGATTTTGTCTTGGAATTGTAGAGGTCTTGCTAGGCCTTCTTTGTGCGTGTTATGAAGAGTTGATTAAAAGGCACAACCCCTGCTGTGGCCTTACTTGAAACTAGGGTATTAGAAGATAGTGTTCTTTGCGATTGTGAGAAAATTAGGATTCTCTTCATTCCCTCATTGTAGACCCTCATGGATACTCGGGAGGTCTTGTTTTGTTGTGGAGATAGTGAAGTTGATATTGAAAGCCATCAAGAAGTCAAGATGGGCAATTCATGCTTGTTGTTACGGCCAAGTTTTAACACCTTGATTTTGTCCTCTCCATGGGACATGCGTAAAGTTTGTAGGAAGAGAATGTGGGATGAGTTGGGAGTTATCTCCAAAATTCCTAATACGGAATGGATGGTGATAGTGATCTTAATACTATTGCTAAAAGTTAGAGAAGTGGGAGGTAACATGCCTTCTTCCAATCAACTTTCTGAACTTAAGGAGGTGGTGAACAATCGTGGCTTATTGATCTTGGCTTTAATGGCCCAATATATACTTGGAACAACAAGAGAGCCGGAGCGGCTAATATCAAGGAGCGCATTGATGTACGTTGCTAACAAAAATCGCGGCATGATTCCATAATGCTCAGGTATATCATTTACCCTACTATAATTGATCATAGGGCTATTATTGTTGATTTAGATCCCAAAAGCAAGTTTAAGCAAGACCCTTAGGCTAGAGGTCGCTTTGACCGAGGACCCTAGATATGAGGTTGTTGTTGCTAATTCTTGGTCTTGCCAAGGTAGTAATTCCATTAGCAAAAACTTCATTGATAATGTTACTAAGATTCAGGTTGAATCCAAAATGGAATAAACATGTTTTTGGTAATTTGTTTCACAAATTGATGATGCCCATGAGCAACTTATTTTAAGCCAAATGATTTTGATAACTAGCCATCTCGATGATGCTAAACTTAAAATGACTAACCCGCTTCATTGAGTATCTTAGATCAAATCTTGAGGGAGGTGTATTGGGAACCTAAATCCAGTCTCTTGGCTGAGGGATGGAGACCTCAATACAAAAGTTTTTTCACACTTCAACTATTGTCTTGAGGAAGAGAAACTCCATTGTTATGCTTTTAAAGATAATAGTGGGTAATTGATTGTTCAGTAAGGATATTGAGTCTCACATTATGGATCATTTTAGGGAATTGTTTAACTCTTGTATTTCTCGATGTGTCTAATAGTGAAATAGCGGTTGTTTCTCCTCGTTGTTACCGCTTAGGACAACTTGCAAACTTAGGCGTGATGTAAGTGTATGTGATTAGGGCAAAGTATTTGGCAAACGGGTGCTCTCAAGGACCCCGGTCACGTGTTTGCAAGGTATCTTCTAGCTCAAGTAATGGAAGTATGGGTGATAGTGTCGTTTCCCCGGTAAAAGATTTCTTCTCCACCGGTCGAGTTATATGCTAATCTCAATAAAACGTTTATTGCTCTTATTCCTAAAGTTAATAATCCCACTTGCATAAGATATAAGTTTATTAGCTTATGTAATTTTAGTATGTAAATTATTACTAAAATTTTAACTAATGGCTAGAACATTTCTAAGTAGAATTGTGTCTTCCAACCAGCATGCTTTCATTCCCCGAAGATGTTTGCTTGATTCTACTATTTTGTGCAATGAGATCATCCATTCTTTTAAGAAGAAAAAAAGGTGTTAAGGGGTGGATGGACTTAAAATTAGATTTTGATAAGGCTTATGATCGAATTAGTTGGAATTTTCTTGAAAAGATTCTAATTTGTAATGACTTTGATCAGGTGTTTGTTGGGATGGATTATGGAAGTGTGTTTCTGCTGTTTCGTTCCAAGTGCTTATTAACGGATCTTTAGTCCTAGATTTACGCCCTCTAATGAGTTTTAACACAAGGGGATCCTTTATCCCCTTATCTTTTATTTTGTGTCTTGAAGTGTTAACTAGACTCATCAATCTT
Organism: Papaver armeniacum; assembly: GCA_023531295.1. NCBI lineage: Eukaryota > Viridiplantae > Streptophyta > Magnoliopsida > Ranunculales > Papaveraceae > Papaver > Papaver armeniacum. The sequence continues at coordinate 10,156 of JAJJWW010006507.1, read as the reverse complement.
CATATTGCTAATAAGTCTCTTCTCGGTTTTACCATTGCTAGTGAGGCTCCTATGGTCACTCATTCTCTTTTGGCCGATGACGGTATTATCTTTCCTTCAAGGCTTCCTACAAGAATGCTTTTAAATCTGAGAGCATTATCGGACAAATTACGCTTCTGGACAGGTCAAAGGATAAATGACAAAATCCACTTTGTTGTTCTCTCAATATAGGTAGGAGCTTTTCCCGGTTTGGCTAATGCACCAAGGTTCAAGTTGCTACCAGCCTGTGCAGTACTTAGGTGTCCCTTTACAATGGGATGCACTGAATTAGTAGAAAAACTTATGTTGATATTGTTGATAAAATGAGTAATAGGCTTCAGGTTGGAAATATAAGAATCTAAATACATTTTGGTAGAAATACCATGTTAAGTGCTTATAGACCCTATTTTTCATGTTATGTCCGTTGTCAAACTTCCCAAGGGTTTGTTGAATAAACTTGATAAGTTTAGAGAAACTTTTTCCTGGGGTGACAAGGATAGCGAGAAAAATCCATAATGTTAAGTGGTCAATTGCCTCTATAGACCTAGGGATTTAGGTGGAGTGAACATTAGAAATTTGGAGTTTAACAACCTAGCTCTTCAAGATGGCTTGGAAGATGTCGGTGAGCCCGACGCATCGTGGCTAAGTTAGTATGGATAAAATATCATACAAGATAGGTTTTGGGATACCACTTCAAATTCGCGTGTCGGCGCCTTGAGAAGCATTCTTCAGGTGTAGAGATGTCATTAGGGACCTGTTGAGGTGGAGTATAGGAGATGGCATGCATGTTGACTTAAGGGGGACAAGTGGATTGGAGACTCTGTCATAGCTTCTTTAGTTAATCGTGATAATACCGATCTTCCTAGAGAATTAGTCGTTCTTACATTGATTCAAATACCTATGAATGGGATACTACAAAAATTGGATAATACTGGGATCCTTTTATATTGTTGAGTCCATTAGGTCAATTCCTATTAGCAAATGGTTCCGATAATAGTGATAGGCTCATCCGGTTTGGTAGTAAGTCCATTCATCACAGCAAGATGCTTATAGGTATATTCAAAGAAAGAACATTTGTGAGGAGACTCAGAACAAGGACAGAATTCCTTTGACACTTATGCCCGTTCAAACATAAATTCTTTTGTATTATGCCACTAAAGAAAATTCAGTGTTAATGAATCTCTTTACCGCAAAATAATTGTGGAAACCTGGGTGTTTACTTTGTAATAAGGATATAAAACTTTGTATGCATCTTTTTTCCAGTTGCCTGCTGTTGTTATGCCAATTTGAAAAAACTTATGGATTGGACAGGGGTTCAAATTGACCCGGATCGCCTCCTGGATTTCTCAAGACTCTATGCTATTATGAAGGTAATATTGGTACTCTAACTTGGAAGGATCTCTCTGCCCTTTCATCTTGTGGGGTATTTGGATTCATAGAAATAAATGGGATCCATGAGAAGAAGAAATTTAATGGTTGTGGGTTTTCAAAGAGGCCATTAAAGTTGCTAAGGAGTTTCAAGTTTCACACTTGATGTAGTTGCAAAGCAAGGCTAAGGAGGAGATTTTAATTGCATAACGAGTCCAAACAATGGTTTTTAAACCTAAATACGATGGTTCATCTAATGAGTGTGGTTTTGCAGAATTGGAGGAATCATTAGAGATGAATATGGAGCTTTTGTTGCTTGTTATGGCAAACACATTTTCAAGAACAACAACAATGTGGCTGAAGTTGGGCGATTAGAGACGGTTTGCGCCCGGCCGTCGACTCGGGATTATACGTGTGGCGAAGGGAGAGTGACTCTTGTTACGCAGCTTCAATCGTGTCAAGAAGTCTCACCTAACTGGGACACCATGGGATTGCTCAAGGAGATTACCTATCAAAAGCTCCTTGGATCATGTGAAGTTTGTGCAAAGATATCGTGAAGCCAATAATGTTACAGATCTATTTGCCAAGAAAGGAACTAGTAGAAACATGAAAGAATTTGGATTAGAGATGCTGGTTTATAGCTACTTTATTTCATAATGATGTTGTGTGGTGTTGCTACACCAAGACTTATAAGCATTGGCTGCTTAGTTTTTCATTTTTTGTTGCTTATCAAAAAAAGAATTCTAAAAACATATAGGTATTCAAAATAGTATTTATGAGGAATCGCTAAATATTCATGGTATTCAAATTGAATTTCTTAAATTCGCATATATCCTAGGGTATTCAATTACTTAAGCGTTATTAGGATAGTAGGAGGACCAAAGATACATAATGATTTTTATGGATAATTGTAGGCAAAATATGTACATTATTATTTCTATCAATCTCAACAAACCATGAAAATTCCATGGATTCTCATGAAACTTATATACTAGATTTTTTTAATCACAATATGCTATGTTTCTCCATTGAAAACATCATTATCTCCCAACAAATTTATAAGATGTTGCTAATCATGAGTTTCTCTTTTATAAAATAGCCTTCTTTTCATTAACTTGCTATAATTTTCTCCTTTTAGAATTATTGTATTTTCTCTTCTATGCCCATATGTTGCCGTTATTAAATTATCCCCCTGTAGATTTAGATCATCCCCACTATGATGAGCAAAAATCACTCTAATCACGATCCACTGGACCAATTAATGTTATTCCTCAAATGCTAGTCTTCCCCTACCTATGCCCACCAATCATGTCCACCATGAGGTGTCATGCAGAGATATGGTATGATGCCACACAAAAGGGCCCATGTTAATCCCAATCAAGAGATCAAGGGTTAAGGTCAATACCGTCTAATGGTGGAAGAGAGTGAGAGGAAGAGAAGCAGACTTGAATGTTATTAGATTGGAACAATCACTGATAGTTGGATTGCGCTTGTATGTCCAAGATATCCAACATTTTTGGATTGACGTAGTTGGTACATAGAACCCATTAGATGCTCTTGCTATACCCATTAGATAAGGGGGTTTAAGTTGCTTAGCCTTCCGTTTAGACTACTAAATACATGTTCATATGTGTATTTGCATTTAACTTTACCAGGATTTTTTGTTCAATGAAACATAAAGAGCAATAATTTACTAATCTATTATAAATAATAATAATTAAATTAAGATCGGCTTGCTTCACTGGTTATCCTATCTTTCCGTCCGCATCCATTAGATGATGGATTGGAAGCCATGTCAATCCGATATTCACCAAATCCGATGGTTAACAAACTTTTTACCCATATTTCCAGTGGTACTTGGTTTTTAAGAACCTTAACTTAGCATAGGAGTATGAATAAAAGTTTGATAAATAAAAATCTCTCCAAAATGAGTATTTTTCAAAACCTCGACAAATGTGTGGTTCCAAAAAAAAGAAATACTTAAAATATGGTAAAAATGACTAAATACAACCCATACTAAAATTAAATACAACATCTTGAAAATTATTATAGACTTTATTGATGTGGGTGAGCGAAACACCATCTTCATCTTCCTTTTCTTTTTACACTCCATTGTATTTAGGTTCCATAGTCCTGTTTTTTAATCACTTCCATCGCAAAGACTCGTGAAAATATTAGACAACTCAAATAAAGTGGGAAAGGAAGATAGATGTGCATCTAGAAAATCCTTGTGCTAGCTTGCTCTTCTTACGCTCATGAAAAAATGCAATTGATCTCGTCCATCGTATGATCTTTTATGTTACTCAAACTTAAACTAATAGTTAAAATATTACTTAGTTAGAATCGTGAAGAGTCATAACACATAATCAGTTTAATTTAGGGTTTTCAATATCCTAGAAAAACTAAAACAATATAAATGGGAAAATGATAAGGTGGGTTTTATATACCCACATTAATAGAGTGTGGAATAAATTCTTGAGCATTTGTATTTAGCTTCTTAAGACCCGTTTGGGGTTGCTTTTTTCATCAAAAGCACTTTGTAACAAACTTTACCCAAAATTGTGTTTGGTAAATTTTTTTCAAACTCGTTTTTTAGAGAAACACTTCCATTTAGGCCCTATTTTAAAAGATATCAAATGACTGCTTTTAAAAGTCAAAAGCAGTTGTGGAATTATATAATTTGATTTAATTGATTCTCTATTTTAACTTGTTATTTATTATAAAGACAATTTGCTCTAACATTATTATCATGTTAGTTGTAACTTATTTTGTTTTCATTTTTTTATTTTGAAATAATAAATAATAATTATAATCACTATAATAAAAAAAAGGTGGTGTTTGACTCTTAGATTCGAGAGTCATTAGACTATTGTGGGATCTATCAGAGAGGGTCATTCTAAGGTCATCAGTCGATGAGTTTTTGACTCACGGCGAGGAACGATCTAAAAAGTCCATCTCTCACAACTACAATAACATGAATTAAACCTAAGAGTTTTAATTCAAGGTAGAGAAGCTAGGATGGAGTGCTAATAAGGACTCAAGGGTTTCACAATTAAATCACTTAATTTGTTTTCTACACTATGAGATCATTGTGATGTTCACCATAAAGGGACTCTTGACATCTATAAGATTATATGAATACTAGATACCTTTCACATGTTCTTTCAATAATTTTTTCCGGACATTGTGATCTTCAATCTAACTAAATCCGTTTGTAGTATAAGGTATTGTTACGAGCTTGATTTATCCTGTCATCAGTGCAACCTGATTAACTTTGAATTTAAAGTTACCTAGCGGGTTCAAGGAATTTATAAGAAACTCTTCCAATTGTTATGATTCAAACCCTAGCTTTATAATATAGTTTTGGTTTTAGTTATCGATTTGTTTAATTTGATTTAGATTAGTAATTCACGAACAATAATTTAGATAAAATTTAGCTTCCTCATAAAGGTTGAATTATCGATTTTCTCTAATCTAAAGATTTTGAGATTCAAGAAAGATGAAGATCACAACTTGGTATTGAATTGTAAATTGGAGTGAATCCATGATCGACAACATATTATCTCTAAATTGGTAAATTATCTCTTTCAAAGGTAATTCCAATCGGTTTTCAAGTTTAGGGTTTATTGCACTAATTTTATTTCCCATATAATATAAGATAGATACATATATCGTTATGTTTGACAAGATTGTTATCGTTATTTCTCACTCGATTGAAATCAACACAAACTTCCCGGAAACACTCTCTTTCTCTCCCTCTCTCAAGAATTTCAATAAATTTACGTGATTTGTTCAAGGACCTAGTCTTATATGGCTCGATTGTTCTTATGTAGATCTTGAAGAGGCCCCAAATTGAAACAACAAATCTTTCTTGGAAAAGGATGCTTCGAGTTGGTTTTAGTCTTTCATCCATTGCTTAGAGAGCTCAAAACGATCCAAATTCTCTTCATTGGTTCATGTTTAAGGTAATCCAAATCTTCTGTTAACATTATTTCCAATTTCTTGGATTTTTCTTAATTCTTATTTATTCTAGGATTAGTTGTATTTATTGCAACTTTCAATTATTATTTTGTTGATATTGATATTGGAATGAGTTCGTTTAAATATCATTTTTCCATTAGATGAATTGGTGTTGATTTATTTTCTTTAAAGTTAGTGCACTAACTAAAGAGATTATGCGTATAATAACTTCTTCTCCGCTTGGATCCTAATTACTCAATATGAACTTTTCTCCCGCAGATCCTAATTCACTCAATAATATGGAAAGAAGATGTGGACGGGTTGAACAAGGTATAATCTAACTATTCTTTTGGTTCAACTTTAATCTTAGATTTCTAATATGAATTTCTGCAATGATTTCACATAGTATTTACTATTGTTGATTTCATGTAGTGATTCATTGTGGAATCAGTCTACTTTATGTATATTTTCATTATGGGTGTTTACAATAATTTGATAACTCCAATTTGGATGTGAATGCTATAGCTAGATCGAAAGATCTGTTGGATTTAGTAGATGGCATGTTTACTTGAGTTGAAACTTTAAAACCAAGATTGAATTTTGTAAGTCAAAGGTTAAGTCTTTCTTTGAAACCTACATAATACTTTCATCTATATGCCGGTTGAAATATTTAGTATGGTTTCGTTAAATTAGTTCAGGACTAATTTTGTTACCCATTTTACTTTTTTTCTTTTCTTATTATAACATTTGTTGTTCGCTTTTTCTTAATATAAATGAAACATTCGCAGATTGAATGTTGGATCGAACACCACGGTATCGAATTTATCAATTGGGTTCTCTGAGTTTGTATGTGTTCATTCTTTTTTATTGTTATAGGGTTAGGGGAAATTCCTAACCGTTTATTGATTGATCAACCAACACTACTTCAATTGTTCACCTGCCGAGGTCGTATCGAAGAGAGTTCGCACTCACAATCAATAAGTTATTGATTTAGGCTTTGTTTAATTTGTTATTTATCACTAAATAAAATTTAGTATAACCACGATTTCGATGATGTACCCACCTGTGGGTAATTTATTGCTTAACGTTCTTTTGATACTGTTGACATCAATAACCTTATGGAATGTGGAATGTTACTCATTCGAATAAAAGTTTGCAATTTGCTTTGAATTGTCCAAATCTTTGAGCTAAAATCGAGATAGATAAAAGAAGAAAGGTGATTAACTTAATTTTTGTTAGATCCGTTTTTTGTTTTGGGTATCTTATCAAATGTTCTATTCTTGCTATTACATATCTCGATTGAGCAACTTATATCGTACATTATGGGTCAATTTCTCAACAACTTCAACTATTTGATAATCACGGATATTTGGGAAGCTGAAAAAAGTTAAACAGATTGAATATTTGGTACTTAAATATAGTAGACGTTTTACATTTTAACTTTATATCTAGATATCACCATTAACATTCAAGTCATAGATGCATTTTTGCTCACATGTTATTGTTACATCGTAATATGATGGGGATGAGTTGTTGGTCAATTCACCAAGTAAGACTCATTAATATTTGTTATATTTATATTGATTTTTCTTAAATATTATGACTCAAAATGATGTACAGATTGCTCATAACTTACAATAATAGTGGGCTATGTGCTTGAAGGAACTTTAGTTCATTGTCCCTTAGATTCTTATTAATCTTATCTTCCTGGACAATGCAACGATGATTTGCCACAGAAAATCTTTTGGGGAAATGATGTGATTTTTTATTGTCAAATTGAAGGGAGAGATACCATTAGGCTTCGATGGTGTAGTAGACAATAAAAGTAACACCAAACCTCCTATGAAAATGATTTTGTGTTGGGATGCTGAATGGGATTAGACTATTGAACCTCCAACCTGTTATCTCTACCAGTTGGAGTGAATCGCTGCTGTGGGCATCGATGTGGTAGTTATGTGGTTGTCTGATGGGAAATAAAAACGATAAACTTTGTTCTGTGACTTCATTACTTGGTGTGAAATAGCACAAATGATGTGAAAGGTTGTTCCTGGACTTTGTTTACAAAGATCTGCGTACTGCACAAGTGTCGGGCTGAAGGTAAATTCTCCGCTTTTGCTAACCTTTATGCCCATAATGATATGGCTTAAGTATCACTATATTTAATCCCACTTATATTAGGAAATTATACTTCTTTGTCTTAGTCGAATGGCGGAAGCATGGTTGTCAACCATGTCATTGTGGAGTTCGACCCCCACAAATGGCACCACCATTTGAGTGAAACCTTACATACGAAAGATGGAAATATTAGCTATACATGAGTGAAACCTTACATGTTCGGGTGATGTACTTGAATGGGTTTATATGGTTTATGGAATAGATTGTATTATTATCGAAGGAATGGAAGGAATGTTGCTGTGCTGCTTAGAGCAAATCGATTAAACGAATGACTTTAGAATATTTTAGAAAATAACTTTTCATTGTTAATGTTTTTTGGTACTTTAGAACACAAAACCTACGAGAATATTATTCCCTTGAGGACCATAATGCTTATGGAACTTTGAGAGTTCGAAGACCAAGTATGATTTCAAGACCACATCCACATCGTGTTATCCTTCATTTTTAACTAATTTACCTTGAGAACCATCCCGGTTGGATAACATTTTAACAGGATGTGCTAATTTTGTTGGTATCTTGAAAATATTGATTTACCACTCCTTTGATATAACTTATAGAAATCGACTATAAATAAATTAGGAGAGTGAGGAGATTTTTGTGGATAATTTTTTTTTTGCATGCATGATAGTTCCCTGGATGCACTATTGTGAGGTGGTGCTTATTTTTTTTTTTTTTCTAAAAAGAAAAGAACCTTGGCATTAGGTTCTCTAGTTCTTTGGTAGTAGTGCAAGATATCGATCTTTTAAATCTTCTATGCGTTTAAATTTACATGGTTGCTTTCTAATGCATAGTTATTGGTTGTTAGATTCTCGTTTGTTGTAAGGAAGTGTAGAAACAACAAGAAACCGGTTGAGTTTTTTTCCCTGGGGGTGCCTCTACTTAGCGATTATAAGATCTACTTTAAAGGAAACAGAAGTGAACGGTAAGAGAACATAAGAAGTTGGGGAAGAAACAAGTTTGCTTATCGGTGGATTGGAGACACTGGCTTTGATCTTGGGGTCATGGACTGAGAAGATTGTATGATATTGAGAATTGGATACAATTGAAAGACGGGTTTTCACCTTTTTGAGTTTTCTGCGGGAATAGACGTGAGAAATGGGATAAGTTTTATCACCACAAACAAAGGATTAATCTTGGTTACTTGCCATTGATTAGATTCATATAAATCAGGAGACGGCGTACCTATTATGGAGTCCCCGAAAAGTCAGAAAGTACGTAAGAGTATGGGTTATCGAGAATATTGTTTGGTTTTGGATTTGTGTGGCTTGAAAAATTAGTTGATGTAGATTGCATGTTGTTCTATTCAAGTGAGAAATGGTGATGATTAAGAATTTCAAGAAATCGAAGTCCGATACAATAAGAAGGGGTTAAACAACATTTATGATGTTGGCCTGCGATTATTGGTATCATCTGATCGTTTTGGTCCTTTTTCTCCACTCAAGGAAGTCAGGTCAATGGTTTGCTGGAAACTTTTTTGCTAAGTCCAATGGTTTATTAAAGCAAAAAAACGTAATTACAAGAATTACAATGAGGGCTCAAGTCCCCCACCCCCATAAACCAAAGGGGTGAAATAAAAAAGCATAAAAAGCTAATAAAAAACTCATAAAAAGCTCCTAAACACAAAAAGAAGAAAAAAATGAATTTAAATATGTTTATCTTTCCAACCCTAAAATTCTCTTCTTAGGTTGGAGACCAAGAAGGATTGGCCAAATTTTGGCTCTTCATAACAATCATTATACTCATCATCATAAATATCATCATAATCATCTTCATCTCAAGCATAATTACCACCATGAACAAGTTTTATAGGAGTTTGAGGTTTTTGCTTTGAGACTCTCTTCAACAACTACTTTTTTTTCATTGAAATACTCTACTTTCTATAGACTAGCAAACAACATTTCATAAACCGACGTGTACTTTAAATGAGGAAAACATAAATTGAATCCACGTATTCATTCACAAAGTGAAAATTTTGTTTTCTTTTATTCGAACTCTAGATATGAAGTTATTAACAAAAGAAGAATCTAGACCTTCAAAAAAGCTTTACCCTAGTGTAGGATCTAATTGAGCAAGAGACCGAAGACCACGAGTCCATGACATTTGGAAAGATCAAACTATGCAAAGAAAAAAATAAGACTAAACTTGATTGTGTTTATGTGCGTATGTTAATCACTTTATGGTCTCTTTGTTTTTGTTCATGTTTAACCTAGTTTCCTTATTAAAAACAATTGACTCAATATCAAAATTAATTTGTAAAATAATTTGAGGTAGCGACCCACTAATTTGATCAGACTTCAACGTTATCTTGGGCTGGCACGCGACTAACTTATACGCTCAACCTTGATATTTCTACCAAATCACAACTAATACGCTCAACCTTTTAGATTTCAACCAAGTCACAACTATTTTAATACAAGAGACTACACTAGACCTAGATTTTCTAATCCACAAAGTAATGTAAAGCTATGACTAATTTGATAGGACAACAAAACTTCTGGAGTTTAGTCCCCAACTAGGCACTAAGTCGTTCAACGGTCCTTAGCTACTATGACTGGCTAACTAAACACGATATTAGGACCTGGCTATTTAAATATCCGGATACGGCAGTCTTGAATAACACATGTTAGACTAAAAT